>JAGGCT020004036.1:4991430-5040080 GCA_017654935.2 Phymorhynchus buccinoides
CAAAACCTGTCTACCAACCTGCAAAAGTTGAAGCCTGTAACCGCAACAAAAAGAAAAAGATATGGCTAAAAACACCAATGTGACACATCCAAGGTCTATGTTCGTGACCTTTGACCTATGCGGTAGCCAATATTCGGACACTACGTAAGGGATTAAAACACATTACAACTGAACATAGTAATTTAACGATGTGAAAGCTATGACCAACAAGAAGAAATTTCGGTGTCAAGGTCGAGGCAAAAGACCAACAAAAACAACAAAACCACAACAACAAACAGACCACGACAAACTTATGCTCTTTTGCCGATGATAGACTGGGCGAAGGACAACAATAATGTTCAGCTTGTTACGCGAGAGGGGAGTTTCTAACCATCTCTCGTTATTAACCCATATCTCTTTCACTAAACGGCAATCACCACGGCAAGAATCACAAGAAGCACAAACATTCATTGCCCTAAATTCAGCATTTTTATATTATTATTCTGATCGCTCAGGACTGTTCCGTCAATTTTCGAGCGCACACCGTCATGCGCGTTATGCACAATACAGAAACAGTTTAGGTCAGCAAGTCGACTTCGGCTGGAGGATACTTTTGAAAGGTAGGCCCTACTGAAAAAGGCCGGAGAATGGGCCGGTTGGCAGAAAGGTAGTAGATGACAGTAAGCAAAGGGGAAAGGGCAGAGTCAAAGAGAGCTGACTAGATCAGAGGAAGCTACAAGCACATAACGTCCAGAAGGTGTGTGGGGGATTTTAACAAAAGACCCCCTGGTTATCCCCACGGGGGGTGGGGGGAGTTAAATGCAGCCAAACCATTTCATTTTAGGTGTTTGTTTCCATCAAAAGAATAATAATCAATTCCTTCCAGTCTAACACACACACACAAGCATCACTCTCCAAACACTAACCACAAAAAAATATATTATCAAGAAAGAGTTCTCAAGAACCAAAAGTTGGAGAAATCCAATTAAAAAAAAGTAATTCGCTTAACAAACAAGGAATCTCCACCATAAAGATATACTTTAGCTAAATATATATCTTTACAAACAACGCATTTAATTTTGACATCGGCTCACCAACAATTAAATAGGAAATGTTAGCTTACAGCATGAAAATTGGAACTATAAAGACAACAGTAAATACCACTTAATGATGGATTAGTCTGAAATCAGTAAAGATGGCCATACGACAGACCAGATGGCCATGAAATCCAGTGCGTCAATACCAGGGAGAAAACGGTATACTGACAAAACAGTTCCCAAACACGGTACATTACACATCTTTTCGTATAGCACTGCTACTATACTTTGCATCTTCCACAGGGCTTTACGGTTGGGGAGGGGGGGGGGGCGGAGAGAACAAAATGACATGCAAGTGTAATAAAGCTGGGAAATGTTCAGCCAAAAAGGGGCATGGTCCGTGCAGTAAAAACACTGGGGGCAATTTGTTCGGAGCAAAAGGACCGGGAGGAATGCCAGAGGTGAACTGGCAGGGGTAGTGTCAGGGCAAATTGATTGTCGGAATAAAAAATACAGATCCAGGGGAAATCTAAGAACAGCATTAAGATATGTGTGTTTTCTCAATTATTGTATCTGTTTTGACAGCTTGTGATTTATAATTTTTAACATGTTTCTATTCGGCACTCGCCCTGTAGTCTGTGAGCACAGTCCAACTAGAACAGGAAAGAGGGCAGAAGGGGGGGAGTGGTAGAAACCCCACCATGGACTCCTGGATCCTGTGAAACAGTGACACCAGCTGTTGTCCTAGAACAACTCAACCAAATATCATCCAACAAGCACTGATTGTAACAGCAATCTTTGTATAAGTGCCTGAGAAATAAAGAGACCTTATCGTGGGGTCTTTAAACTGCCTCTGTGGAGCGGTAAGCATGTTGAAAGAAAACAATAAAGCTAAATAAAGAACGAAACCACGAAGTTTATGATGAGACAAACAGTAAACACTTAATATGATGGAGATGTGTTCGCAACGAGTAGTACAAGATGGCAGACGAAACAGACCAGACTGGCCATGGACACCCTCCAGTGCGTCAACCAGGGAGAAACGGTATACTGACAAATAACAGTCCCACAAAAACCATGCACCTACAAAGTGGTTCATAAGATGTTTTTAACCAAATTTGCTGAGAACAGGGACCATGAAGGATGACCGAATGATTTTAAAGGCTCAGCATAATGACGACATGACACTCACTGAGACAAGAAACAGAAAGCCATCCTTACAAGTTAATAAGATCATGCCTTCTCTGTGTGTATATAAATCCCATGATGCACCGTCTGCTATGATTATTATCGACATGGATTCCATACATATATTTGAAACAGTAACTAAATGACAAATGGCCTTCAAGAAGTCTTTTCAAAATAGTGTGCAGAGCTGAACGAGGTACAAAGCAAGCTACGTTTCCAAACCAAGGGACATACATTTAACCAAAACCATATTCGATATAACTCAAATGATAAAGGCATTTCACATGCTGCACGACGGCAATGATGAATCACATTTCAGGAAAATCTTGAATAAACAAATCTTCCCCCCCCCCAGCAAAATCTTGTAGTCTGAGAAACATTGTTTTTAGGTGCACTGAATGTGACAAGGAAGGCCATGGAAACGTTCAACTGGGTCCATCGTTATATCGAATTCAGTTAGCCGCGGGCATTTTTAAAACCAATTGAAGTAAAAAGGTGTGTAGTGGGAAGAGATCAGTTTAGGCATTCTGTATGAGAAAAGGTATGGACAATAAAGTGTGACAATATCTGGATGTGTCCGGTCATATCGTTTGTCTCAGAGCATATAACATGCTTGCCCAATCGTATTGTACGTGACTGATGGGTATTTGTAACAACAAAGACTCTTAAGATTAGGTAACGAAGAATATCAGGCAAACATGAAAAACCCTTAAGTGGTTGTCTGAAAGATCAAGGTGTTGTATGTTTTTTACGGCTATACTGCGATAATTTACTCAATGGACACACTTAGATAAAATCGAGTACAACATAGATAGCATTACCCAAAATCGGTGGCAGCAGATAGATTGTGTACCGATAACATCGAAATCTAAGCCCTGGAAACGATCAGGACAACAAAGTGTGACGCAATAAAGCAATGCCCCTGACCCATGCAGCCTGGGACAGGAGCATTCTACACAGTACTTCGTCATCCTGATGTGGACATGACCCCAGCCATCACACAGATGATCTCATTGCAAACACACTGGGAAGCCCGGACACTGATAGAACCAGAACAGGTCGACTTTTACGTCCTGTGCGTTTCTACATAACACAGTCAGACATCCATTGCACGAGGTATAGACAGCAGACAGTTAGACGCCACTCTGATGTACAACGATAAAGATGCTGGACATGGACTCGTCTCTCCAATCAGATGACGAATGAACGTAGCCAGTTCCTCAAGTGATATAAAGGCCCTTTTCGTTGGGGTGGAACTGTAATTTCTCTGTTCTCATAAAAAAACACTCAAACTCATCAGAGTGGTCAAAAACAGTCTGGTGTTCATGACACGCTGACTGTATGACACACATGGCCGTACACAAACAGTTCAGGGGACACGTGGGCATGAATACAAAAAGACTCACACTGAGGTCTAGACAGTCTGCCCTAAAGTCAAAAAAACAGAGGTGAGGGCAATCGAAAACTAGCATACCTATCATCACATTTGAACATTTCTAGCGAACTTTCTCCGAAACTTAAACACTGGTGGACACTGTGTTCTAGGATGTCGTGGTCAATTAATTTCGAATGGGATTCACTGCTGTTTAAAGCATCATTACTGCTACAGACACGCAGCATAAATTGATGCATGAACTGTCTGCCAATGCCAATTGAAATCAACTGTCTAGTGTAAAAGACATGAACGAAGTTGACGATAGTGTCAAGCTAGTACAACTCCAGGATTAACAAACTGTTCTTGTGGTTGGATTCACAGAGCAAGAAAAAACTGATTACTGGTCATGATTCATCTGCAAGTTGACAGCAGCAAGCGGACATAAATCAGATACAAGGCCTTTCTTGTTCGGTTGGGTTGGAATCTATAGAATGGAAAGGTCTAACGTGTATGCCACAGTGTTGTCTGTGTCCAATGGCGAATTTTATGTACGAACGGTGGGAGGCCATCTCCATAAAACAAACAAGAAAACAGCCACGTCATAAATGAAATATATTAACAACATCGTTTCTTTCCCTGGTGTTTTATGCGGCAAACCCATGTCTATTCTTACACATGGTCGTTGAAGGAAGATACTAGAGACTTTAGATCACTATTGAAATTAATTGCAAACACTTGTAAAAGAGCCACTAAGCTTGACAGTCTGGACTGCTGAAAAGGACAATGTTCCGTTTCATCGCGCCCACTGACACTCTGTCTTAGATCGCAATTGTAAGATTTATCTGAATGACGATAGTAGCCTACAGACAGTAAACAAACCACTAGGAGTTTGTGCAGTATTGGTTACCTGGACAAACCCAGAAAGTGCAGAAGATAATAAGGTTCACAAACTTGCAACCAGCGCTTAAAGTTGATATTAATCGAAGATAAGATGTCAAAAAAAATTCAGTGCGACGTGAATCCAAATTTCACGTCCCACACTCTGCTCTTTTCCCCGTCTACATATTGTATCAATAATTAATTCCCTGATGTCGTGTGCATTGTTTTTTGAATACTTATAAACTAAAGTAGATTTGGTGGTTTCAATCAGCTCTGTCTCGAATTATCAGTTACCCCCCACCCTAATCAGCAGCGCTATCTATCCCGTGTTTTTGTAATGGAGGAAGGATGGCATCAAAAGTGGTCTATGCCATCAATACGATAGTGATCCTTGGACTATTTCCATTATCACTAAACATACTTTCCAAACCACAAAACCTTTCTGCAAGGCGTAAGATAGCTGCAGGCAGCATGACCCCATATAGCGCGAAACCGTGGAAAAACATGAAATAAATCTCAATATTAGAAAACGTTGAAATGAAAATATAAATAATTAAACGATTTGTCAAATATCTTTGTCAGTTATCTACAACATCGCTAAATTCAGAAGCCAAATTTTCTAGCTAGTAGAATGCGCTCTGGGTCCTACCACTCGTCCGTGTGCTCATTATTTTTGAATATCAGTTTTAAACTCCCTTATTACAAAGTTCAAAAATAACTATGGCAAACTTAGGGCCTTAAAGGCAATATTACAGCCCTGGAAAATGATTAGACATTGCAAATTTCATAATCAGCTCTGAGATTGTTCATGTGTTATAAGTGTTCAATAGTTACGGTTATATGTATTGTTGTTGATAAGACACTCACTAACATACGTGCGCGCGCACACGCCACGCAGCGCACGCAACCACGAACACACGCACACACACACACACACAAGACACACACGCACCACAGTTTTCCCCCATTAAATCAATATTGTTATGTCTTTTGTTCCTTTGTTGCTTCTTTAATTATTAATTTATTTCAGTCTAATATCACCATTGTTGGAACAGCCTTTCAAACAATTAAATCAAACCCATAATAGCGTACATTCATAACATTTTCCCAAGCGTGAGAAACGACATTCAAATCCAAACGTGTGACGGAAGTCGCAGTAAGTGCCTCTCAGAAACATTTTACAGAAAGAAGTGGAATATCATCCACACACACCAAAACACAACTCCCTGAGTGCACTAGGAGGTGGTTTGCTTTTCTTCATCTGGTACAGTCTGAACGTTGACTTGCAGGAAAACGTCTCTGGTGCAGTTCTGATCAGAGGAATTCTACACCGGGCAGATACTGCTGATATATAAGATGACTGTAAGCGGAACAACTAGGTCTGTGCTATGTGTGTCGTCATGTGACGGAATAACAACAGAACAAAACCACAGGTCAATGCATGAATACCATTGGCAGAAAAAATATAAGAGCATAAAGAAGCAGATTGTCATTATGCAATCGTCGTACTTACATGTTTTGAAACAAATGATATATACAAGGCTTCTCCCTGTGGGTTACCACGGGGGTCTTTCGTAAAATGTGGTCCACACTTCCGGACGTTACTAATAAAATAATAAATAATAGAGCATTATATAGGCTTACTCCTTGCAGGGAGCTCAAAAGCGCTTTACATAGACAATAAACACAAATAAGTATTATACACATAAGACTCTAACTACAATCAAATAAAATATGGCAAAACTAAAGATTTATTAACAAAAACCTGTTCATAACCACAAAATGTGAAACAATATTACCAATATAAGAAAAAGAACAAACTTGCAAGGGAAATCAAATTTCATGAGCTACGTTATTTGCGCAAGCACACATAATTAGAGAAGCACACACGCACAACTCACGCACGCGCAACGCACGCCGCGCACACGCACGCACAGCACACGCACGCACGCACACACACACAACCATCACACACACCACACACACACACAACACACCACAGTGTGCGTAATAATCAATGGGCCATTAACACCCACACACATACACACCCACCCCACACACACACACACACCACACCACACAACACACACACGCGCGCGCGGCGCGCGCGCGCGCGCACGCGCGCGTTTACCTAACGTTGTGGATTACAGCTGATTTGTGTGTGTGTGTGTGTGTGTGTGTTGTGTTTGGGTCGTGTGTGTGTGTGCTACCGTAGGTATGCAGTAACACATGTACCCAACACCGATTTTGGGATAACATTTTTTTAGAGTAACTTTTTACATTACTGCACAAAGCTTCTACACGAGCAAACTCACAGAGGTCTTCGAGGTATGTTAGTATTATTGCAGGGCAAAACAGGAAGGGCGCATTCCCTTTTAGCCCGAAACATGGCCAATGCCATTTCGCGCAATCGAAAATGAGCGTAGGAAGCGCGACCATACCAATAAAGTCAAATGTCAGGAAAAGGCGGTAAGTTGATTCGAAATTAGTATAAACTTTTATGTGATAATATATATCTCTCACCTCTCTCTCTGTGATCACACAAATGAATAATTTAAAAGACTTAACTTTTATTTTCTAAACATTAAAAATTGCCATTACTTCAGTTAATTGAACGTTAAAGATGCATTACAAATACGTCTATTCATTTAGTAACAAGAAACAAATGCATTTTTAAACAATATCCTCCCTCTCTTCTCTCATCCTCTCTCTCTCTCTCTGTCCCTCTCTCTCTCTCTCTCTCTCTCTCTCTCTTCCTTCTCTCTCTCTCTCTCTCTCTCTCTCTCTCTCTCTCTCTCTCTCTCTCTCTCTCTCTCCCACAAACACATATCACACACATGCAATGGAAAAACGAACACAAAAAGACTTCAGTTCAGTTACTGCAACGTTATAAACATGCATTGTTAAACAATCTCTGGCTCTCCCACACCAAATATTACTAACAGTTAAAAAATGCATGTAACAATCTCTGTCTCTCTCTCTGTCTCTCCTCTGTCTCTCGCTCGCAACACACAGACGTTCTGTCGTCGTTCTCTCCTTCTCTCTCTCGCTCTATCTCTCTCTCTCTCTCTCTCTCTTCTCTCTCTCTCTCTCTACGCTCTCTCTATATCTCTCTATCCTCTCTCTCCTCTCTCCCACAAATATTAACAAATGAAATATGACAAACAACGAACACAAATTAAGACTTCATTCAGTTATTGAACGTAAAGATTCATTTTTAACAATCTCTGTCTCTCCCACACAAAAATATTTATTAACAGTTAAAACATGCATTTATAACAATCTCGTCTCTCTCTGTCTCTCTGTTATGTCTCTCTGTCTGTCTGTCTGTCTGTCTGTCTCTCTCTCTCTATCTCTCTCTCTCTCTGCTCTCACTCTTCTCTCTCCCCCACACAAATTACACAAGACATCTGTCCATTCTGCAAAGGGTCAATGTTCTCTCACTCTCTATCTAATCATAACAATACGGGAGGTTTTTTCAATGCCTGCCTGTGACGAAAGTCTGTGCGAAGAGATTGCTCCATGATCGTAATTCTCTTCATGTTCGTTCATATGCTGTAACTGAAACGCCTGCTGCCCTCATGCGTCGGTATTGTACCGTGTCGGGCATTTCACGCGTTGATTTTGGCGTAGCGTATGCCGAAAGTCCTTCACTTTTCCATTCAGTTCGAAGATGTTTGCGGGCATGGTGGACACAGTCGTTCGAAGTGCGATTAAACGATCACAAGCGTAGTTGTTGATGAGGAAGGCGTCGAATCAGCCACAATCGCGGGGAAAGGTGGATGTGCCCTAACATTACGTGTTCAGCACGTAGTCACAAAAGGCTTCACATCTTTCGTCGTTCGCGGTCGTCAAGCTAATCAAAAGCAACGGTCCTGAATATTCTCGGGAGCAATAACACATCAGTCGAAGAATCTTTCAGCATACCAATCTCCCGAGTCGGAGAGTCTTGTATTCATCGATGAGACGAGAGGACGCAATATTCCTGCTACCACGACTGGGTGAGATGAAAATGACATCCCTCACGGAGGAATCAGCCAAACGTATCTCTCCACAGCTTCATGCGCTGCCTTCTCGACATCAAGATGTATTACGTCCGGTTCCAAGTCCAGGTCATGATCGACACAGTGTCTGACGTTCTGAACGTCGCCGTGTAAAATGTCCGTTTTGGAAGAAAGAAGAAGCAAAGAAGCTGGACGTACTGACCATTTTATAGGTATGCAAGTGTAAATCTGAGGAAATGCGGAGGAGAAGCATGTTTGAAGGTGCCAATGCCAATAGAACTACACACCCTCTGTCACAAAGTTACGTTGAAGGTCAGCTTCTGTCGTGAAGATGATGATCAGTTTGCAGCATCATTGACTTGATCATCTGGTTCTCTCGCTGGACGTCAGTTGTATCACCAACTTCGTAGTGTGTTTTCAGGACGATTCTTTGGAAGCTTTGGCAAACGTTTCCTCCTCTCGTTCTACATAGCCTTCTTATTCGTTCCAAGCAATGGTGTCAATTGGCAATATAAGCATTGTCAATCTGCGCAGCTCTGTCGCATGACTTTTGAAGGTCTCTGAAACATATCAGCGCAGGACGTTTGCAAGCCTTCCAAGGGTGGTGACGGCAATCTTCAGTCTGGCTGCATGGCCGCTGTGTTCATGTCAATAGAAGGATATTTTGCTTCCCTTGTAGGTTTTGCACCTGCGTTACAATCTCCTTCTTGTACATCTCCAATTTTTTTTTTTTTCCCCCCCCCCTATTGACTGGCTCTATCTAATCGAAATAAGTAGTCCCTATCAACAATGGCTGGTTTGCCATGATCCGTTGTGGTTTCAACAATCCTATCTCCATCTTCCTCGCTAGTTCTGCGACTGTATGCGTTGAAGTAATCTGACATTATGAGGTACGCGCTTTTTGAGCAATAAGCGGAATGATGAGCATGCTGCGCATTGCGCGTTCTTTGACATAAAAAGTCGCGCTAAACAGCACGCGTCTTTTGAGCCTGTGCCGATAATTGCCGGCTCCGGAGGACAGACTATGGACGCTGTTTTCTGAGGTTCGTGTTTGGAGTCATAGAAAAAGTTATCCATAACAAAAGTTTCTCCACAGGGTCGGTGTGGGTACGGTGTGATACTCCATAACCTACCGCTAGACACACACAACCACACACACACCACACACAACACACACACACACACACACACACACCAACCACACACCACACACACAACACACACCACACACACACACACACACACACACACACACACACACAAAACCCACACACACATACAGACACACACACACAACACACACACACATACACACACACACACCACAACACACAATACGCACGCGGTGCGCATGACGCACGCGCCGATCCATTGCAACCACCCCATTTAACGCAATCAGATTATCCATGATTCAGGTTTGAAAACAGAAGCATGTGGATTTAGTAAAGATGGAGCGGTAAGGGTATGAAGCATCAAAGAGATGAGTTACAAAGGGAAGTCTTGAAAGACTGAACTGTTGAAGAATGGCGAACACTCGTGAAGCGGTAGTGGTACGCCCATCAAAGTGATGAGTTTCAAGAAGCTTGAAAAGACGAACTGTTGAAAGAATGGCGAAACTGTGTGGGTAAGCCTTCCAGACTGAAGGAGCAGAGGTGAAAAAGGAGGATTCTCCAAAGGATCTTTGTTTTAACACGAGGAATAGGAAAGCAGGCGTGAATCGGAGGAAGATCTGAGCTGGCGTGCAGGGGTATGTAAGTTTGAATGATATTGATAAGATTATGAGGGGCAGTGCCATGACAGAGTTGAAGGTGAGGCATGCAACTTTGTATTGAATGCAGAGCGGAAATTAAGGGAAGCCAGTGAAAGGTGGAGTAGTGGGTAAGTTGTACTTTCCTTTCTGAACGTTCTGTGCTTGTAAAGCTCCTCTAATCGCCACTCTCTTTGATCGCCCTTTCATTCTCATTGCTTTCTATCATCTACTATATTTCTAACTTATTGGACCATCTTCCTGCCTTTTTAACATTTTCCAAATATTTTTCCCTTCGAGTCCTCCGAAATAGGAATGTGTGGCTGTAGCGCAGCAGGGAGACCAATGAAAATGAGAAACGGGACACATATGTACCTACCCATATAACGGTTTAAGACCACGAGACATCGGCTAACAGGAGAAGATAACAACGCAGCAAGTAGATAGAGAGAGAAAAAAACACTGGTTAACGGGTGCATGCAAGACACCGCAGCTTTCACGTGTTGTTTTAGCAGTAGTTTCACCCGCAGATTTACGCAATGAAGGGAAACCGTAGTATTAAACAGGTCCAAATTTGAGAGATAGTTGTTCAAGATGGAAGATCTTTCGACCGGCTGATTTTGAATTGACACATCACTTGGGTGAAAGATTCTTCAGGACAGATCTTGTAGTCTGCCAGGAAAAACTCAATCACTCATTGCTGTAAGTTCGAGTCTCAACTGCCCTGTGTGTAAACGACACAGAATCAGTTTCGTGTGATGAGAGAAAGTGGAGATGGAGCTGGAAGAAAAAGAAAGGTCGGGGGGACGTGAAAAGAACGAGGGGAGGAAACCCAAGTCGCAAGACCCTGCCACTATGTTCTACCCTCCTTTGCCCTTGGCAGGGTTTACAAGCGTGTTGTCCTGAGGAGACCAGTTGAAAACTCAAATACGAACCTTACCCATTATGGCATAATGCCTGGGAACGCAGAAGAAGAGAAGTACTACCCTGTACAATGTAGATGACTGAGGTCCGTTGGCACTTAAACTAAACATTGAAATTTGAAAATTACCATGTAGGATACAGAATTCAGTGGTCACTTTGCTGCAATGTTGCCTGCTTCCAAATGTAACAATTGCCTTTGAGCAAGACATCTGACCCAAATGAACACAATTTCAAGTTGTTACATCTTGGGCATGGTACTTTGGGGCTTCAACACAGGTCCGTCCACCTGGGGACGCAAAACACACACTTCGTTATAAGCGTCATTTCTTATATCCGACTCGTTGTACCCGAGTATTTTTAGTCATGTAACGAGGAGATTTGCCGGGATCAGCCGAGTTGTTCGTATATCGGATTTTGTGTCTATAACTGACTTGTTATACCTGGGACTCAAAGCCACTTCGTGAACGCGTCATTTCGTTTATAACTGACTTTGTTGAGGTGTTATAAGCGTCGTCACCGTAGTACAAAGAGACATGTCTTAATGACAAGCACACTAATTTGGAGACTCGCATGTTTGCAATGTGATTGTTCGCAGAATTATATGTTGTTTTCTAGCGTACAAAAAAACGGGAATAGGTGTTAGTTGCGACTTCATAGTAGGCTAACATTCCTATCTTTACTGTAAAACTGTGCTTGCTTGTATGTGTTTTTTCTCTTACTTTTACGCAAGCTCACGTGTGTGTGTTAGACTTACACAAACACGCCATAGCAGTAAAGAGAGAGCAAGAGTGATCAAGATAAGAGAGAGAGAGAGAGAGAGAGATAGAGAGAGAGAGAGAGAGAGAGTCGGGATAGAGAGAGAGAGTGGGAAGGGGGGAGAGAGAGAGAGAGAAAGAGAGAGAGACGGAGAGAGATGGAGAGAGAGAGAGAGAGAGGTGCGAGAGAGAGAGAGCTGGGAATAGAGAGAGAGAGAGCGATGAAAGAGAGACGAGAGAGGTTGAGAGAGACGAGAGAGAGAGGAGAGAGAGACGAGAGTGAGAGAGAGAGAGACGAGGAGAGAGAGAGACGAGAGGGAGAGAGAGAGAGGGGGGGAGAGAGAGAGAGAAGGAGAGATAGAGATAGAGAGATCGCGAAGAGAGAGACGAGAGAGAGAGAGAGAGAGAGAGAGAGAGAGAGAGGAGAGAGAGAGAGAGGAGAGTATCACAAGTGCATTACAATGACAGTCACATACAATATCACATAGAGACACACACAGACTCCAAACGACAAACACACATAATACTCTTCGTGCGAGGTATTGTCCTGGGGAGAGTTATTTCGTTAGCAAACGTCTTTTTTTCCCGAACGGGGAGTTGTTTGTTAGGAAATGACACTGCTATTTTCCTAGGAAAATCACAGTGCCCGTTGTATTTGTTCCTAGGAAAATGACAGTCCCGTCGGTATTTCCCGAATCTTTTGGCTACCCAGCGTCTACATTATTATCTGTTTTTGTGTGTTTGTTTGTTTTGGTATGGTGGTGTTGTGGGAATATAGAGTTTATGCAATCTTCTAGAAGAACCAGACCAGAACAGACGAGAAGAGAGCGCCTTTCACCACCAATATCCGCATTTTAGGCATCAAATCAGGGACTCTGTATCCGAAAAGACCTATTTGGTAGTATAGAAGGTAAAGATAGGCCTCATGTATAATGCACAGAGGAATTTCGCAGTTAAGTTAATGTATTGTTAGGCTGAAACATGGCTGCGGCCGAAGGGAATTTATCTTAAGTTAAGGAACGATGAAATAAGATAACAGCACTACATAGAGTCCATGTGTAAAATATAATACAAATACATATATGTGTGAGAGGGCGAAGTGATAAATGCTTAGAAGTTGTGCACGTGCAATGTGAATGAATTCGGAATGATGGGAAAATGAACTTGAGCGATCGAAGGGTAATTGTGGAGGAGGTGCGTGAGAAAAGCTCAGTCAGGCCCGACTCCAAACACAAGCTAAGTAGATTCTGTGCTCGAATGAGAATAAAGAGCAAAGCCGTTCTTGGTTTCGGTGAATGGCCTCGGCACAAAAATACAGAATGGCGTCGCGACAGGATTGGTTGATCACGTTCACTTTGCTATTCGAAAATGTTCGTTCGTCCAGTTACACCCGAAAATAACTAGTCAAAGTTCCGAAAGGAATTTTGGAAACTAACTTAAGTCTTCAGCGACTAACAATACAGCTGCCAGCGCAACCGCAACATGCGAACATAGCAACAGGAAGACCGGCTGACACCAGAGTGAAAGAGTATGACAGAGGACCGTGTCAACCTATTCCTAAGAAAACGACGCCTAGCACATCACAATAGCAGCTAAAAGTAATACATTGAAACAAACGGTATGGCGAATGTATGTTGCTCGTGGTTTGTGTATATTGAGTCGCGTAAGTAAGGAGAAGTGAAAGAGAGAGCAGTGATTATCAGCTTGTGTGTGTCTCTACATCTTTAAGCCAAAGGGTAGTGTGTTGTGAGTGAAGTGGGAGTGTGTTGAGTGAGTGTGTGCGTTGTGTGTGTGTGGGTGTGTGTGTGTGGTTGTGGTGCCGGCGCGGTTGCGGAGTCAGCGCGCGCGTGGATGGTGATGATGTGAGTTGCGTTTGTGTGTGTGTTACTGTCTGGTATGCTCAACACATGCAAACATCATGGAGTGCATGTGGAGCTCAAACCTTTGCTCTTATATTTTTTCCATACATCTTTCCGGTAAAGGTAAAGATGGTGCCCCCCCCCTCATTTTCGGTTGCATTCCATGTTCAGTCTCGCCTTTCTTACAGCAGATCGGGTTACTTCATCATCTATCGTTGTTATGTTAACAGTAATGTTCATCCTATTAGATAAATAGCCTTATCATGACTGCCATTAATTATTCAACAAAGATAATTAGCTGACTGAAAAGGTTAAAAAATACAGCTATGTTGGTAAGAAAGGCAGTGTGAAAATGCGCGGGAGAGCCGAGCAAGGTAAGGGGGGGGGGGCAGGTTTGGAGTGATTTCACCATTTTCTTCTATTCCTTTATTCCAACACCCCCCACCCCCAGCTAATGGGCAGGAAGACATGAGGGAGGGAAAACAAAAGGGAGGGGGTGCCCTTTATTTATCTCATCCTGCTCCCCTACCCACGCGCTTCAGTGATGACCAAAAAAATAATGTGACCATGCATAAGAAAACTTTTAAATCCACAATGATACCGCAAGATCTAAATTAGTGATACAAAACAATTGTATCCTCTGCCTGACAAAATCCTAAAAATTTATAGTTGCTCTAATACTTGAGGCATAGAGATTTGCCCTTCATTGTTATATTTAATTAGTATACTTTCTACTCATTCTATTCAGACCAAGACAAAATCAAATTAACAAGATTGATGTTTGTTTACCGCCAACGTTATGTGTACGTCCTGATATGCCTATTTCAGTATGGATACGGCACCCCTAACTTCCCATGTATCACACACCTGGAAGAGATTCCATACTGTAAAAGATTTCAACATCTCCAGGAATACTAAACAAGATAGATGGCATTTTTTTTGGAGGGGGGGGGGGGTTAGGCCTAGTATGAGGACCAGCTTGCTGCGCTCACAACAGCAAGCAGTACCATTTACCAGGTGTGTTTCAAGATGCAAACCAAGCTATGTGTCTTCACTAGACCAACTTTCAGCAAGCAGTATCATTTACAGTGTGTTCAAGATGGCCAAACCAAGCTATGTGTCTTCACTATGACCAACTGCAGCAAGCATTACGCATGACCAGGTGTGTTTCAAGATGCAAAACCAAGCTATGTGTCTTTCACGATGACCAACTGTCAGCCGTTACAGTGCGTGGAAGTTGTAGGGATGTGTTGATATGGTTCTGACCAATGAGTTGAAGACTATGGATACTATGACAGGTTTGTCCAGCATGGGGGGGGGACAAGAGGAGGCCACAGCAGGCAACGACCTCATTACACCCACCACCCACCCCCTTTTGGATGAGCTGCCGATCAATGACTCCAGTTATGGTTAGCAGGCATACAGCCTTAAGGCAGTCCGAAAATGCAAACAAAAACACCAACACACTACACACACACAAACACCACACACACACACACACACACACACACACACACCACACACACACACACACACAGCCACGCACACACACACGCGCGCGTGAAATGCTCACCCTGCTCCCCCTCCCCCCACATATCTCCCGTCCCCCTCCCCCCCATCTAACACCTATGCTCAATATTATACCAGCAGGTCAATTTAAGGGTCAAGTGGGAACTGTGTCAAAATCAGCTTTCTGGATCATTGAACTTTTTGACCCTGTATGTGGGCCATTGCCTGAACTTAGAATAGAAACTAAAGGGGGTGATTGTATGTACAGGGTATCTTTGTGTGGTGTGTGTGTGTGTGTGTGTGTGGTGTGTGTGTGTGTGTGGTGTGTGTGTGTGTGTGGTGTGTGTGTGTGTGTGTGTGTGTTGTGTGTTGTGTGGTAGAGAGAGAGAGAGCGAGAGAGAGAGAGCGAGAGGAGAAGAGAGAGACGAGAGAGAGAGCAGAGAGAGACGAGAGAGAGAGATGATGAGGAGAGATCGAGAGTCGAGTTGAGGAGAGAGAGAGAGAGAGAGCAGCTTACTTTTCTGACTGATTGCATACCGGACAGAGAATTTCTTGCAATTATTTGACAGGAACTTTTTCTATTTTCCGGTAATCGATAAGTAAATGATTATATTATCTTACACAAACTTCGCCCATACTCCTTTGTCCTACTCAACTACAAACAACAAAATAAAATAAAAGAGGAATTCTAGTGAACAAAATGAATGGTAACCTTTCACAGTTCACACTAATTTCAAAACAAAGCAATCCCAAGCAAAGCACCTGTACATGTTGGTCTACTATGAAATCCAATAATAGTCAACACCCCTACATTTGAATTAAGCTGCTTTTCCCCAATGGATAGTCTGATGTACTTACAGTTGCAAACAGTCTGTCTACAGTGTTTTATAAAAATGATCTCTCTCTCTCTCTCTTCTCTCTAGCCCTCTCTCTCTCTCTCTCTTCTCTTCATCTCTCTCCTCTCTCCCCCACCCCTCTCTCTCTTCTCTGGGTCTGTTCTTTCACTCTCTTCTCTCTCTCTCTCTCTCTCTCTCTGTCGTCTCTCTCTGTATCCTCTCTCTCTCTTCCTCTCTCTCTCTTCCTTCTCTCTCTCTCTCCTCTCTCTTCTCTTCTCTCTATCAATTTATTGTTTACTATTTGGCTGTACACTAGTGTATTTTTCAAATGTACTTTAATCCAAGGCCCTCAGCACAAATGTTCCCTCACTCTGCTCACCATGTTCTAAACAAAACACACAGGGAAGGGGGAGGAGGAAAAGGGGAGGGAGAACAACAGTGCAAATGTCTGCTTTTCTCTTGCGAACTTGGAAGCCATTGGCAGGTAGCACGGTGAAATACCTTTTTCATTTTTTATGATCTGCATTTGGAGGAGAGGCGGGGCAGTGGGAAAGGGGCGTGGGGGGTGAGATTCTTTCTGAACATGGAGTTGGGTAGAGTAGGGGTAGTAGTTGAGAGGAGATGGATGTCGATGGGCGGACCATGGTGGCATACAAACGAGATACAGTTTCCCACATCTATATATACTAGCGAACGCCTAGTATGCAATGCACCGTACTGGTAACGCCTAGTAACGGTAACGCCAAGTACTGGTCGTAAACGCTGAGTACAGCAAATTTGAAGCGATTCGTTTAAGAAACGGCACAGAGACAGAGCTATAAGGCCCGTGTCCCGTTGGCGCTGCTCTGAGAGGACGCGCTCTCCTGATTCTTTCCAATTTGCTGCCAGGCTGTGCCCGACCATAGCAAGCCTGACAGCAAATTGAGGCGATTCGGTAAGAACATGGCGGAGGTTATTTGTTGCAAAGGTGAAGCGGCGCATAGCGCGCGCGTTTCTGAACCCCGATTCGCTTCGGTTTGGCACACCGATAGGTCAACGTCCCGGTCAGTATTGCCAAATGGAAGCAATCGGCCAGAAACGCCGAGATACGGGGCCGATAGGCCGGCGGATGCGCGTTTCGCGCCATTTGCGCAAACCGCGCAAATTGATACGCCGCAGCCCTTCTTTAAAATCACTGATATGAATGCTTGCTGGTCAGGAAATAATAATCCTGCTACTGTTCCACCCTGTAATTAATCTCTAGATGTTGTATTTATCCATTGAAGTTTTGCACATCCCTTCTTGATCTACCACAGCAGCCATTTTGGTTTGCTTTAACTGTAAGCTGTGCATGTGCACGGTACAAGGGGACCGCTACAGTTGGTATTTTATGCTAATAGGTGAATTAGCCGTTAGCTAGCTGGAAATGTGCCCCATGCAACGATGGTTAACTTTAGCTGTATAGTTACCCCAATTAGCTGATTATATATTAGGGGATTTAACCTACTAACTAGCGTGACTGTATGTGGTGTAGAACCAGCCCAGGTCAAAAACGAGGTCCAGTGGTACCAAAGACAAGGCAGGACGTACACACTTGCAAGAGGGCACGACAACATGGGGCACCAGGGTGTAGAAAGAACTAACAGATGATCATGTAGAGCGCTACTTCTGGTAGGCATGACAAACAGAAATTTCTTGACTACTGCAAGAAACGGTCGTCGTTGCAATATAGCAAAGCACAAGTACCCAGCGGACGATGTAGCTCCTCTGCAGCCAATCATGCGACAACTCCCCTTGGAGATTGTGCCATGGATTTCACCATTTGGAGCCAGCATCCAGACGGAAGAGAGAACATGCTCGTCATCATGACTGTTCACAAAAATTTACGTTGCAGTTCCCACCCGAAATCAGGACTGCAGAACACAGCGAAATTTTTAGTTCGAGAATGGTTCCGAAGGTTCATGGGGTACCTAGCGTCTCCATTCGACCAGGGGGGAATTTTGAAATCGCAGTCATGCAGAATGAATCGTGTATGGTGTGACAAATCTAGAACTACACCGTACAGCCGCAAGGGAATGCACCAACAGAGCGTTTTAACAGGACCTTGCATGATCTACGAGAACTTGCTGCAGATCAGAAGAGGCGATGGACAGAACACTGCAAGCAAGTTGTATCGGTGTACAACGCGACCTCCTCACGCACAACTGGCTTTTCTCTGTTATTTCTCATGTTTGGGAAGCACCCACGACTTCCATTTGACTCATGCAGAATCTGAATCACAAACACCACAGCAGATTGGTTGGCAGCATCGCGAAGTCAGATTAGCCTACGACATGTACGGAGAAGAAGAATCAGGGAACAGGTGAGAGAGAAAAGCGGCTTGAACTTCATGTGAAATTGATCCAGTACAAGTAGGTCAAATTAATTTTGCGGAAGACCTTTAGGAAGGAACAGATCCAAATAAGTGAAAGCAGAAAGAGTGATGTACAGAAGTGAGAGACAATGTGTATACAGTAGTTGGACAGAGATGGAGGCGACGCGCTCACAGGAATGCTTTCTGCACGTCCAGCTCATCATGAAGAAGTAGCTGAACGGGATCTGGCACAGGCCATTCACGATGAGGAACCCTTTGGAGAAGGCATTCCGCATCTCCAAAGCAATAGTGCCAGAACGGAGCTGACGCAGAAGAGACAACGCCAAAAACTATCATTGTAAAGGCGCACCTCAGCAAAGGCGAACGCATACCCCAGTACCAAGGCGTTCTACCCGAGCACGGCAGGACAGCATAGCATTCCGTATCAATGCGTTCTCAGACTGTTGTACAGCACATAGCAGCAAACCAGAACAGTGTAACGAAGAAAGTGACAATGATGGCCCAGAAGAGGACGAGAAACACGAGAACTGTAGTGATAGAGAATCATAACTGCAATAGAGGTGCTAGAGATAGACATTACAGACAGCTAGTTCTCCAATGTTGACGAGTGATGGACAAAAATGAAGTAAACATTTTCAGACGTAGACAGAGGAAAACACAATATTTAAAGTTTAATAATTTTACAGGCTTTTTTTGTGGTGTGTCACAAACGTATAGGTGGAATCGTAACGTAGATCATAATTATGAGGGCCAGAACCAATATGATGTACGTGAGCGTGCGCTGGGCCACGTGGTGGACATGTTGGCCAAGCATTATATATGGCCAAGTAGTCAGTCTACTCCAATATCATGGCTGTATAGCTGAATTGGGTGTGGTGTGTGCATATTCTTCTGTAGAAGGTATCTATCTCAAAGAACTCTCAAGTTGTTTTAGAAATGCTTGAGAGTGCGAAGTTGTTTAGTCCTAGTGAAAAGTCAATACTTTGCCTGAGGGTTTAAGATGACAGTTTTTGCATTGATGGATATAGTTTTTCTAATTCATTCATATTTGCAGACGTATAACATGAGACATAAGATAGCAGGAAAAGGAAGTTTTACGCATACTATTTTTGATCCGAGAAATGTGCAAATTCAGTCATTGTTGAAAAAACCAACAAAAAAGAAATTACTGAATGATTTATTTTTTCTGATGTTTGTTGTTGCATTGAACCCCCAACCCCCCCACCCCCAAGCCCAAGAGATACGTGATGAGCTGACTTGAATTCAGGCTTAAAATGATGGGCGACTTTTATGGAACAAACTGAAATTCTTAATTGACGAAGATTGGGATAAAAGATGATAACAAAAATGAAAAAAACTTGTTACAATGATGGAGAGTGAGAAAAATGGGAAAGATGTAATGAATCTGTGACTATGAAAAAATAATGAAAAGATTGATATAAAAAAAAAAAAAATGTAAGGACGTGCATATTGATTAGAATTGGGGTAATTTTAAAGGAAATTTTAATAAGTAAAATGATCTGGACATGATTTTGTGGCTTGGATGGGTTAGGGGAGAAACAGACTGACGTATTTCTCACAGCATGAAAGGTTCGGTAAGGGGCATATCCATAAGTTAATCTTGAGCCCTCAATGAACAATTAAATGGCGATTGCATATTGATGCACTAATGTGTGTGGAATACTATGTATAAACAAAGCGGCAAATGTGCGGACTAAATCCTGAATACCTATCATGAAATCTAAGGAAATATGTCATGGCCTAGAAGGCCAGAAAATGGTATGATGGTATTCTGTCGTAACTGATTGTGTATGACCAGTGTCAATTTTCGAAAAACATTCAGTAACTTAAGTGGTAATTATTATGTTGAATTAATTTTTCTGAACAAGAATTGTACAGTTTTTGGTGTTAATGTATTCTAAATTATGGATACAAATTCAAGTTTTTCTATTCCTTTGGGGTTAATGTAACCTAAATTTTGGGATATAATTCAAAATGATTTTTTAATTAAATTTTTAAACAAGAATTTTGTATACAGTTTTTGGATAATGTTATTCTAGATAATTGGATACAATTCAAGGTTTCAATTCACTTTTGAGGTTAATGTAATCTAAATTTTTTGAGATTAATTCAGTTTCGAGTTGGGTTTTTGCAACGGATTTTCCATCTTATTACCGAAGCCATGGATTTTGTGATGAAAATTGGCATGCCAAGTGGATTAGTTCATGTAGACCCATTGGTTGAATGATGGTTGGAATTGTATATAATTTTAACTTATAGATTGTCCAACGTAGGGTCGCCGTTTGCAAGTCAAGGGGGTTTGTAGTGAGGAGGGCGAAGTGAGGAATGTTTAGAATGTTGTGCACGTGCGAGGAATGAATCGGAATGATGGCGAATGAACTCTGAGCGATCGGAAGTGTAATTGTCGGCAGAGCGTGCGTTGAGAAAGCTCAGTCAGGCCCCGCCTCCCACCCAGCAAGTCACGCTTCATGTGTCGAATGGAGAATAAAGAGCAAAGCCGGTCTCTTGGTCTTCGTGGAATCGCCCTCGGCAAAAACCACAACACTACATATGTTTACCTATGTTTTTAAAAAAAGAGAGCAAGCTACACTTACTCAACAAAACTATGACCAATCTTTATTGACTTAGGGCCATACCTACACCGCAGAAATAGCTTCCAGCTTTCAATTAAGAGCCATCAATGTAAGGACTTGTTGGACTCTAAAACTGAAAATGAAGCCATTGTGATAAGACATTTCGTAAAGAGAATTGTGGCGATTGCCTTTATTTTCATAAGCGTTAATATTAAGAAGAAAACGTTTTGTCTTTTAATAAAACAGATGACACATTTTTAATTTATCCTTTTTAGGGGGGTGGGGGGGGGGGGGGGGGTGTTGGGGGGTGGGGGGGGGATTCCGACTCTGGTGTTTATTAAAATAAATAAACCTAATTAATTTTGCTATTGATAACATTAAATGTACAGTTGTTGTTACTTCCGATAACCGTTCTTCATGTGCATTTGTCTTTGTGCATGTGTCTTTGCATCAAAGTACAAATCACAGGTACACGGATATTCGTTCTCTATCTTTGATTCATCCTACCACAACCAAACGAACTAGTTTTATAATGGTTATGTACTACATAATTCTAAGCACCCACCTAGTAGCCAGGAAGCAATTGTATCACATGGCACGGTTGTTAAACTGTGCTTGGCGATCAATACACAGGGTAGATATTGACTGAAATTGACACTGAGCAAGAACCGAAGAACAAAAGCAAAAACACCAGTAAACATTGGTTTCAAAGCGAACTCTTGTCACATAAATCAAGTAAATAGACCCATTGCATCCGCACAGAAGACACGTCAAATAAATCAAGTATTAGTCGCGCATGTAAATGCTGTTTTATGTATTGATGTCTTATCTGTTAACATCATGTGTGTGAGTGTGGGTAGAAAAGATACGGGAATTGATTTGCGTGTGTACGCGCGCACACCACACACACACACACAGAGAGAGAGAGAGAGAGAGAGAGAGAGAGAGAGAGAGAGAGAAGAGAGAGAGAGAGAGAGAGAGAGAGAGAGAGAGAGAGAGGAGGGTGTGTCTGTGTGTGTTCTTCTAAATTATCTGTCCGTGAACATTTAAACACAACTGTTACGTTTTAATGGAACTATCAAAATCTGACACTGCCCCATTTGATAAAGTAGAAACACAGCTTCCGTTAGTACTTCATTTTTCTGAATATTTGACATATTTTTCTAATAATACCACAGTTGTGTCCCCTAGTTACTTGTCAATACTGTCATAAAACTGAAAACAGTCAAAACACTATTTTGCTTTTATTGCTCCAGCGCTTATTTTCAAAATGTTACCAATAACGATGAATACATATCGACATAGCATCTTTTTTGTTTTAATGAAAGAAGATAGCAGGCGCTACTAAGCAATACAAAACGCAACTAAACACGTGCTCTAAACATGTGTTCTGTTTTAAAACGACATAGATCCATCTGCAAACAGACAGACAAGCAGTCAAATACAAAAGACAGGCTCAAACATTTGAGCAAACCACAATGAAATGTGTTAGAACATTTGGGAATCATTGTAATAAGTGAGGGTTGAAAAAGGCCAGTTATGTGCCCATGTATATACTTAATGGAATGTCCCGTGTGTGCCTTCTCCTAAACACACACGGACTTCTAGGGCTGAAGCAGGGCTGCTCTCGCGATGATAGGGCAGGCGTGGCTGGTGCATCTCTGGGTCCCATCAGCACCTTCGGGTGTTTCTTTTTCATTGTTTGCCCTCTTGGGATGACTAGGGAAAGACTAGGGAAAGACCTAAGAGGTATTTTGATCTGTGGTCTAAAACAAAAACATAGAACAAAACCAAGAACATAAATCAGGATACCAAGTTACTATAATTGGTCTTGATTCTAATGCTCACTTCTAAAGCCATTTTGACATAAAGGGAATGAAGCAGTTCAGTCACCCAGTGACCTACAAAGAAGCCAAAACAATCATCCACAACCACTACCGGTCCCAGTGGAAGAGAAGGCAGGGTGAAGACAGTGGTGTTGATGCAATCCACCAGCTCAACAGACACCAGCAAACAACCCTCTTCCGGCTGAGGACTGGCCACTGCAGACTGCTGAGCCACCTCAATCGGCTCAAAATCACCCATACTGACGAATGTCCATGTGGTTCAGGATCCCAGACCCCTGAACACATACTACAACACTGCCCAACACACGATGCTCTACGACGCCAAACCTGGCCAGGGGGGTCCTTGGGGGGGGTGGTGTGGAGCTGCAGGTGCAGCTTTGGGGCAGCCGCACCGACCTGGAGAAGACAGTGGACTTCATCATGGCGACCAACTTGAAAGTCTGACGCTGCCAGCGACATCGACCACTGAAGAAGAAGGACATAAAGGTTTATAAAATGTAGGCAAACATGCAGATTAGCACCCCTCCTCCATTTTCTCGGTTCTTTCAGTTTTATCAGTC
Organism: Phymorhynchus buccinoides; assembly: GCA_017654935.2. Taxonomy (NCBI): domain Eukaryota; kingdom Metazoa; phylum Mollusca; class Gastropoda; order Neogastropoda; family Raphitomidae; genus Phymorhynchus; species Phymorhynchus buccinoides. The sequence continues at coordinate 5,014,877 of JAGGCT020004036.1, forward strand.
TTGCCTTTCTTACTGCAGATTGAGCACATAAACCTACTTCGCTTTCTATATTTAAAGTCAAATTTCACAATTAAAAATATGCATTTATGAAATAGTAGAATATAAAGGTGCGACTGAAAAAACCGCAAGACGTTGAGGGGAGTGTTGAATCAGCATCTTAACCAAATTGTACTATTTTGGCATTTCAAATACTATAACCTTCAAGTCCTATAGCTCAGAGACAATGTGCTAGTGGTATATTGATATTTTATTTCAAAGCTATTTTTATCCTTGTTTGGATACCATTTCAGTTGCTGGCCCTCTCTGGTCGTGTCGTTTATCTTGTCATATTTTAACTTTGGAACATTGTTATATTCACCGTTTTACCCCATATGTTTATTACTACTATTTTATTTGAGTGCTGGTTTGTTTTCTTGGGGCCTATTGTCAATATACATGGGGAAACCTTCCCATTGTGGAAGGCCCTTGTTGTTGAAGTGAGATAACTCCACATGACTGGGTATCATCACGTTGAGAGGTTGCCTTGCTGAGAGAGAGCCACACAGAGAAAAGAACACGATCTTCACTACAAGTACGGCGGTTGACTGACAGAGGAGTGGACACCACTTCTACTCTTTGGGCCTCTTCTGCCAGCCCCACCGCACGCCATCCTTTCGTTGAGCTTGCTCCGAACTTGGGCTTTGAGGAGGAATTGGGATCACTTCACGACTGTCTTCTGCTTCTGCTTCTGCTTCTGCCTCCACCAACGACGTCTCCTTCTGCTCTTCACTACACGTCGTTGGATTTATCTATGTGAGCATAAATAGGGTTCTAAGGTTTTGTTTTTTTCATTTGTTTTGCAGTACGATGTGTTATTCGACTGCCTAGAGCTAGGGCCGTAGGACGAGCCACAGAAGTGGTATCCCTGGGAGGAATGCGCCGGCCACCAGAACCTTTGCACAGCAGGACTCCCAGGTCTAGGGACTAAGACCTTAGCTAGCTAGTTTTCACTGGTTTTTCACGTTTACTTCTTTCCTCCACTGTCTTTTATTTTGATCTTTAGGTCATTCACATCGGTCTATCTATACCCCCCACTCGTAGGCTTCTTGCCGGTGGGTACGGTCGTCATAGTATAGTCTCTGTAGGGTAGTTCTTGCTTCTTTAGGGTTGTTTTGTTTTCGCCAGCCTCCTAAATTGTTGGAGGAGCTTGTGTGCGAGCCTAACAACATAAACAGTTCAGTATAAGTCTTTAATAAAACTAGGTGACACTATTCTCTTTCTCTTTCCTTTTCATTTAAGTGTTGAACCTTTTTCCTCCGTAATACATAATGTAATATCAAACTCATATTCTTGGAGGTGTTTTCACCCAAAAGAATCAAAAAATTTTTTATAACTAAAGTTAAATTGTGTAAGTTAAACTCATCTTGTCTTTAAGTAAAGACAGGACGTAAAACTAAAAGAATAAGTTTTGAACTTACTTCCCCTATAAATAAAATGTAATAGTAAATTTATATTCTTGGGTCTCTTCCCAACTAAAAGAAATATAATATTTTTCATAATTAAAAGTAAATTGTGAAGTCTAAATTGATCTTGCCTTCAAGTAAGGTAAAGATAGAACGTTTGATAAAAGGATAGTCTGCCTATTTAAAAGTAGGTGCTTAAACCAACAGTGTAAAATTTCCAGCGATCTCATTGGTCGCTGGTATTAACGCATAACCAAAGACAACTAAATAGAAATTTAACTATGTAGCTGGGACATGGGAACATCCTAGCGTTTTCATTGGTTCCCCGTATTAACGGAAGTATAGAGACCTGAAAGCTAGCTCCCTTGTGTTTTGTCCGTACTCAAGGTCCCAAATAAACCTTTTTAAGTATAAAATAGATAGTTTTTTTCCCCCCTTGTTGGGTAACAAAGGCCTTTGGCCCATATGGAAACCCCGGCTTCCCCGGTTGAGGTGGAATCCCCCCCTGCCGGGGCAAGGCCCCAGGAGTCCCTAGGGAAAAAGTTTTGGGCCTCCCCAAACAAAACGAGACAAAAGTCATTTCCTGTCTCTTTTTCAAATCTCTCATTGAGTGAGTCGGACCAGGAGTCCACCACTCCCATTAAAAATCCGCTTTCAGCGGGCAAAAAAACCACGGTCCTTGATGACAGTGTGTTTCTCACCTCGGTGGAGGACAACGGGTCCTTCACCGAAGTTCACTCAAGGAAAAAGAAAAGATCTAGAAGAGAAAGGGGGTCCAGTGACCCCCTGGATGAAGGGGTCCCAGACCCCCAAAAAACATCCCCTGAAGGAAAAAAGCTCAGGGATGATTTCAAGTCAATGGAGGAAGCCTCCAACCCACTTTCCCCCCCATCCGGGAAATCCACCAAAGAAAATAGCACAGGGGCCCTTCCTCAGACTGGTAATGATACTCTGGCCGAGCCACAAGCGTGTGGCTCGAACACAGTGTTAGAAAGTACTCCTGTATCCACAGAGACTGAGCTGGTGGAATCAGTCTGGGGCAAAACACCGACTGCCAACCCAGCTCCTAAACATAACCAGAACCAAAATACTCAAAAACAAACGAACACCAAAACCGACCCAAGAAACGTGGCACCCCCAGTCTTCCTTAAGTTTCCCATTGTCATGGAAGACTTGGGTACAGGTACAGCAAAATTTCGGGCTCTAGGGCCCAATTCCAGTTTCCAACTCTGGAAAAGTACAGTGGGAACCATCCTCAGCCAGCGACCTCTTTCCACCAATCGCTGGCTGATAGGATGTAAAACACTAAATCAACAACAACAACTTTTGAAACAGAAATCTCTAGCAGGAATACATATCAAATGTCATATCCCAGCAGCTACAACCGAGGGTGTAATTAAAGGCATTGCCACATCAGAGAACACCAACAATTTGATCCCCCACATTCAGAATGCCAGGCAAGCCACTCGCCTGAAAAATAAGGATGGTACGCCATCAAGAGCTATTAAGATCACTTTTGACTTGCCCACTCTCCCACCTACAGTTAAAATCCAAGCAGAAGAATTTGTAGTTCACACATATGTGGCACCTGTCCGTAGGTGTCGCAGATGTGCCCGCCTTGGGCACTCGCAAGACCAATGTAGGTCCAACAGGGAAATCTGTGTGCAGTGTGCCCAGGGCGGACACAACGTTAAAGACTGCTCCTCCAACATCATGAAATGTGTTAATTGTGGTGGAGGCCACTCGAGTGCCTACCTCGGGTGCCCAGAGTACCAGGCTCGCCTCAGAGCAAATAAGATAAGAGGAGCCTCTTTCATACCGTTCTCTGAGGCAATTCGTAGAGCAAAAACACAATTGAAAGATGAAAAAATAGAAAGGGAAAGTATGAAACCACCTCCCTCCCCTCCTCCCCAGGTAGATACCCTTTGGAGAACAGAGGAGAGGATACATATCCCCCATCCAGGGAGCTATGCAGCAGCCCTTCAAAACCGTACCACTACCACACAAAAAAATGCTAGTCATATACAACATGAAATAATAACCAACATTCCTTCCACTTCAACGATAACTTCCAAACCAGTCGTCACATACAAAACAAGAAGTAAAAGAATAAATAGCAACAGAATTCGCTCTTTAAAGCTTAAAGCTAACAATCTGAAAACGTCTCTTTCCAAAACCGTCTCAGAGACGAGAATACAAGAGATTGTTGCTGTAGAAATTCAAAAACAAACTCAGTCCATGATAACAACAGTCACTGAATACATGGATAAACTCATGACAACTTTCAACCAAAAACAGCAAACATCAGTTCAAACAACATCAGCTGACATTTCTTCTACTCCTACAACCTTAAACCTTGAACAGTTTGCTAAAGCTTCCTCAAACAAACCCCCGAGAGAGCAGATTGTAACCCAAATTCTTATATCACTAGCTAAAGCCAAAACTACTAACAAACCCTCACTGCTACTGGATGGTCTGGCTGCCCTCTTCCCTGTAGGGGCGGGCACACCCCCATCAACCCTTTCCAAAGACACAAATTTACTCAGTCTGGCCAACTTGGTCTGCGAGAATAGTCCTATTGGCAGAGTTAGAAACAGACTTACACCATCAACTACAAGTAGATCAGACCGTCCTTAAAAACAAATCAAACAAATTACTAGAACAAATCAACTTCCGGGACCCCGAACATGGGGTCCAACAACACCCCCTTTTGTATTCTACAATGGAACTGCCGATCAATAAATAGTAACATTGATTTCCTAGTAAATTTCTTAGCCACTAATCCCACACAATATCAAATTCTTTGTCTACAATCGCTTAATATCGAATATTCAGGCCTCCCAAAGATAGAAGGCTTTCATTTCCCACCAACAGTTAATAGTATGAGAGGACGTATCAAAACAGCCACTTACGTCCGTTCTAATATATATTATCAAAAAACAACCCCTCCCACAGAGGACATCCTACTATTAAGATATTCCAATAGCATTCAAATTTCTATCAATGATAAAAAAACTAACATACTAAATATTTACTTTCCACAGCCATATGAGAAGACTCCTACTTCAAACTGGTTAAGCTCCCTCACCCCCTCCGAAAACTGGATAATCGTAGGAGATTTTAACACTCACCACCCCCTCTGGGAAGCTGGGTGTAAGATTACCAGTGCAGGGGCATCTAAATTACTAGATGAAATAAATAACTCTGACTTAATCCTGCTAAATGATGGGTCTCCCACTAGATATCCTCACGTGCCTGGCCAAAGATTAACAGCTATAGATTTAACTCTGATAAGTCCTGACTTGGAAAAAAACCATACATGGACACCATTGGTGGACCCCCTAGGATCTGATCACAAACCTATATCCATAATCTTAAATAGCACCCCAGATCCACCAGAAGAAGAACTTACCCCTAAATATATCTATGAAAAAGCTAACTGGGAACTCTTTCAATCACAACTTACTACAAATACAATACTAAATTTACAAGATGACAATCTAGAAACTTATTACAATAACATACGCAATACTATTCTTAAGGCAGGTAATACAGCCATTCCGACCACCAAAAAGCAGGGGGAGGGGTATTGCCCCACTAAAAACAACCCCTGGTGGAATGAAGAATGTGCTGCTGCAGTTAAAACTAAACATAATGTTAGTAACACCTTCAATAAATTCCCAACAATAGAAAATTTTACTTTAAAAAAAGAAGCCGAATCGTACAGTAAAAAAATGGTTGCTAAAGCCAAATTAGAATACTTTTACAAGATCAAAATCACAAATTTTAGAGATTTAGGGAATGCCTGGAAAAGACTCAAAAAGCTACGTAGAGGAGGCATTCCCACTCAAATTAGAGTCCAAACAAAGGGTAAATTAACAACATCAAACAAAGAAACAGCGGAAGCTTTAGCAGATAACTTTTCCAAAAGTAGCCAAACAAACACCCTCCCCATTTCAGAACAGGTACGAAGGAAACAAATACTAAAACCTAATAAGTCCACAAATAATTCACATGTTATAAATGCTCCCCTCAATTACGCCGAGCTCGCTATGTCCCTACGTTCAATAAGGAAAGTAAATAAAGCTACAGGAGGGGATCCCATCTCCTACCAGCTTATTAAAAAATTACCCCAATCATTTTTAAATATCCTCCTACACTTCTACTCCAGGTGTTGGGAGGAGGGAGAGGTCCCACAAGCGTGGAGGGACGCACAGGTGATTGGGATCCTGAAACCTGGGAAACCAAAACAGGATCCCAAGAGCTTTCGTCCTATCTCCCTCACCCCTCACCTGGGTAAGGTGTACGAGAGAATCGTTAAACAACGATTAGAATATTTTCTACAAAAAAATAACACGTTACCCTCATTCCAGGCAGACTTCAGGAAACATCGAAGCTGCATGGAACAAGTATGCAAGCTAACGTCTCATGTCAGAAAAGCATTTAGTAGAAGAAAAAGAGTCCTAGCGACCTTTTTTGACATTAAGGGAGCCTATGACTCCATCTGGCATGAGAAACTGCTTCAAAAAGTTAGCGAACTCGGCATAGAGGGGAATCTCTTCAATTTTATCAGTTCCTTCCTCCAAAACCGTACTATCACAGTCAAGGTAGGCCAGGCACTGTCCAGGACCCACACGATCGACATGGGAGTCCCTCAGGGAAGCATAATTGCACCTACTCTTTTTAACGTCATGCTGCATGATATGAAGTCGATTCCCCTTAAGGGAACAAGTATTTCCATGTACGCTGATGATATTGCAATCTGGACACAAACGCCTAGACAAACAAACTCTCTAAAAAATGACAAAATCTTTAAACAACACCAACAATACACTACAGCTATAGCCACCTACTTAAGAGTGAACGGCTTTGCACTATCTCTAAACAAATGCCAGTTCATGATATTTACAAGTCAAGGGAACATTAAAACCAACGTCTCTCTAGACATATTGGGAACTAAGGTTACCCCCAGTCCACAGGCCACCTTCTTAGGTATTGTACTAACCCCCACCTTATCTTGGGGTGCACACGCCCAGCACCTAGTCAAAAAAGCATCGAGAGCCCTAAACTTTATTAAGATCATCTCCAAAGAACCATGGGCCAAGGATGCCAGACTATTAACCTACCTAACCAGAGTGTTAGTTCGCGGCCGACTGACTTTTGGTATGGAGGTTTTTTACTCCATGCCCAAAACATTCTTTAAAAAGATACAAGCAGTAGAAACAAGAGCTCTCAAAATGGCCATGGGTATCCCCCGGTATGCCAATAATAAGCTAGTCTATAGGGATGTAGACTGGCTGCCCTTAGATAAATTCATGAAATTATATTGTGCCTGCACCCTAACAAGATTATACTCTAATAAACAGGGCTCCGCAGAAGAGTTCTATGCGGATTACAAAGAAACTTCCAGCATAGTCCAAGGCAGATTAAAATTGGACAAAAACAAAACTCAATATTCTAAGGTAGTCGACCTTTTCGACTATACGAACACACTATTTAAGGATGCAGGGGTTACAGTGGAGGAGGTGACGGACCAGTCCCAGCAAGTGTTCCCACAGTGGGAACTAGAGTCCCCCACGTACGATACCTCATTGCATCTTAGATATTCTAAACATAACAATCCTAACCTTATTTCAGCAGCAGCAAAAGAACAAGTTTATAGTTTCAAAAATCACTTACAAATTTTCACAGACGGTTCTAAAATAAATGGCTGCATCCCATCTCTAAAGATTTCAAAACGTTATAAATTAAATAAGAACACATCAATTTTTAGTGCAGAGCTCTGGGCCATACTGGAGTCCTGTCACTATCTAAACAACTTACCAAATTATCCAAGAAGTGTAGTCTTGTTCACAGACTCTTTATCCTCTATAAAGGCCCTTGAGGGCAATACAAATAAAAGACTAGACATTATTAATGAAATAAGACTCATAATCCATCAACTGAAGTTAAAAGGAATAGAGATGTTGCTGTCGTGGATTCCCTCACATGCAGGGGTCTACGGTAATGACCTCGCACACCGCGAGGCCAAGGCAGCAGCACTAAATAAGGACGGTCCCATCATAAATATTAAACTATCCACAGAAGAAATTAAAACCCAACTAAAACTTGCAACCTCAAAAGAATGGAAAGAACAACTTAAAACGTATGCTGCCTCCAAAGGAGTAGATTCTAACATCGTTAAGAAAGGATTATTCCTTAACGTCTCTTTCCCAGTACAATCTATCATCTTTAGACTAAGAACAAACGCAATTCTCTCCAAATACAACCCTAGACACTGTCTTTGCGGACAAATTATAGATATAAAACACTTATTCAACTCATGTAGGTTTATTGAAGCGGAGCTGGGGGAGTGCTTGCAGAGAGCAGGCACTCTTAAGGTTCCATTTCAAGAGAAATATATTTTAAATAACAATTCTGAGGGATGGGCCCCTCTGCTGTGGTTAATCGAGGACCTCTCCAAGGCATCCTTTGGCCATCTGTTTTAATCTTTTAACCAGTTCTAAGGTGTGCAAACGCCACCAGTATAAATATTTTATGGTAAAACCGCTACGTAGTAGTCACGCTGCCCATATAAATTTATTGGGATAGCCTAGGGTCCCCCCGCTTAAGGTCCCTGACTACGCCACCCCTCTGCCCTACCCAAGGAGGAGGGGTCCCTCTCCCTCCCTCCCCTTGGTGGGATATTGAGTGAGTCGTATGCTCTTTTAAATTAATGTTTTATAGGTGACTCTATTTATAAATAGCACCTAATCCCCACCGGATCTCAGATTGGGGGGGATGGGGGGCGGGAGGGACTTTGTCCCCCCGCCCCTCTTCCCCTCTCGGCCAATTAAAATTTCCCGTGTGCAATAACCCCATTTTTTAAACAAAAATTTCCTGGGCCGGGCCATTAGGCTTTGTGGGCCGACAGCCCAGGAATATAAGACAGCATTTTTTTAAATTGGTTCAGTGGGGACCAGTCACTTTTTTACTCAAATAATAACCTCGTTCTATGGCTTCGGCCTTTCTAGGAGTGTAACATTGGTTACAATAAATATCTTTTAAAAATAAAAAGGAATTGTGTTTTGTAAACACAATGTAAATATTTTTTTTACATAGACCTTCTTTGAAGTTTTAAAATTTTTGTTGTTGTTCTTAAAAAAAGGTGGTCCTGAAATTTTAATCTCAACTCATTCCCCTAAGTTAGCTTAGGAAAATTCCTTTTAAAATAAAGTATTTTATCCCAACAAACTCTTTTAACCGCAGGCCAGACCAGACATGGTGGAACTCAATAAATTATTTATAAAAAATACTCTAAACTAAAAGTACAAATTAAACAACTTCTTTTTCTTTAACTGCACTAAAATAAAAACTTTAACTTCATAAAAAGAAATGTCCCACATGGTACTTTCCGAGAGGACGTAAAAATAAAAAATAAATTAAAAAAATGACTGGGTATGAACGTGCCACAGCTGATGAGGTTTAACCGAGGCGTGGTCACCGCTACAGCTATCTGTATTAATTTTTAAAAATCGGGACTTCACTGGTTTCGTACTGCCTCCGGGCATTGCCTCCAGTATTGTTCCTACCATATTTGTATTTACAAATGTCCCATATGTGTCTGATTCAGACCAAGAGGACGTAAAACCCATTTTCGCCTCGACTGGGTATGAACCCAAACGCGTCCACCTGATGAGACCCCATGGGTCGAAACAGCTGTTGATAGCTGTTTTCTGTCAAGCCTCGCCTAAAAAGGAGGAACAACTAAACTAGTATTCTTTATGTTCTTAGAACATATGCTTAGATCAAGATACCAAGTTACTATAACTGGTCTTGATTCTAATGTTCACTTCTAAAGACATTGTCAAGGATATGGGTGTGGTCAGGGTGTTATTACAATACTACAACAATACAAACATTAAACATTCACACTACGTGTCCATTCGATCACTCTCTCATTCACCAACCACAACCATACAACCTTGAACAGATAAAGTCAAGACGACAATACTCAGCCGTATATAATCTTCCAAATTTATTTTTCAACAAAGCAAAGTTATTCTCTCACACTAACTCACACTTTCATACATATCTCACATACATTTATCATAGTAAACATATCACAAACATTATTATTCAATTTTAGCAAATACCAAGCATTTGTATTCTAAACCACAGGTAAATTAACAATAGTTAGAGAGAACAAAAACATGTGTTTATAAGTTATGAAAATGCTTACATTCAACATTATTTCATACCAACAGTTCCCAAAATCAAGCCACTCACCAATACCCAATTTAGTGGTTCATAAATGTGTCCATAGCCACTCGCCAAGAAAATACCAGTGGCGCACATATTACAGCTGAACAAACACAGTTTCAACAACGTAATTCCAATAGTTCAATGAACAGGTTTTACCCACCAAAACCATTTATTTCATTCCACACTTTTGTTTCAGACAAGACGAAATAAAATCAGCAACACCGTGTTAAAAGAGCGATATTTCGATTTATTATAAAGTCTTTGTCGAGCTAGCCACACTTTTGTTTCTCTAAACAAAATTTCATTTAACTATCCTCAATTTCTTTTATTCATTTTCTCCTTTTATCTCTTCACATTTACTTTCTTCAATCACTATATAATGTGATTATAATCTTTCCTTCTCTTCACAGTAGTTCAATTAGTTTTTCCCACATTTTGTATGACTCAGTAGTCTTTACATTGTTTCTCCACAACATTCTTTATTTCAATCATAATTATTTATTTATTACTAGCCTGAAACACCAGGACCAAAGTAAAAGTTCCCGTAGAAAAACTGGCGACGTAGCCCAGGGAAGATGCGTTGGAAAGTGAAGAGCAGACAACCCTCAACAGCCGTGACTTCAACCATCGCAGGCCTCGTCTGGAAGGAAACCACCTCAGCAGCTCCCTGGTCGTCTCCACCTTCGATACTGAAATAAATAATATTTCCACTAAATTTCCAGAACGAAAGTCCTTCTCTCTCTTGAGAACTAAACCGAAACAATTCTTCCGATTAACAACGCACAACAGAACTCGACTCACTGACACGAACCAAACAAGCAGACCAAAACCCTGTGAAGCTGAAATCTATAATATAATACCCTAAAACCCGAAGTGTAAAAGAACGTAAAAACTCGGATACCGCGTAAATGTCGGACTTTTGCTTGCCATACAGTTCCAGAAGAACGCGTTGGGACGCGATTCCGCTATGTCTGGTTCAAAATTTTGCTTTTGAAAGTTGATTTTGAAGGCAAAAATGTATGAAATTTCCGTGACATTTTCTGTCGTCTGCGTCGCCCGAGCTGTGTCGGAAATTTCCGAATCTACTTCGGAAACCACGAAGAATGCCGAACCTGTGTTTCGTAACTTCCGCCCTTTTCTTTCTAGTCCTTTATTTTTCTCTGTATCCCCACGCCCCCATACCTTTTTCTCTCTCTCTCTCTCTCTCTCTCTCTCTCTCTCTCTCTCTCTCTCTCTCTCTCTCTCTCTCTCTCTCTCTCTCTCTCTCTCTCTCCTCCCCCCCCCCTTCTCGCTCTCGCACAACGACAACAGTGCTAATAAAGTTTGTCACTAAGTCACGCAAAATTTTCTCAAATCAATACATTGCTTCCAGTATTGCATCTTTATTCTTTAGTATGTGGTATGGGGAACTCTCTTACATTCACAGACAGCATATTATGTTCTATCAATGTAACATTGAATAAATTATCTTTGCATTTCAAAATAAAATATTTCTGGACCTGTGCGGAGCACGGGTGTAACTATGTAGAATATGAATGGTTAAAATGATAAGCAGCTTCGCTTGACCTAACTGCAGCGCAGCAATGAGAACCTAAAGTTGAGTTCTGGGATTTCAAGACAAAGACTGGAATAAGAGCGGAGATCTTTGCTTGACAAAATCTTTTCCCAGAGTTCAACTTGACAAAATTCAAGAGAAGTAAGCTTCAGATTAAACAAGCGCGAATTCGCAATAGTTTGTGGCACGCAGTCTATTTTTACCACTCCAATCATGAGTCACCTCCGCTGGCTTTTCAATAATTTTAATCTGTAAACCAGAATGTTATCTCTGCACCATTTCGTAACTTTTTATATCTTTTGGAAAACATTTAAAACTATGTATCCTACTTATGCTCATCGAAAGAAGCACCGCATACTCGTCGTGTCTGTTGTAGGTTCTGTATTACGTATGTTTATTATTTTGTATGCTTTAAAATACACCATTTTAAAGAGCGGCCTCACTTTGAAGTGCAGCCTCGATTTGAAGAAAATTGTTGCTCATTGATACATCTGTATTAATATTAAAAAAATCAGGACTTTACTGGTTTCGTACTGCCTCCGGGCATTGCCTCCAGTATTGTTCCCACCATATTTGTATTTACAAATGTCCCATATGTGTCTGATTCAGACCAAGAGGACGTAAAACACCATTTTCGTCGTCGCCTCGATTTGAAGTGCGACAATTTTGTCAATATGTGCGACAATTTTGGACCGACCGACCGACAAAGTGAGTTATAGGTTTGTGGCGAAACAAAAATAAGTGTTCACTACGTTTTTCTAACTCTCACATGGCAAGAGCGACCGAGCAAAAGTAGAATAGACACTCCAGCTTAAAAAAAGCCCTCTGAAACGCCAACACCAAACCGTCACATATATTTAGACACAAACGTTTATCAAATTTACTATAAGTTTATATATGTATCTCAAAAATAAAAATAAGCCGCCCTTAGAACCTTAACTTAAATTCGTTTTAATAATGATTATTTTTGTTATAGATGCAAAGCATTCATTTGATCGTACAAGTTGTTTCATGGATGTCAGCGTTTCTTAGGAGTGTTTTAGATATGCGTTGTTTTGTTACCTTATGTGCAATTTATTCTTTATATTAACTTCATTATTTTGTGCTCCTTAATAATAACAATAAATAAGTCTTCTATAGCGCTATTCTCCTGACACAGCAGGACTCACCGCGCTTTACATGAAAACATGAAAAAAAGTAAGTTTACCTCACGCACACAAAAACATTCAAAATACATGTACTTAATATTATTTAGAAAAATCACTTTACATGAAAAAAGCAACATTACCGCACTCACACAATTCACATTTAAAACACCTACATAGGTGGATGGACAGACATACATTAACAGAGATATTTGATGAACAGATATATGGGGGGCCAAATGCGACAAATAGCACGGGCATAAGTCTGCTTAAGCACTTTTATTTCTGCTCGAGCACTTTTAGGAGAACCAAGCTGATTGGTCGGTAATTTTGCTTGAGCACTTTTAACAACCAATGAGGATGCGACCTTGTTTTGCACAGGCAATTTACATAATAAATCTGCTCGAGCACTTTTATTAAGTTTGCTCGAGCACGTTTAGGAGAAACCATGCTGATTGGTCGGTTTTTTTTCTCGAGCACTTTTAACAACCAATGAGGATGCAACCTTGTTCTGCACAGGCACACCTAAATCTGCATGAGCAGATTACTAAAACTGCTCGTGCACATTTAAAACCGTAAAACTAGTATCGGAAAAGAAATGAAACAACTATTTCCTACTTTGATGAGCTCAACAGAAAAATCCCTGAATTCTAGAATTGTTCAAACAAAGGTTATACAAATGTGTTCTGTAAATATGCTGTGCACAATAAGAGCCACCTCTTGTTAGTGTGCATCGCAAGCAAAAAACCCAACAGACTGCATAGTCACATCTGCTGCATTGACTTATCCTTGACCTAATTTCAGCGGCAAAGGATATAAGATCTAGACCTGATCGATTTTTCGTTGATCTAAACCCGACCAGCCAACACAGTCACCTCGCTTCCATGCTGAGGAGTGAAATCCAAATGAAATTAAAAGCACGACTCTGCTCTGCCTAAAATTAACTAATATTTTCAGTCAGTCGGATTTTTTGTTTGATCTGAAATATGTTAAAGTTGATTATGTCATGCATATCCTTTATTTATAATGAAGAAAATGTATTTTCATAGGCCTAATTGTCCACACATTGCTTTTACAAACTGATCGTGGCCATTCACTCATTGGTTTATTCAGTCACGTGTACTATTGGGCCAATCAGCTGTGCGTAGTCATAAAAGTGCTCGAGTAGAATTAATAAAACTACTCGAGCAAAATAATAAAATCGCTTAAGCAGATTTATGATGTAAATGTTGCCTGAGCAAAATAAGGTTGCAATTTCATTGGTTGTTAAAAGTGCTCGAGCAAAAAAACGACCAATCAGCGTGGTTCTCCTAAAAGTGCTCGAGCAGAAATAAAAGTGCTTAAGCAGATTTATGCCCGTGCGATTTGTCGCATTTGGCCCCCCATACAGATGCGCCTTTATAATAATTAGCACATACTGTTTATAATAATTAATATAATGTAATATAATATAATGTTTTGTGTCATGATCATCTTTTTACTGTACTTGTTGTCTGTTGTTTGTCTTGTGACAGCAGCCAAAATGTCCTTTTATGCACTGTATTAAAAGGACAATACATGATTTGATTGATTGATTGATTGACTGATTGATTGATTGATTGATTGACAGCCACACTTACTAACACACGAAAGCTAAGCTTTATAAGATATAGTGTTTCTTTTGAACATCTCTCTATGTACATGCTATATATGTTAGAGATTATAGAAATACTTCTGCACCTCTGCAGATAAATCACACTCGTGTACATTTACCTTGGCGCTAAATAGATTTGCAGAGACCTGTGAAAGTCGTTTGATCGTGTCCAGCATACCTGGCAAACCTGACAATTACGGGTGGAATAAAGGGCAGTTCTTTTCTAACATGAAGCCTGCCATTGGTCATTGCGCTTCATTGGGAGGGAAGCTCACCTTCCCTGCTTGTGTGGAGGACTGGAGTTATGTCCTTCCCTTGTTCGAACCAGCAATAAAGTGCAGTGACCAGTTCTTTGTTGGGGTGTCCATGATGCAGACACCACGGCGATCCATGTACCGGCATTGTCTGATCAACGAAGATAACACTGTTCTCTTTCACAATATTGATGCCAAACTTTCTCATATAGGAATGCCAGACCATTTACTGCTAAGCATACTGAATGATTGGGAGCCACCGGTGTTTTGGTCTATGACAAGCTATATTTGGCCAGACAGATATTCTGCTGGTGCAATATGTCTAATCAAGGGAACCAAATTCAGTCAAAAATATAATCTGTCCAAATCAATTTTCTTGTCAATTACACCAATGTGGCAACCATCTATAGTCACATGTCACGGTGGTCATGTGACCTACATATCCTTCCTCTGTGATTTTGGTGCTTTCAGAGAGTATTGTCAAACTGAATTATCTTGTAGTTTTCCTTACCATCAAACTGATTATGTGAATTCAACAAATCAGCCATCTTCTTTCATTCCTTTATTTGTCTGCAGTGACACTCATCACAAGTTGTCCTTCAGCTTGGTGTGTAACTTTGTAACTGAGTGCAATGATTTAAGCGATGAATCATTCTGCCATCACCCTCCTTGCACGATGAAATTTCAGTGTTCGAATGGTCAGTGCTTAGAACAGTTCGTCAATGTATGTGATCAAGTGGTTCATTGCTGGGATGAATCTGATGAGACAAACTGTCCCGAGTTTAAGGAATTCATCGTAATGCATTCAGCACATCCATCCCCGGTTCTCATCAGCTTTAATATCAATCAATTCACATTAACACCAATGAGATCCAATGAGTCCTGTCCTAATACCCATTTCCGCTGTAATGGTGAATTCAATGACTGCCTCCCTGTTTTCACATTGTGTAATGGAATGTTCGACTGTTTAAGTCACTTGGATGAACGGGACTGTGATAAGATGACATGCCCAGGGTATTTTCGCTGCAAAGTTTCTAAGATATGTTTGCATCCCGATCATGTCTGTGATGGCTGGTCCCACTGTCCAATGCATGACGATGAATTATTTTGTAACATAACCTGCCCTACCAAATGCCAGTGTCGAGAACACGCATTCCAATGTAGTCAGCCATTTAGTGCAGCATCATTTCCTCTACTCCGTTACCTGGATGCCACAGGTTCTGGCATGACACTGTCTGATGTCAGCCACAATACCTATCTTATTTACTTGGTATTTGCCCAGTGTTCCATAGCTCACATACCTGATGTGACATTGCATAATTTAAAGTTCCTGGATTTCAGTAATAATCAAGTGAAGCAGGTTCACATGGCATATTTCCTTAATCTACAGCAATTGGAGACACTGTCACTGTCAGGGAATCCTCTGACTGCAGTGGTCAGAGACCACGATACTGGTGTCCAACACAACGCACTGATGACCCTAGACCTGTCATACACTGAACTCACAATATTTGAGCCTCAACTATTCTCCGCCTTTCCCTTTATAAAGAAACTGAATTTAGCTTTTACTTTCATTCACACTTTCCCCAGCAGTTTTCAAAACTTACCACGACTTGCTGAATTGTATTTGGAAGGCAGCCCGGTGAAAACATTTCCAGCTGACATTTTCAAACATCTCCAGCATTTAGTACTCATAAACACAGAAAATTATAAACTTTGCTGTAGTGCAATCCTCCCTAGTGGATTCGATGATAGTTTTTGCTATGCTCCAAGAGACGAGATTTCCTCATGTGATGATTTACTACAGTCTTGGACTTACCGCATGTTTTTGTGGGTAATGGGCTCTCTGTCTCTGTCAGGCAACCTGCTCTCTTTTTGTGCACGTTTGTTTCTATCCAACTCACGCGCTGTGCCTGGCTTCACTATATTTGTCATCACACTCACAATGGGAGATTTTCTGATGGGATTATACGTGGTCATCATTGGAGCTGCTGATGAAAGGTTTCGTGGTCAATATTTCTATTTTGATGACTTGTGGAAACACAGTGTGACTTGTCAGGTAGCTGGCTTCTTGTCTCTGCTGTCCAGTGAAGTATCAGCTCTGACAGTTTGTCTTATAACGCTTGATCGATTCATAGTTCTTTGCTTCCCCTTCAGTACTCTGCATTTTAAGAAAACATCGGCATCAGTTGCATGTCTTTTGATTTGGTTGGTTGGCTGGGTTTTAGCAATCTTCCCTGTGCTCCCAATGACAAAACACTGGGAGTTTTACAGTCAGTCAAGTGTCTGCATTCCACTGCCAGTTACCAGGCAGGAGTTTAAAGGCAGGTATTACTCTGTGGGTATAATAATAATTTTTAATTTTGTCTTGTTCATTCTAATCGCAGTTGGTCAAACCATTATATTTTGGTCAATACAGAGCAATATTCTAAAAACAGACGCTACCAGAATATCACAGAACATGACTATAGCCCGGCGCTTGATCAACATTGCTGTTACAGATTTCCTGTGCTGGTTTCCTATTGGACTATGTGGCATCTTGGCTTTGAACGATGTTCCAGTGCCTGGAGAAGTCAACGTGGCCCTTGCTATATTAGTGCTGCCTTTGAATTCTGCCCTCAACCCTTTCATCTATACCTACAACACATGGGGAGAAAGAAGAAGAAAAGGCGAAGAAGCGAAACTGATGAAATGGCTCCAGTGTAACATCCAAAACCTTGAGGATGTATGATGCACATAACATTTTAAAATTACTACTTTATTTACACATACTTATTGTAAAACATTGTCCTCTCTCTCTCTCT
The DNA here is from genome assembly GCA_017654935.2 of Phymorhynchus buccinoides. Lineage (NCBI taxonomy): Eukaryota > Metazoa > Mollusca > Gastropoda > Neogastropoda > Raphitomidae > Phymorhynchus > Phymorhynchus buccinoides. The sequence goes on from JAGGCT020004036.1 coordinate 5,031,954, forward strand.
CTCTCTCTCTCTCTCTCTCTCTCTCTCTCTCTCTCTCTCTCTCTATCTCTCTCTCTCTCTCTCTCTCTCTCTCTCTCTCTCTCTCTCTCTCTCTCTCTCTCTCTCTCTCTCTCTCTCTCACACACAGGTAGTAGAATGCACATGAGGCTAACCAGCCAATCGTTTTTGGGGAGCTTAGTCTAATTTACATACTACTTCCCGTGTTGACTGTCTAGGACGCACTCGTGATTACACGCTCAGTAGTTCGTTGGATATGCGTGAAACGACTTCTCAGAAAGAATGCGGTTTTTGTAACAGTATATAAGTCTTGATATGCAAGGTTAAGGTCAAAAGAGTAAACATTGGCCCTACCGTCTTAGGATAATACACCAACATGCTACATTTGAAGACAATAAATGCGAAGCTGTGAAAGATATGGCCAAGATTACCTGTTAAAGGTCATTGGTTAATTTTGTTATGCAAATGATGTTTCTTGACACGTGTGGATTATTGTTTAGCATCATTCCACGCTTAATTCAGTAGAAACTCCCTGACCCTCCGGATGACTGCACACTTCAGTGGGATTTTGCGATCAGCCCAGATTCCCTGGTCCATTCATCCTTGGCCCTTTTCTGTCACAAGTGTCGCCAACTCTCCAACTTTGAAGAATGGAGGAAAGAGTATTTCCATGATTTGAACGTAAGCTCTGTGTGTGTGTGTGTGTGTGTGTGTGTGTGTGTGTGTGTGTGTGTGTGTGTGTGTGTATGTGTGTGTGTTTGCGCGCGCGCGTGCGAGTGTCTGTGTGTGCGCGCGCGCGCAAATGCGTACATGCATTTGTTTTTAACAACATGGAGACTTACTAAAGTAAAGGTCAACGGAAGGAATGTTTGTTTTGTAGCCGCCTGATATGAAATAAATGAAGCAATTGATGTATGAATTAGCTTGACCTTAGAAATGTTTAAAAATATATGTTCCAAGATGAAAGGGAAAAGATAGAGATAAATATGACTTGCTACTCACTCCCTCAGGAAAACTTGATTTTCGCTTATTTGCCATTATTGTCTAAAATAAAAAGACTGAAAACAAGATTTGAAATTTTTGAAATTTTTAAAGACTATTTGCATGAGGTTTTCTTTTATAGGGCAAAACAAATAACATATTTTAACTGATTTTTTTTTAATACGCTTCCAAAATGTTCCAACGTTTTGTAGTACAGATTACTGTTCATTCACAACATTCTTTTCATTGAGGACTAAATGAATGTATCCGAAACTATTGGATATTCAGAAAGACTTAAGAAAAACCACTACATTAACTATGGACAACTTCTTTCTTATTCCAGCCACGATAAACAAACTTCAATCTACAAATCGATACAGATTTTAATTTTTTTCGCAATCCAATTGAGTTTCTTACTTTTCAAAAAAACTGAAGCCAAAGCGTTAAGCAACCTTTTGCAAAACAAAGCAAAATATTTTCTCTGAGTGATTTGTTTTGTAAATGAATACAAATCTATTTACCGACCTGCATTACTAATTTCTCTTTGTTTACATGAAAATTACATTATGGGTAACGCCCACATCGCTTTCAGGGGTTGTTTACCTTTTTGGCTCCAGTTTAATAGGAGAAAGAGTCCTTTTTTGTAAGCGCAGTAGAGTCTGTCTGTAAAGAACTGTCACAGTTTTACAATAAGATTCAGTGAGGCTTCTGTCAAAAACGAATTAGGAACGAATTTGCAATTATTATTATTCCTGTCAGCACCAGAGGCATATTCCAGAGAAAGACATAAAATGCACATATTGGAACATTGCGTGACTTTCATATATAGATTATTTAAAAAAATTGAATACAAGATTGTGTGTGTGTGTGTGTGTGTGTGTGTGTGTATGTGTGTGTGTGTGTGTGTGTGTGTGTGTGTGTGTGTGTGTGTGTGTGTGTGTGTGTGTCAGGGGCGGATCAATTCATTTAGAGGTGGGGGGTCACTTTTTTTCATAAAAAGGGAAAGGGGGGTGGGTTCGGGAGGGGGGCTTGCCCCCCTCCCCCTAAAAAGCGGGGGTCAGGGGGCGCAGCCCCCTGAAGCTGAAGCATTTTTCATATCTGAAGAACCAAAGTCGTCCTCTCCTGACATGATGACAAGAAAGGAGAGAGAGAGACACACACACACACACACACACACACACCCACACACACACACACACACCCCCCTGGAAAACCGTAGAAGCATCAGAACATTGCCTCACTTCGTTTCGTTGACATGAGTGAGCGTTTTTTTCCCCAATGTTTTTTACCGAGGGGTGGGTGGGTGTCAAATGACCCCCCTTACCCCCCCTAAATCCGCCTCTGTGTGTGTGTGTGTATGTGTGTGTATGTGTGCGTGTGCGTGTGTGTGTGTGTGTGCGTGCGTGCGTGCGTGTGTGTGTGTGTGTGTGTGTGTGTGTGTGTGTGTGTGTGTGTGTGTGTGTGTGTGTGTCTGTGTGTGTGTCTGTGTGTGTGTCTGTGCGTGCGTACTTCTATGAAGTAAATCTGTTAAGCCTTTGCAATATCCAGTTACCCCTCTCCCTTGTCATAAAACCTATGTGGTGATAACAATAATGTCAGGCGCCCGCGCGCGTGTATGTGTGTGTGTGTGTGTGCGTGTGTGCGTGTGCGCGCGTGCGTGCGCGCAGTGTACTATTTATTGCTAACTTCAATGTTGACACGAGGCATATAGACGTTTTCCAACAAGAGAACAAACACACACACACACACACACACACACACACACACACACACACACACACACACACACACACACACAGAGAGAGAGAGAGAGAGAGAGAGAGAGAGAGAGAGAGAGAGAGAGAGAGAGAGAGAGAGAGAGAGAGAGAGAGAGAGAGAGAGAGAGCGAGAGAGAGAGAGAGCGAGAGAGAGAGAGAGAGAGAGAGAGAGAGAGAGAGAGAGAGAGAGAGAGAGAGAGAGTGACAGATATATAGATAGATAGATAGATAGACAGAGACAGACAGATAGACATATAGACAAAAACAGACGCAATGAGAGACGGACTGACAGACAGAGACGGATAAACAAACAGGAAGACAATGTCATGCAGATGGTACTAAAAACGTACAAGTGGAGATGACTAGAACGTTATTGAATCAATGAATGTGAGGTGGAAGATAGTATCGAATCATCTGCCTGCGCACTAGAGTCACCAGGCCCTCAATATAGACAGCTTTTGTTGGTGGGATTCAGTGCAAACTCTTGATCACTGTAGACACAGACATAAAACGATGACTTGGAGTCAAAAAGGACTGTCTTTAGATAGTCTATTGACTTATTATTGATGTTATTGAAAAAAACTAAGAACTTGTAATTAAAAAAAGACTGCAAATAATATCAAATGGGGATAATGCTTTTTATATTTCTGCAGTCTTTGTTTTTATGCAAGTTATTAGTTTTCGCAATAAGTTCAATAATACGTCAATGGACTATGTAAAGATAGTCCGTTTTGACTCCAAGCCATCGAATTCAGTCTCTGCATATTATTTTTCATCTTCTTCTTCTACATTACTCTGTTTTCTGCTTGTCAGCGTCCCAGACATGATGAATTGAAATACAATCCTTTTATGTGAAATGCCATATTAAACCTCCGTGAAAGAGAATGAATATTTTTGACTAACTTTGTGACTGCCTGTCGGTCTGTCTATCCGTTGAGCATTTGCCACGCGCCGGTGACCTTGAATTTCACTGAGTTGAATTTAGAGAGTTGAATTAGAAAGGTCAGCGCAACTCGGGCAGAACGAGCTCGGGCAAATTAGTAGTCTAGTATAGAGAACGAACACCCGTGGCAAACGCCCTATTCAATCAAAAAGTTATATCAGAACATTGATTTTATTGGCGAGCCGCAACAGCGGCGAGCCACTTATTAGTTTTGGGTAGTTCTTTGCACGTGGGCGATGGTCCATGGAGGGTCACGTGACTTTTGCTCGTGGCATCAGAGTTGTCTTCTCTTTGCATTAGAGTTGTCTTCTCTTTGCATTGAGCGTGCGATGACACCAAAAAGGTTCTAGTGGATGACACCCGCGTTCTTGCTTCCCCCCGCCCCCTCCCTCCACCGCACTAGAGTTCGTGTCGTCTGCTTAAACGTGCATGTCGACATTTGTAAATTATTATGTAGCATACGAATAGCATGCAAAAGATTTGCAGAATGTTGAAAGCCAAACGATTGTACATTAAAGTTGTTTATTACACTTCTGCAAAGAGGATTATGAAGAAAATACGTTTGTGTTGTTCTTATTCAGAAACCTGCGTTGACGAGGCGTGAATTGTATGATGATAAAACTCTCGACAGGGCCTCATCTTCATCTTAGCATTTAAAAAAGTGTACAACCACCATTGTTAAACCTTTAGCTAAATCACAACAAGTGCATTGTCAAATCAGATAAATACAAACTGCATTCATCAAGATAATAACAAAAACAATAATAAAAGGACTGCACACTTAATTAATATTTTTATTCCTTGCCTTTTTTAAGGGAAAAACCTTTACAGGGCCTCAAAACAAGGGCGAAACGTGCTATCATGTCAAATGGATTTCATTTAGCAGACGATTTTCTCTTTGGAGGAAACATACTGTGAAGCAAAGCTGTTCCTTTTGCTATTACTCGGATATTAGAAACACAACTTTGTCTTTCTATATTGTTTAGCATTGTAAATTCATCAAACACTTTCTTTTGAAGAAATGCATGTACAGGATTTTACATTCTTCCATCCTCACGTTCATTTATCAATTGACTATTCCTTGCCCCCTCCCCCTTATTCGTTGAGCATGCCACGCATACCCTTGAGAGCCTCATGAATTAGCCTATAGTAGGCCTACCTCGATGCTAGCAACTGACCAAAACCGTGAGTGCTGTGACTCTCTGTGCTGTGATGTTAGCAGACAGACGGACACAGTCACTTGGCGGTCAAAGATGAGCATGAACCATAACATGTACAATAACAGTGTTGTTGTGACTCAGCTATTGGATCCTTAGTTTGCATTGCTTGAAATATATTTATGTATTTTTCATCTGGATCTTTTTTTCTATTAAAAAATATTATCGAAACCGGTCGTTGTCCAGTTAGCTACTCTCTCTCTCTCTCTCTCTCTCTCTCTCTCTCTCTCTCTCTCTCTCTCTCTCTCTCTCTCTCTCTCTCTCTCTCTCTCTCTCTCTCTCTCTCTCTCTCTCTCTCTCTCTCTCTCTCTCTCTCTCTCTCTCTCTCTCTCTCTCTCTCTCTCTCTCTCTCTCTCTCTCTCTCTCTCTCTCTCTCTCTGTATGTCTGTTGTTCTGTTTGTCTTTGTTTCATTTTTTCTCTCTCTGTCACTGCCTTACTCTTTTATTGTCTTCCTCACACACTATCTCTTTTAGTCTCTGCATTTGTCTCTGTCACTCTCTGCCTCTCTCTCTCTGCGCTCTAGGCCTTACAACTCTATGGGGTTTTCTAGTCTCCTGCAATGCGTGTGTGCGTGCGTAGCAGTCTTGCTTCCACGATGCTTTCTGCTTCCACTTCCCCAACGCACTGCAGTTCGTGTCGTCTGCTAAAGCTTATATTTTTGTGTTGACATTGCTAAATTATTATGTACCATACGGATAGCATGCAATTGATTTGCAAAATGTTGAAAGCCAAACGATTTGACATTAATGTTGTCTATTACACTTCTCAAAGAGAATGATGTTTAATGACAACAATGCTCGGCTGATCTTAACCCTACCCTGTTCGTCTTTACGACTTTCGATCTTAAAGTCTGTTTTTTCCCCAGTTTCATGACAATAACTCTAGGCTGATCCTAACCCTAAACTCTGAGTGGTTTTTATTCTCGATCTCAAAATCTCTTTCAGTTTCATGACAATAACTCTGCTTTCTAGGCTGATCTCGCCCTATCATATTCATTTTTACAGCACTCGATCTCAAAGTCTGGTTCTTTTCAATTTCATGACAACCCTAGGCTGGTCCTATCCCTATCCTCTTCGTGTTTACGACTATTGATTTTGAAGTCTGGTTTCTTTCAGTTTCATGACAACAACCCCTGGCTGATCCTAGCCATATCCTAATAATTTTTATGACTCTCCATCACAAAGTCTGGTTCTTTTCAGTTTCACAACAACCCTAGGCTGATTCTAACCCTATCCTCTTCATGTTAATGCTCTCGATCTCAAAGTCTGGTTTCTGTCAACCCTAGGCTGATCATAACACCCTATCCTCTTCATGTTAATGCACTCGATCTCAAAGTCTGGTTTCTGTCAGTTTCATGACAACATCCCTAGGCTGATCCTAACCATCTCATCTTCATGATTGCGACTCTCGATCTTAAAGTCTGGTTCTTTTCAGTTTCATGACAACCCTAAGCTGATCCTAACCCTATCCCATACATGTTTATGATTCTCGATATCAAAGTCTGGTTCGTTTCAGTTCAATGACAACAACCCTAGGCTGATCCTAACCCTATCCGCTTCGTGTTTACGACTCTCAACGTCAAAGTCTGGTTTCTTTCAGTTTTATGACAATAACCGGCCCTAGGCTGACCGATTATCCTCTTTGTGTTTACGACTCAATCTCGGCAAAGTCTGGTTCTTTTCAGTTTCACGACAACAACCCTAGGCTGGCCTCTTCCTGTTTTCGACTCTCTATCTAAAAAATCAAAGACTTCTTTCTTTCAGTTTCACAACAACAACCATAGGCTGATCCTAACCCTGTTCTCTTCATGTTTACGACTATCAATGTCAAAGTCTGATTCTTTTTAGTTTCACAACTCTAAGTTGATCCTAACCCTATCCTCTTAGCCTATCCTTATCCTCTTCGTGTTTACTACTCTCGATCTCAAAGTCTGGTTTATTTCAGTTTCATGACAATAACTTTAGGCTGATTCTAACCCTATCTTTTTTTGTGTTTTCGACTCGATCTCAAAGTCTGGTTCTTCCTTGATTGGTTGCCTCCTGATGGCCTAACAAAGATTCCCTCCCCTGGGACTGCTGGTCTTAAATTCTGCGCCTCAAAACATAGCGACAGTTATATGGGGCTAAAAAATAATAAAATACTAGTTCATTACTTAACTGGCTTTAAGATACCAGTTAAGAAGTTAACTGTCTTTTCTTATTCCAGTTAAGTAGTTAACTGATATAATCAACTTCTGCTTCCAGCTAAAGAAAAGTCAGTTAACTGTTAAGTGGCATTTTGTCAGAAAAACCAACTCCTTAAGTGTTTTGTTTTTTTAACACGAAAGTTATTACCCTTTAGTCACAATGTTAGGATTGTTTAACAAAAATGTTATTGCTATTTCAATAGCACTCTTTGCTGAATGAATAATTTTATGGCCCGTTCTAGTGATCTCTTTTGATACAACGGTTTAAGGGGAAGCAACCTCAGATTGAAGACGCACACAAGCTTGTTACTAGTGTATTTTATGCACATATTTTGCAAAACAATTACAAGGTGTTTTAAACTTTCTATTGCTGCTAGTTCACTTTGATGCAGTTCTTATTGTTTGTTCATGAAAACACAATCTTTCTATTCATAAGTCACTCGCATTGTTTTATTTGTTAATTTATGAATGTGTGACGTGAGTGCTGTCATATTAAAAAATAAAGGCTGAGGGTTTTTTATTTGTAAATTGAAATGGCCAACGTATCGTAAATTTGAGTTTTACGTCCTCTCGACCTGGGAAGGCACATATGGGACATTTGTTTTGGTTAGTTGGAAAGAATAAATATAAGACAAACACAAAACAGAAAAATACAATACAAGGACATAGACAGCACATGAAAAAAGCTGAAAGGATTTGAAATGCCAACATTGTCTTGGCTCGCCTTTATACACTACAACACATTGCACAAGCCAGATGGAAAAACCATTATGCACGTGCAAGCACTGCTGTTTATGTGTGAGATGCTGTCTCTTGCTTGGCTTTATAAGAAGACATACCACCAGTATTAGGCCTGATTTGACAATGCCTCCACGACGAAAATTGAGCGAGTTGGATAGGGGACGAGCTGTTGCATGGTTCCAAGATGGTGTTCCCAAGCGAGAAGTGGCCAGGCGACTTCAGGTGTCCATCTCGGTCATTGTCAGACTGATTCAACGCTTCACAGCCACTGGGAGGGTCCATGAAAGACGCAGATCTGGTCGACC
>JAGGCT020004036.1:5040580-5053080 GCA_017654935.2 Phymorhynchus buccinoides
AAAAACCAGGCAGATTTGTAGTACGGTACACGGTAAGGATAGATACACGCTACTAGCATGACAGTAAGCAAAGGGAAAAGCGCACGAGTCACAGAGAGTGACAGACTAAGTAGACAAGTTACAGCATAAGAACTTCATAGTCGTGGAACTATTTCTCCCCCCCCCCCAACAGACCCCCTGGTATCCCACGGGGGGTTATATGACGTTAATTGTGCCTCAATACTGTGTGACACCAATGTAGGCCAAAGGGTGTCTTTGCAAATGTTGCATGATGTCACTCATGCCTCAATACTGCTCTTGTCTTCAACAACAGGAAACGAATTCAATGTTCTGTTTAAGACTTTCTTTATTCGGTTTGACTTTCTTTGGGTCGTTGTTGATATCTTTACTTTTGTAATTTTGGGCTATTGTATTATACTGATTATTTGTATATTATATTTTGTAAGCGATTAGGGCTTTTTTTAAAGTAAGCGCAAAGAACGTTATTTATTATTCATTATTATTATTACTATGTTATTATTATATGATGATTATTATTATATATTTCGAACGAAGTGGGAGAAACATGCCAAATATCGGCAACATTGTTAATATCAGTGAACTTCGCAAATGGATGTGGAGGGGGAGGAATCCTGTCATGTTTGCTCTCAAAGGCAAACTATAAGCCCTCTAGTTATTATTATTCTTACTATTATATTATATATTATTCGAACCGGACTTAGTGGGGACAAAACATTGCCAATATGGCAACCATTGTAATATCAGTAACTTGCAAATGGATGTTTAGGGGGGAGAATCCTGTCATGTTTGCTCTCAAGGGCAAATATAAGCCTCTACTTATATATATTATTATACTATTATGCTATAGCACATATACAGTAGAAGCTTCACTGTTGCGACCACTTCTGCAATTTAGGGGAGTAATTTCATGGTGTGTGGGAGTATCTTGCCTAAGTTCAATCGGTTCAAACAGGGAAGTCAAACCTCTACCATCAGATCTAGTAGTCTATCGACTCACGCGTTTGATCAGATATACAGCACTATAGAAAGCCGCTGCGTTCCTTCTAAAAAACATTATGTAAATTCATATTTCTGAGAACCCCTAATGTTTAAAAAATATGGTTGCGAAGTCGCTGACTTGCGGTTCAAGCTTCGAGGCCATTGTTGCATTGTTGCTATGAATTTGACCGAGTATGGAGGTAAGCAACTCAATTTTCACGAATGCTCTCCCCCTAGGGTGTTTTCTCCGAAAAGGCGCTATCGGCTCCCACCCCCCCCCCCCCCCCCCCCCCCCCACCCCCACAAGCGTGCGCATCGACTCTTCCAACGGAAGTGTCGCAATCTTAGATTTGTGTGTAAACAGCATCGATCCTGGCATTTTTCAAACAAAGTTACTGACTAAGTGGCGGTCTCCCTAATATGGCACGCGCCTTGTGGCCGGATAGACGATAACGTGGCTACAAGCCATTCCACGGAATTGTCGGACTTGCACCATTTTTCGTCCAACTCCCTCGGGGCCAGTTGTGGGGAAACAAACCCGATTGCTCGTGGTGGAATAAATTTGGTCACACTAGCCAAGCCACGAGTAGAATAGATTTTTTTTTTTTTTGAGATCACATCTGAAATTGTCTTCAGCTAATTGGTGATAGTGAGAGGCGGATTTACGCACATTATCGTTTCTCTGACTATCATTATAGGGCTCAAACGTGAAAAAACCAGTTACCTACTTAAGTGGACTTTCTTATTCCCAAAATGTGATAAAATACCAGTTAACTATTTAAGTGGACTTTCTTTTCAATTTCCGCTTCCGGTCAGTTAACTACTTAAGTGGCATTTTATCATGGTTGTTGTTTGTTTATTTGTGTGTTTGGAATTCGAACTTAGTTAACTTGTTTTGTTTTTGTAACACGAAATTGCTCCATGGGTCACTTGCCCAGATCAGCGATCTTTTTCCCTAGAAAGAGAAATTGCTCAATCCTAAAAAAAAATACGTTTTTTTAGTAACTAAAATAATCCCCAAATAGCATCAAATAATATAAATATATCATTGTCCGTTTCCTATGAGTTAGTGAATAGATTGTATCCATTAGGTTGAATTGCTGTCCAATGAACGTATGGTAGTCAAATCTTGCTGCAACTTTAGAAGCATATCTTTTTGAGACGGCGTAGGCTCTACAATAACGCAACGTAGCACACGTTTGCTGATCATTACAGAAGCCACTTCAGGAAAATTGGCACGTGCAAAAAACGATCATCAGCCATATTTGCGGAAAAGGGTCAGGGCAATGAGAACTTGACGCAGGTAATCGGTAAGTAAAAAAAACAAAAAAACAAAAACGCTGACCAATTACATTGCGTGCTTACAAAACCTTCAGAAACTAATCCCACTCAAACGGAAAAAAAAACTCGAAAACTTTTATAAGCGATTTGGCCTCCCCCCCCGCTTCCGGTAAGTTAAGTACTTAACTGGAATAGTAATGCCAGTTAAGTAGTAACTGGTCTTTTAGCACGTTGGCGCCCATACTTATCACCCGTAGTCAGAGTTTAGGCTGCCACGTCACGGGGCGGAGGTGATCAAAAAAACGGTCACACACGGCAATGTTCTCCATCCCAGCTGATGCAATTGTACCATAATGTCAAGTGCTTCCGTGTTGGGGATCCTGGAGTCTTTAAGCCAGGGTTTGTAATACGACATCTCTCTGGACTGCCCTGGTTTCTTTGTTGGAAGCCCTTTCAGGTGTTCTGTGCTGCGCAGATTCTCTGCATACCCTGGGGCCTCACTCTACTGATGTGTTTCAGGTTTCCCAGAGTAGACGTCGTCACGGACTGCTATTCATCCTCCTCAGTGGGCTTTTCCTTCCATCCTCAAACTCATCACCAGCGTCGACGTCCGCGCACGACACCTTGTGAACCCCGAAATGATAGTCCTAAACGGGTCAGAAAAACGTCTTTCTCGACGTGCTGGCTTTCGCCGGGCGGCGTCCCGTTTCTTGCCCCTGGTCTACCTATCGATTACGTTCACGCTGTACGTGTTGACGACTTGCTAGAGTGTTGACGACACGTGGTCCATGCTGGAAGTGGGTGGGTCGCCATGTGGTGAGCGTGGCAGGGTGGGAGAATTTATGGACGGAGTTCTTCGGAAGTGGAGGACCATGAATCCGCTGAAGAATTTCATGCTCAAGGTGAGTCATTGTTAAGCTTGATAGTATCACCATGTTATTGTCCCTATTGATATTCTGTGTTTTTGTTGTTGTGCGTGTATGATTTTTGATGTCGGGGGGTGGGGGAGGAGAATTTCATGAAGGACGGACGGGTTTTGGGAGAAATTGGGGAAGATGAATCCGTTCAAGAATTCATGTTCAAGGTGAAGATTATCTTTGATATTCTCAACCAATGTTATGGTTCTATGTTGATGTTCATGTGTTTTGTGTTGTTTGTGTTGTGTGGTGGGGGGGTGGGGGAAGGGGTCATGTGGAATGGTTTTGTGTTCAAGGTAAACGAAAGTGATCATCATTTGGTACAATGGTTATTGTTGTTTCTGTTGTAGTTATAGTTTTGTTGCTGTTGTGTGTTATTTGACTGTGCTGTTGTTGTTATTGTGTGTGTGTGTGTGGCGGGGCTGTGCGGGAACACATGACATGCTTGTGGGTGTGTGTGGCGGAGTTAGCGTGTGTGGCGCGCGCGTGCTGTGCGTTGTGGCGTGAGTGTGTGCGTATGTGCGTGTGTGTGTGTTGTGTGGTGTGTGTGTCTGTTGTGTGTCGTGTGGTGTGTGTTGTGTGTGTGTGATGATTGTGAGTGTGTGAGTGTGTGTGTGAGTTTTGTGCTGTGTATGTCTGTGTGACTGTGTGTGTGTGCACATGTGTGTTGTGTGACACACGTGTGTGTGTGTGTGTGTGTTTGGTGCACTGTGTGGCGTGGCGTGTGCGTGTGCGTGTGAGAGTGTGTGTGTATGTCCTATGTTGTGACTCTGTGTGTGCGCGCGCACGTGTGTGTGCGTGGTGTGTGATCTGTGCCATCATACATTCCCTCCGTTTTCTTATCCTCATCGTATATACGTGAAAATGCTGCATGGAATTCATTTCAACTTTTGTGTGGAGGTGTATCACCCCAAAGACAATCAAAAGAGGATGGGGAATAAAATGTAAGGGAGGAGGGAGATGAGAAGGCTAGTAAAAGAGCTCGGGAACTGCCTCGCTCGGCGAATCGCTGTTAATATCAAGTTTGTTTTTCTTTCTGTTTTTCTCTCCTTTTTCTCCAGCGTCGTATGACCTCAAAAGGGGTCGATACATTCCTCAGACAGTGATGAGCATTTGGAAAATCGCCTGACCGCAGGCCTGGCCTAATACTACGGGAGAGAGAGACACTTCGCGAATATCAAAGAGCCTTTGACACCTGTACAGCTTTCCCACCGAGTGGCAAAACTCATCACTGCTTTTGTTGGTTCTCACTTTGGTTGGTGAGGGATGGAGAGAGAAGGAGGGAGAGAGAAGATGAGGAGGAGGAGAGAGAGAGGAGGAGAAAGAGGAGAGAGAGAGGAGAGAGAGAGAGGAGAGAGAGAGAGAACTTTGACACAAAGAGCTTTTTGAACTTTGACAGCTTCGAGGGAGTGGAAAAACTCATCACTGCTATTGTGTTCTGACTTGTATGAGTCGAGAAGAAAATGAGGGAGGGGACGGAGAGAGAGGATAGGAGAGAGAGAGAGAGAGAGAGATGAGAGAGAGAGAGAGAAGAGAGAGAGAGAGAGGAAACTGTGACTATCAAAGAGCTTTTGAGTACCTTTAACAGCTTTCAGACGGAGTGAAACTCATCACTGCTATTGTGGTTCTGACTTGTGCTGGTGAGATGAGAAAGGAGGGACGGATGAGAGGAGAGAGAGGGAGAGATGAGGAGAGATGAGAGATAGAGAGTGAGAGAGAGAGAGAGAGAATAGAGAGAGAGAGGAGAGATAGATAGAAGAGAGAGAGAGAGAGAAAATTTGACTATCAAAGAGCGTTTGATACCATTGTACAGCTTTCAGACGGAGTGGAAACTCATCAATGCTATGGGTATCTGACTTGTCTGGTGAGAGAGAAAAGAGGGAGGGGAGAGAGAGAGAGAGAGAGACGAGGAGTAGGAGAGAGAGAGAGGAAGGGGGGTGGGAGAGAGAGACAGAGAGAGGACAACAATGCCCCTCACGAAGGAAGTAGTTGTCCGAAGGTCCTGCCAAGCTGACAATAGAGGTCTTATCCCTCGTGATTGTGGGGTTTGGCTGTGGTGTGTATGTGTGTGTGAGTGTTGCGACATGGCGATATATGCACCCTCCATATGCCAGCGCGTGTGTGTGTGTATGTGTGAATGTTCAAAAACAAACTATAAATCTCTGTTTATTCATTTTGAACTAGCTCACTACTAAAGCCCCATACATTAAGCCTGGTGTTCGCATTAGACGCGTAAGTTCCGTACGGAAAACCACCTAAATAGTGACAGAAAGAAGGATCAAAGTTCCCACGCATATATAGGAAATTCGGACACGTGCGCAATAATTTTTCTTTCGTTATTTCACTTATCTATGGATTGCGGCACAGGTTCCGCATGGGAATATCCGCTTATGGTTATACACGCGGATGGTCATTTTTTTATTTTCTTTCCCCCCCAAAAAAAACCCAGCTCTGGTCTGCTACTATTCTCTTACGTCGGCTGCAAGCTCTGCAATGCAAGATTATCCTTTCCCTCCCTCTCACCCTCTCCCACGCCCTGCGCCATCCTTAGTCTCTCTACCTGGACACCGTATCACTTTCCTCTCCTCGTCAACAATGACGGCAAAGGTGACATCGATCACGTGTTGTGCTCAGGGGGGAGGCCGCGATCTGAATCTCAGGAGCCCGCTGGTCGGGGGGCGTGGTTGGTTCCTCAGTCTATGCTCTCACGCGCCACGTGTGGTGGCCTAGGCAGAATCGCATGGCCAAGTTTGAGATGTCGGAGGTCGATGACTACTAATACTACTGTGCTGCGCTGCTACTACTACTTACTACTGCGGCTACTACTATTACTACTAACTGCTGCTGCTGCTGCTGCTACTGCTAGGGGAAGACGGGGTAAAAAGTGCATGGGGCGGGTAAGAAGCCCACCCCAATTATCTCATGTAAATGAAACAAATTTCAGTATCATTTTGCCAGTGAGACGAGCGGAAGTCTAGCATTCGTATCAGGGCAAATTGGACTGAAAGTTTCTTTTATTCATGAGATAATTGGGGGGCTTCTTACACGTACCATGCGCCGCTTTTTACCCCGTCTTCCCATACTACTATACTACTACTACTACTAATTACTACTACTACTACTACTAACTACTACTGCTTCTGCGCTGCTGCTGCGTTGCTAATAATACTACTACTTCAACTGATGCTGCTGCTATTTACTACTACTACTACTACTTACTACTTACTTACATTATATTACTATTACTGCTCTACTAATACTATACTACTACTACTACTACTACTAGAGACTACTACTACTACTGCTGCTGCGCCCGCTGCGTGGTGTGTGTGTAGTGTGCGTTTTGTGTGGTGTCGTGTGCGTGTGTGTGTGTGTATGTCGTGGTGAAGTCAAGTCCAGTCCCCAAGCCAGAATTTTAGCTAAGAACACAGGATCAGTGGATTCCCATTTATCCTAGGTCATACTGTTGTGTGTGTATGTCATTGTAAATTAGTATGTGACTATGTCTCTCTTCTCTCTCTCTCTCTCTCTCTACTCTCTCTCTATCTCTCTCTCTCTTCTCTCTTCTCTCTCTCTCTCTCTCTCTCTCTCTCTCTCTCCTCTCTCTCATCTCTCTCTCTCTCTCTCTCTCTCTCTCTCTCTCTCTCTCTCTTCACCGCTGTATGATCTGCGAAGATAAGCCGAGGCTTGGTGCATGTTAGTATGAGGATAATACTTGCTTAATATCTCGTGTTAGGATTCCCCCCTTTGTGTGGTTTGGTTTGATTAAACAATTCACCCCTTCCCATCGTTCCCTTGACATGGGCAGATGCCGGTTCATTAAACCGTTGTTCGTTGTCATTGTCATTGTTCTCTCTCTCTCAGGATATCATGAACCCTCTCTACTGTGGCATCTCACGCATGGAGTGCTTCTTTCCTCAACCGCGACGTCACACGCTCAGCGTGTTGCAGGAACCGCTGAGAGACACGTGCCTCTCTACGATGGACGAACAGCGAGGATCATCGCAAGGCAACAACAATCAGGTCAGGCCGCATCGAAAGTAGGGAAATTAGGCATACGATTTCTATCAACCAATCAAACAATATATAATGTCCTTTGAAAATGCCGCCACCGTTTCTTTGCTGTCACTATTACAAAAAATCATTAAAAAACAAAGTTTGTAAAAAAACAACACCACAACGAATTCATACCCCTTTGCGATAGTAGATCGGCAAAGGACAACAAGTAAACAAAACCCCACAAACTGACATGTTAAAGCCAAAGCTTGTAAAAACAATATTCAAACATGAATATGAATAAGTTCACACACAAAAAAGCTCAGTAATTTAGGAAGCAGAAATCATTACTTGTGGCGGTGCATAGCCGTATGAGGTTTAAACTGAGGGCTGGTTACCGCTACAGCTATTGTATAAGAAAAAATCGGGACTTACTGGTTTCGTGCTGCCTCGGGCATTGCCTCCAGTATTGTCCACCATATTTGTATTACTAAAGTCCTATGTGTCTGATTCAGACCAAGAGGACGTAAAACATATTTTCGTCGAATTAACCACCACACACACACAAACACACAACACACACACACACACACAAACAGAGGGCAGGATGAAAAAAGCCTTGTTAGCTTATTCTTTAAACCCTCAATAATAAAGATCATTTGATTGACTTGACTTGACTGACACACACACATACCTCTTTATCTCTCCTCTCTCTCTCTCTCTCTCTCGCTCTCTCTCTCTATCTCGCTCTCTCTCTCTCTCTCTCTCTCTCTCTCTCTCTATCTGTGTGCTGTTAAAAGTGGTGTCTTATTTAAGTTGTATCTAAAACATTACTTGTGTCGTGTCTCTATTATTATTTATAAAATGTGCATGCCAAGCAGCGAATAGAATTCTTTGCTTTTGTGAAGACTTAATAAAATGATGAATTGAATTGTAGCGAAATCTTTGAAAGTGGTTTCTTGAAGAAACAAGGCAGGAGAATGGACCTGGTAAAGGCAGAAAGCTAGTAGATGACTGCAAGCAAAGGAAAAGGCAGAGTCAAAGAGAGTGACAGATCAGAGGAAGTTACAAGCACAGAAATCTTCCAGGGGTTTGGGGAATACTATTCATGAAAAAGACCACCCGGTAACCCCGCGGGGGGGTCGGGGAGGGGGGGGTCTTTCTCCTGATTCAACACCGGCAATACTAAACGCCAAGATCGGCCCCTATTATGCGCACATTTTCAGGCGGGAAGCAAACAGTGGCTTTCGGGTATTCTGCGGACTTACAGAGAAGGGGACGAGGAAGTTCCGGCATCTACGCAATGCGCACCATGTGGCACGAAAACGGCGAGGAGATGGTGGCTCTTGAAATTCCTTACACAGGTCACGAAAACTGAAAACAAAGGTGAATACTCTCTTCTAATTAACTCCCCTCCACACCAAAGTTGATAGGATACAATCGCCTAGCAGTGCGTGGGTCAGAACAAAGTGAGACAACAAAGCATCATCTCAAAAAAGAATGTGCCAGGTTCGTCTTGCACAGGTAAGACAGTAGAACGAAAAAATGAAAACGAACGTTGAGTTCAACCTCTCCGCTAGGCTGCAAAAAGACCACATAAGGGAACGAACCATCAACCAACCCTCAGTCGATGCTCGGAGCCGATCCTGGGGTCATAGCAGCTTCCAGGGCGGCTAAATTAGAAAGAAGATGGCGGAAGCCTTAGAGTGTAAACTATCTCAGAGCAAGATCTGGACGGTACTAGCACTTCCAGGGCCGTTCATTATAGAAAGAAGATGGCGGAGCCGTGAGTGGTAAAAAAAAACTATGACTCAGAGCAGGATCCTGGAGGGGTACTGCACTTCCAGGTCCGTCATTATTAGAAAGAAGATGGCTGGAGCCGTGAGTGTAAACTATGCTCAGAGCAGATATGGAGGGTACTAGGCAGTTCCAGTCGTTCGTGCCTAAAATTAGAAAGAAGATGGCGGAAGCCGTGAGTGGAAACAATGCTCAGAGCAGATCCTGGAGGTATAGCAGTCCAGGGCCCGTTCGGGCTAAAATGAGAAGAAGATTTCGGAGCGTGAGTGTAAACGATGCTCACGGAGCAGATCCTGGAAGGGACTTACAGCCCGTTCGTGATAAAATTTAGAAAGAAGATGGCAGGAAGCGTGAGTGTAAAACGATCGCTCGGAACAGAATTCCTGGAGGTACTACAGGTCGGTTCGTGCTGATAATAGAAAGGGATGGCGGAGCGTGAGTGTAACGATGCTCGGAACAGATCCTGGAGGTACTGCCGGTCAGTTCGTTCTTAGAAAGAAGATGGCGGAGGCGTGAGGTAAACGATGCTCGGAGCAGATCCTGGAACTGGTACTGCAGATCGTTCATTATTAGAAAGAAGATGGCGGAGCCATGCGGTAAACCGATGCCGAGCAGATCCTGGAGGTACTGAAGGTCCATTTGTGCTCAAATTAGGAAAGAAGATGGCAGGAGAGCCGGAGGTAAACCATGCTCGAAGCAGATCTGGAGGTACTTGCAGGTCCGTTCATATTAGAAAAGAAGATGGCGGAGCCGTGAGTGTAAACCATGTCGGAGCACGATCCTGGAGCGTACGGCAGGTCCGTCGGTGCTAAAATTAGAAAGATGGCGGAGCCGTGAGTGAAACATTGCCTCGAAAAAACAGATCCTGAGGTACTGCGATTCGTTCGTGCTAAAATTAGAAGAAAGATGGCAGGCCGTGAGTGTAAACGATGCTCGGAGCAGATCCTGGAAAGGTACTGCAGTCGTGTTATAATTAGAAAGAAGATGGCGGAGCCGGAATGTAACGATGCTCGAAGGCAGATCCTTGAGTACGCAGGTCGTCCGTGCTCTAAATTAGAAGAAGATTGCGGAGCATGAATGAAATTGTAGCGGGTTAATGGTAAAAATCAAGGCAAGATCAAATTTTAGACACACAGGAGAGTAAAATAGAAGAACCAGCTAAAGTGTATAGATTGTGTAGCACGGTGGTACACCAGAAACTTGAGCAATTCAGGTCAACTAATTCGTGGGTTTTTTCATTAGACCTGTATTAAGCGTTATATTGGTATTTTCTGGTATAAACTTAAATGAAATATTATTAACCTTCAACTCTAGCTCCTCAGCAATATTTACCATTAATCTTACCTGGGTAGAAAAAGATTTGGCGAATACTGGGGATTCCTCTGTGACATGCATAAAATAGGCCTGTCCTTACCTGCCAGAATGGAAGTACATAAGGTCATGGATACCGCCCTCATTGATGCCTTTCAGTGAATGGGTGTTAAAATCATTGCTGTGCCAAGAGGCTGACAGTGGCGATGAAAGGGTTATTAAACCCCTCAAAGACTTCATTGCCTAGACAAACATCATGACATGAATGGCTTGGCGGCTGACTAGAAAAAAAAATAGTATAACTAAAATAGAAGCAAACAAACTCAACTCTGTCACTGGATTCAATTTTGACAACATCATGGTGATCCAAGTTTATTTTCGCTTCGAAATCGTGGTTACTTGCATCATAATCGGAATCATTGGTTTGTGTTCCCGTTCCAGTGCAAGAAAAATAATTAGCCGCATTTCTGAGCTCGTGTAGGGCCATTCCGTCTTGGACATTTCGGCATTAAACAATTCAACAGAAGTGGCAAGCACAAGCTCGAAACGAAGTTGACAGACACAGTGATGAAGGAGAGGTAGCAAACACAAAAAACGTGTGTTTGATTGAGAAAGAAAAAAACTATGGACTTAGATAGTTTTAGATTCAGAAATCGTTGTCCGAGAATATCAGAATGAGGCCCGGACTGTCCGGAAGGAGTTAGCATTGATTTGTTTGCAAGACTTTAGTGGCGTGTGTGTGAAACATTTACCCCCCACAGAGCACCATCCGTCATTGCCCTCCACACATAAAGGCAATGCAGGGTCCCTCACCTGCCCCCCCCGTCCCCCCCCCCTTTCTGCAAAGGCCCGGCCCCGTTTTTCTATTCTGCCCTTCGAGGGGAATCCTCGCCATGTGCTCAAAAAGGCAAACATTCAAGCCTTCTAGTTATTAATTTGGTTGGGATTTTTAGTCGCTTACTATCATAAGTATTTTGTTTCATTGTTTATGTTTAAATGTAGGTGCTACACGACAGTTCTGAATACTGCACGCGCGCGCGCGCACGTACGCACACACACACATGCACACAACGCCATAAACGCACACATAACAACATACACAAGCACACATACACCGGGACACAACACACACACCACACAAACACACACACACACACACACCACACACACACACACACACGCACAGGCACAAACACACGCGCGCATGCGGTAGGTATGCGGCACAAGGGCACGTGGTGCGTGATGCGCATGGATTGAGTGCGTTTACATTGTATTGTGGTGTTTAGTGTGTGTGTGTGTGTGTGTGGTGTGTGTGTGTGTGTCGTGTGTGTGTGGGGGTTTAGTGTGTGTAGGTAGGGTAGGTATTGTGTGTAGTGTGTTTAGTGTTTTGTTGTAGTGTGTGTTGTGTACGTTGGTCGCTGTGTGTGTGTGTGGTGTTTGTGTGTTGTGTGTGATGCCGCATTCTGATGAATCCACTCGAGCCCTCCATGTGAGATTGTTGTGTGGATATTATTATTGTATATGGTTGGCGGCTGTAAAGAACCTATGTCTCTTTCGGGCGCGGCGGAGGGACCCCAGTTAGTCCAGCTGACGCCTATATGAACAATGCCGGGAATCTCTTGAATCCCTGAACCTTGAGGACGCACCTCCAGCGAGACGCAGGAGGACTGCAAAAGTTATTGCTGTTTGTGCCCCCTTGTACAATAGGTTTTATAGCTGCCTTGGAAACTGAATTTCAAGTGAAACCTGTGAACACGGATTCACTTAATAAGCATTTACAAACAAAAACAAACAAAAACAATAGAGAATTCTAACTTGTTGTTTGAATGGAAATATAAATGGTCTCGCCGTATGACCGCGGGCTTAAGATATTTCCGTTGTTTTTTGCGTCTGTACCTGCGCAGCGTCCAATCTTTACTGTTTTTTTGTTTTGGTGTTGTTTCTTTCCCTCCTTTTGTTCTTTTTATTTTTGTTTTTTTCTTTTTCTAAGGACTGGAGAGATCTTTAAACGACGTTTTTCAACGTTGCGTTGCTCTTTAGTAGAAACACATCTAAAAAACGTCTTTTTTTGATAACCAGGGAAAAGCGTTTTTTCAGTTTGAGACAACGTAAGTTTTTTCCTATATTTCTTTAATGTTGATATTTTTTTTGTTAGAAAATTTGTATCACCCAAAAAAAAAACTAACTGCATCTAGAAAC
>JAGGCT020004036.1:5058080-5065233 GCA_017654935.2 Phymorhynchus buccinoides
GAAGGACGTTGATTTGTATTAGGAATGATGTGGACAGTCCCCAGAACACTTGATCCCCATAGACTGGGACCCGAATGCACCAAGGCACAGACTGGATTGGAAGGATGTTGATCTTTGTATTATGATGATGTCGACAGCTCCGTGTACAAAAGGACCATGAGAGTGAATGACTCCAGTTGAAGATCCCAACGCCTACGGGCGGCCAGAGGTGTGGATCATTGCCATGGGGCAACTCTCTTCTCCACATCAAGGACACACCAAGATCCGACACAAAGAAAAGATGCTCCCAGTGTGTATGAATGACGAGGGATGGTGATGATGAATATAGGGATGATGATGGTGATATGAGATGATGTGTGATGATGATGGCTGATGATGATGAGGTGTGATGATGATGGGATGTATGAATGATGATGGTGATGCATGGTGATGATGATGATGGTGATGATGATTGATGATGATGTGATGATGATGAATGATGATGATGATGATGATAGATGATGATGATGGATGGTGGTGAGATATCGGTGAGTGGTAAGTGGTGATGATGATGAGCTGATGATGGTGATGATGATGATCGGTGATTATGATGATTGATGATGGTGGTGATGTCGGGGTGGTAGTGGTGATGATGATGATGATGAGATTGATGAGACAACCTGTTGTTCATCCACGTCAAGGACAAGACCAATAGGATGTAGTATGATGATGATGGTGATGAGATGATGATTGGTGATGATGATGGAGGTGGATGATTTAAAGGAGCAGGGAAAAGACGCAAGACATTATGATGATGACAATATTGATGTGATGACCATAATCGCTGCTGATGATGATGACGGAAAGAGGATGGGGGTCCTCGCGTTTCTGCGTCTCTTCCCTAGTGCGCGTTTTGTGATTGTTATATGTGCTGTGGAGTCACGCCCCATACGCACTGCGCAAAATGATCTATGCCCCAAAATATGCGCAGCGTTTTTTTGTTTGTTTTCTTTGCAGTGATGTACAGGATATCTACTGGGGTGCCGACTAATCGCCTTGTGCCAGACGCAAAATCGAGGAAGCTCTAGGGTCAGACCCAAATGGACGCCAACGGCAGGTGGATACTACTGGACGTGATGACTCACTGAAGAAAGCGTTTGGAAATGCTGGGGCGACAAGCTAGCAAAAAGGTGAAGGGGGGAAGGAGATCAAGTCACTGATATGTGTGTCTCCCCGAATCAGACAAATGTCGATGCAGGAGCAAATCTCTAGCGTTTGTTGTGACTTTCTTAGAGTAAGGGTATCGCCTCATCAGACCCTTCCGTCCAGAGAGCTGCTGTGAGACTGATTTTCTGCCTTGGTGTTGTCAGATGGGACTATGTCAGTCGCGTGTATGCTGGAGCTGCAGCAGAACAGATTTCGCGCTTGCAAATAATGCAGACAGTGTGCTCCGGCTTGTTTGGAAAGAAAGCGTGATCACATCACACTCTTTGGCTGAGCCCACTGGCTCCTGTCAAATTCCGCGGCAGTTCAAAAGATGGCTGCTTTCGCGTTTCGTCACTTGACAAAACTGAAGGGAGGTGGGTTGTTAGTGTGTTGTGTTATGATTATATGCAAAGCATTCTCTAAGTATCCTTTTAATAGAGAGTATGGTGAGGATACGTGAACCAGTCTGTGAGAAAGTTTGTACGAATGGTGAGTTGAAAAGGCGCATGAGTTGCTTAGCAAGATTATGCGTCTATATAGCATTATAATATCTGTTATTTATTTATTAAAACGGACGTCATCCCGAGCTAGATGGATGTTTCCAAGCGCCGATGCGCCATGCTGCCATTATGGCTAAACTATTTCTTTTAGTCAGCAAGTCCGACTTCGGTGGAGGCAATACCTACATAAATACCAGCGGTTTCTAGAGAGGAAATTTTAGTTCATCTATTTTTCAGAGATTTTGTTTTTACCGTAAATAACTGTTCATAAATAATAGTCAAAGATATAAGCGTAGTATATGTGTCAATTAGTTTTATTCAGTTCAAAATTTATATTTTCACCCATGGGCATTTTATCTATGTTTGCGAAAACTAAGGAATCATTTTCTACTGAATAATGTTCAGATACTATCAACAACAACAAAAGTTTTTTCACTAATCGGATGAAAGAAATATGTTTGAAATACTATGTAGCACATTACAGTAAAATATGTAAACCATTTCACGCAAAGTCGGCATTTTAGACCATAGTGATTTAACCCTATGTCACTAAAAGGCATCAAATTGGGGTCCCATAATGCCAAAGGCCCGATGTTCTTAGTTGGGGAAGTAAGGATAGACCCTATTTTATGTATGTCACTAGGAATCCCAATACTGCAGATGGATTCATTCTTATACACAGGGAAATTAATGGGAAAACTTTCGGGCTGAAGTATGGCTGGCGGTAAAGGGTTAAAGGACGTAGTTGGTGGATTTTTTAAATCTAAGATTTCTAGATTCGTCTTTCACATAAAAATTATTATGATTGATTAGTGTTGGTGTGGGTGGGTGTGGGGCGGTTAGGGGTCCGTTTTCATTGCCAGAAAACTTGTGAAATTGTGTTTAACAATTCTTTTATACTTCGAAGTTGTGTCTGAGTAGAATGTCTACGTCCTTGTAAGCTTTAAGCGCTTTGTAAATGAGTTAGAAGGGTATTTTTGTTCTTGCAAAATTGTTTTATTATAATTAGTCATGTAACTGGAATGTCGATGGCAGTATGGTTTTTATTTGCAGTATTGTATCTAAGCTTGATTGAGAAGGTGAATATGGTCTATGTTTCCTCTTAGGATGTTTCATATTGTAACTAATTTACTCTTGCATAATTGTGTGCGTGCGTGTATGTGTGCGTGTGTGGAGTTGTATGTCGTGCGTTGGCGTTCAGTGTGTGTGTGTGTGTGTTTGTGTATGTATAGTGTGTGTGCTTGCGTGCATGCATGCGTACGTGCGTAGTGTGTGTGTGTGTGTGTGGTGTGTGAGAGAGAGAGAGAGAGAGAGAGAGAGAGACGAGGTGAGAGAGAGAGAGAGAAATGAAATGAAAATATTTATTAAATAAGGCCAAAGCCCCTTTGGAAGGGGAGTACAGTAATAGAAACATAGTGTCATTTAATGCACAGAATGTAGCAAAAGAATTAATTTATGACAAATCAATTTGCGTCTTGCCTTAGAGCTTGGTATAAATGCCACAATTTTCTAACAGTTTCGCTGTCCAGAAGGACATAATAATGACAGACGAAAACCATTTGCATTACGATAACATTTTGGAGCAATAAAAACTGTTTCTTAGATGATCATAAAAGGACAGCATAGCAACAAATGTAGTGCATTTCTACTGTCAGCTGCACAAGTTTACAAACTAAGTCTTGATGTTGTAGGTACCTATACCTATAGTAATGAACAAGCCAGATCCGAAATACCAAATCTTATTGCGTCATACATACTTCAAATGTTATCAAGTGTAAACAGAAATTTAGGCAAGGAAATTAAACGGAGGTTACAAAAGTTCTATACAGGAAAACCTGTCACTATTATCACGTGCTCACCCATCTGCCGATTTACAATCTATCATTCTCTGCTAAACACTTCAAAAATACATTAACGTCTCCTACACCATTGTCCAACCCATACGAAAACCAAAACCAAATTTAAAACAGACATAATCTTAACATGTGTCAAACCCAGGTGGTTTTCCTCGGCATCAATGTCACTAAGCCTAGTGTAAGCTTTCTTAGGTAATCTTTCATTTGTCATCAGAGTTATCTAAACCAGTAAAGCGATACATTGAAAACTAAAAATTCACAGTGACGCGATACCTATTTAACTCATTGTAAACAAAGTCTATTTGGAGTACTAGGATTACACATAAATATTTCTTCAATGCATATAAATGCATTTCTCACAATGCAGACTGATTTATCCAACGCCCATTATCTCCACACCATAAGCATAATCGGAAGAACTTGGTCGATCAAACAATGTTAAAGCAACATGCAGAGAATCACAGTGAAACAGGACCGTATAATCGTTGTAAAATACATAAAGCGCATTCTTGGCTTTACTTGATAAATCTCGAACATGCATTATGCGAACTCAGTTTGTAGTAAACATATACCAGGTATTATACAATTAATCTACAGGCATTAATTTGTACATCAAAAACCCATCTTTCCCTTGCCCCGAAGATAACCCCTCTACAAAAACTACAATAATTATTTTGTCTAAATTTACTGTTAAAATCCAATGCTGCAGCTGATCTTTGCAAGTGTTCAGTTGATTGTACCCAATAACTGTTCTGAAAGTCAAAACAACATCATCGTAATAATAGATAAACAACTCAAAGCATCCAGTGGGAAAACGTAACTCCCATGCCTACCATTTCTAATTACACAAGAGCTAATTCATTATAAACATGAAAATAAAATGGATGCACGAATCCCATGCTGTTCCCCTGAGGAAACAACATATCGACTCTAAGATGTGTCAGTTTAGCCCCACATCTAACAGTGCCTTTTACACTTTCATACATGCTTCGCACCGCAACGAAAAAGCTTACCTTCTTCACTCCGTTCTCAAAAGAATAGGCCACAGAGCTTTCTATTTATAGGTCAAAATACTTTGAAAACAACACCAGCAACATAAGCTTGCGGTTGTGGGATTCTACTGGAGATTGTTTTCTGCACACATGCTAATAATGTAAATAAGTGATACTATTTGGAGTTAGCCATTTGAATCCTGCTGGCACTCACCTGTCAAATATTCTTCAACCATGACTGCAATCTAGGTTTATAACAGAGCCATACACTTTTACTCAAACATTAACAGACTAATACCTCTATAGTTACCAGGGTTGTTAATCACTTTCTGTGCAATGCGTTAGAATAATGGATTCTGCCCCAGCAGAGATGAGAGAGAGAGAGAGAAAGATGAGAGGAGAGAGAGAGAGAAGAGAGAGAGAGAGAGAGAACGTTGCGTGCAATCATGTGTTATTTTACTTTCGAAACGATCATTATTTGTTTGCCTTAATGTCTTGTATCATGTAAGCGCACTGAGCTCATGGAGAAAGAGTGCTATATAAATTCCATTATATTCATATATTATATTATATTCATTATGATTATTATATTAAATACCCGACTTTGTGGTGACGGGAACAGCTGTATACAGGCCTTTGTTTCTTTGCAGTCTAACAACACTTCGTTTCTGGCTCTGGCGGGGACACAGATTCTGCCGGGCTCCGTCCCCATCCTGTTGCGACCGCATGGAAGAAGACCCAAGGTGGCGCTGCCGCGAAGAATCACCCCATTGGATCGGGTGATTTTTTGAGTGCTTGGTCCGTTACTTAGAGATATCTCCATGCATGTTTTTGGTGGGGGTTTTTTGGGGGCTGTTTTTTGTTTTGTAGTTACATGCGTTGAGTGAAGATATGGTCATCTATAGAGCATAAATATAGTGTGAGGAAATAGATGATGATGATGGATGACGACAACGACGACGACGATGATGATGATGATGACGATGCGATGATGATGACGATGATGATGAGATGAATCATGATGGTTTGCGCTTGACCGGGCTCTGTGTGGTACCAGATGTTCGAGTAGGCCCATCAGCATTAGATGCAGAAGACTCACAGATCACGTCATGGGGCTTGGTGAAGGTTTCTTCAAATCTTACATTGCATCTGTCTTTCTGTTCAATATTAGCCTGTCTTTATACAACCATATAGTTATTTTATGCCACCTATCCCCATGACAAGGGACCCTTGTGTGGCTACCAGAAGTTCGAGTATGCATCGGCCATTGAGATGCAGGAAGACTCCGAGATCACGAGCATGGGCCTGGTGAAAGGTTTCTACGATGTACTAATTCTTTATTACCACCTCTCCTTTGCACCGGACAGGCAGATCACATGCTGGGCTTGGTGAAGGTTAGAATTCTATATTACAACACTCTCCTGACAGGGCCTGGGCTGTGTTCCAGATGTTCGAGTACACACGGCCATTGGAGCAGAAGACTCACAGAAGCACGATGCATGGGGATGACGAATTCCTGCAAATCTTACATTGCAACTGTCTTTGTTGGTTTTAAATAGAATTCTTATTCGTGGTGATAGTCACAAATGAAAATCAACATGAGAAGAAACTGTCTTTATTCATTATAACTGTCTTTTAATCACAGTCTATAGTATTTTATAACACTCTCTCCCCTTGACCGGGCCCTCGGTGTGGTACAAGAGTTCGAGTACGCCAATACGGCCCACTGGATGCAGAAGGTTGTAATTCTTATAAAACACTCTCTCCCCCCTGACAGGGCCCATTGGGATGGTACAAGATGTGTTGAGTACGCCATCGGCCGCTGGATGCAGAAGGTTGTAATTTTTATAAACACTCTCTCTCCCCCTTGACAGGGCCATGGTATGGACAAGATGTTGAGTACGCCATCGGCGCTGGATGCAGAAGTTTGTAATTCTTATAAACACTTCTCTCTCCCCCTTGACAGGGCCATTGGTATGTACCAGATGTTCAGAGACCGCCATCGGGGCCGCTGGATGCAGAGAAGGTTGTAATTTATAACACTCTCGCTTCCTTGACAGGGCCATGGTATGGTACCAGATGTTGTGGAGTTACGCCATCTTCGGCGCTGGAGAGAAGTGAGTGTGGAATTCTTAAACACTCTCTCTCCCCTTGACAGGCCCATGGTAGGTACAGATGTGTCAGTACGCCATCGGCCGCTGGATGCAGAAGGTTGTAATTCTTTATAACACTCTCTCTCCCCCTTGACAGGGCCATGGTGGGGTACCAGATGTTCGAGTACGCCATCGGCCATTGGATGCAGAAGGTTGTAATTATTTATAACACTCTCTCTCCCCTGTGACAGGGCCCATGGTGTGGTACCAGATGGTAGAGTAACGCCATCGGCATGGATTGCAGAATGGCCACGAGAACGTGCTGGGCTCGTGCTGTGCAGCCCCGGCTGTTTCTCCCTCTTCAGGGGCTCCTCAGCCTCATGGACGACACACGTCATGAGGAAAGTACGCCAATCTTGCCCCGAGCCAGGGCACTTCCGCCAGTACGACCAAGGTAATGCCATGGAACATTCTTCTTCTTCTTCTGCGTTACCAGACGCATATGGCCATACATGGTGTAGGTACGT
>JAGGCT020004036.1:5068233-5096621 GCA_017654935.2 Phymorhynchus buccinoides
AGGGGCCTAGGCCTATCGTCTTATTAAAATTCACGGGTCACTGCCATGCCAAGGCCAAAAACTTGTCGCTGAAGCCATGTACCAATCAGAAATCGCGATAGAAAAAAACTATATCTCGATAGGGTTTTTTTTTTGTTTTTGTGGAAACCCTCTCTAGCTGTTCGACAAACTCTATCGAACAGTTAGATGGGGTTTTCAAACTCGATCGAACTGATAGACACAGTTCGAAACTCTATCGTCCCTCCACCCAGCTAGTATCAGAGTTTTATATCCTTTTGCGCGCACCACGTCAATATCATACACTTGATTTCCTTCTTCTTCTTCTTCTCTACTTCTTGCTTGATACCCTTCAGCCACCCTGCTCTACCGTTTCGCACGCAGACAGTAACTAAGCACCCAGAGCATTGATTTAGCGAAGGAGCTTTCTAGACGTGAAGCGGATTGTCCTGTTGAGTTCGGTTCCAGGGGCAGATGATTAGCTTCTAATGTCGACCAGGGCTGGGGGTGGTGGTGGGGGGGGGGGGGGGGTGGACAGGAGGGTGGCGAGAGTGAACCGTGGTGGTAGGAGCTAGGGTTGTGTGATGTTGCCGGCCAATCCAGATGGACTGCCTGCTAATTCCCTAATCATCTGGGTGAAAATTATGTTTTAACCACTAGGGTTTCACTGAGCGGGAGGTAGAGACGCGAGTGAGAAGCGAGGGGGGGAGAGGAGGAGAGATGAGAGAGAGAGAGAGAGAGAGGAGAGAGGATCTGCGAATTGACCTCGATCTAGAAAGAGATAGATGGAGCCGCGGAGCTACTATCTTTATACACGCACGATCTCGACCTTGACAATGGATCAGAGAGAAGAGAGAGAGGAGAGAAGAGACGAGAGAGAGAGAGAGAGAGAGACGACGACGAGAGAGAACGAGAGAGAGAGAGAAGAGAGAGAGAGACAGAGAGAGAGTACGGAAGTCACTACGATCATGAAAATAGAAAGTTGTGGGCCGTGCGAACACACATTAGCAGAGAAGACTGAGTGTGCCGGTGCAACACGTGGGAATTGACCACATATCGTGAGCATGTTTCATAAGCTAGAAAAAGAGGAGAACCAAACTCAGGTCTCTGTGTGTCTTCGTACCCACACTGACAGTCTCCCGCCCACGACCCCCCTGTCCATCGTGAAGTACTCATCTCCATTTATGCCCCTCGAGTCTGGTGTAGTCCGAGCCGAAAGTGCGGGGAACTATTGTCTTTGTCTGATCCCGTCCGTCGGTATTCGTCCGTTTTTTCTACAAAAACTATTCAGTCTATCATCATCACATTTTGTTTTTTACATTAAGCGGTCAAGGTCGCGCCAGTTACGGGGTTCAACCCCGAAAATCACATAATCGATAATATCTCGCGAAGTTTGATGTATTTTAATGCAGTTTTTTTCACATTCTGATGAATGGTCTATAACACAGGTGTCATGAAGTGTTCTGGCGCGCGTGTGCGCTATGATCGCGCGCGCTCAAATCACGGGTCGAAAACCCCCAGGCTATATATTTTAAAAAAACTATTCAGTTAGTGCTGTTTTGATTGCGTTTGTATGTTATTACGTGCCGTCTTTGATGCGTTTTTATGTATTGTGTACAGGCCGAACACATTCCCATTTCGGAGTAGTCGGCGATGCTGCGAGGGGACTTTGCCTTTACCGCTCGGACGTTGCACTTGTTTATTGGGGGTTTTTGTTCCCTTCTTCCGGGCTCTGTCAGACTTCCTGTATTTCTCTTTCCCTTTCGCACTGTCTTTCATTCAATCGCGTAATCAACTATACAGGAGTTGTCCTGAAAAGGTTTTAAACTAGTCAAAACTATCGCTCAATAACTCCCATCATTCATCATCAATCATCATCATCACACTAAGATCAATACTGTCCTTTAAGAGAATGCCTATAGGACGCTAAACTCATCATCATCGGTAGTTCTATACATGTATCTTCATTTATTTTCTTCTTCCCCTTCTTCTTTAATATAATCAAGCCCTTCTCCTTGTCTTTCTTCTTCTTTCAATGTTTCTTCTTTTTGATTTATTTGTCTCTGTTTGTGCAAAAACAAGAACTCACGTTTGCCATGATTGAAAAAACAACAACATACTTATGTTTAATCTGACCACATTTTGACAATCCAAAAATAAAGGTTGCATAATAAGACAGTAAATCGATGACTTGGAGTCAAAATAGACTATCTTTAGATAGTCCCCCGCCGGACTCACCGATCACACACACGAATTTATTACACGAAAACTAATAAATTGAGGGGAAGGAGGGGTAAAAGCGCATGGGCGGTGTAAGAAGCCCACCCCAATTATCTCAGAAATAAAGAAAATTTCAGTTACATTTGCCCATGAGACGAATGCTAGACATTAACGCTCGTCTCATGGCAAAATGAGACTGAAATTTGCCATATGTTCATTTCATGAGATAATTGGGGTGGGCTTCTTACCGCCCATGCGCTTTTTACCCGTCTTCCCTATAGCAAAAAGACATGTTGAAATATAAAAAGCCAAAACACCCTTTTTTTATATTTCTGCCAGTCATGTTTGATACAAGTTATTAGTTTTTTGTAATAAATCCAATAATACGTCAAGGACTCCAAGCCAAGCAAAGTTATAATACTATATTATCCATTGCTGTGGAACAGTCTAGTGTGAACTTAACTCAAAACCCACCTATTAATTCTGGCTGGTAAGTAAGTAATGTTCCCGTGACAATAAATTACTGAGAGGCGCCACACACCAAGGCCAAGTGACTGTGCCTTCCACGGGAATAATCACTTCCACATAGCGCCGTCTGCCTTGCATGCTTCGCGAGTTAATCGTGTATCCATGTCTCTTTTTGTTTCTAGGTAGAAGGCAGGGACAGCTCTCTGAAGGGGCCCAATAATTGAGACGAAGTCAGACGAGACACAAGTGGGAGGGACAGGCAGACAAGCAGGGCCAAAACGAAGTTGTGTACATAAAGGGCAACCGCCGGATGCGATTTTGCGCGACGCACGTCAGGATCCCTTTCCTCGTAATATATTTCCATATTTGCATTGCTTACCATACATACCGCATGTTATATTAGGCCCATTTTTGCTCATTCCCTTGTATGAACCATCCTACACACCCTACCCTTAACCCTAGAGTAATAACAATACACGGTACACACGTTTGAAAACTACAACACTATTGCAACCACCGCACGCAATTAAAGTACTGCCACTCCCCCCGCAGCATGTTCCCGTTGTGGTTCGCATTGCGTTTTTCCGGTCTCTTAATCCGGTGGGGGGAGAAGGAGTTAAGGTTAAGGGCTAGGCACATCGGGTTCGGGTTCGCTTCCCCCAGGTTCTAGCGGTCCTCCTGATTCTCCCACCCCTCCCGCGTATGAGACATCTGGACCGCCGGGACAATGACCCGGGCCCACTCCCCTTACTTAAAACCGTATCGCTCGGTCGGGGGGTGGCCCCTCTTGAACTTTTCCCCTCACACACAGTCCCGCCGCCGGCGGCCCCCTCTCCCCCCCTCGGTCCCCCCGCTGTGTATTTGCATTTGCTTCCGTACTGCTTCTTTCTCCCGAAATGTTACAAGAAGTACATCCAGACCTCAGTTCCATGTGTTGTAGCTTCGCCTGTGCTTCATGCATCTGTGTAGTTCTCCCCATGTGGGCTAACATCCTTCAGCCAAAAACGAAAATGATGCTTTTCATTGTGCGGCCATAGTCCTTATGATGGATTTTTTGGCTATCCTCTAGTTTAGATCACAAAACTGCCTTCAATATTTTTACAAGCACATCCAAACACATGCATAAAGTTCTGGCATGTATTTTGATATCATTCACCCATGCATAAACATATCAAGACATGCATTAACATTTTAGATATTATAAGTTTATAACATTTTAGAGATAGGTATAATTAGTGACTTGTACAGCACATGTATATAGCTCGTAGATTGAGCTAGCCTACATTGGCCTAAAACCTGATTCATAATAAGTTAACTACATAACCATTTCATGGCTGATATCTGTGAAAAACCAAATAAATATATGACAAAAAAGGTGATACTGTATATCCGTTTTCAAGAAAACCGGCCGAATTTTCTCTTTTTCTTTTAAAAATAAGTCCAAATAAGTGCTTGAGATCTGCGAAACACCAGTGCCAACTATAGTAAAAAGGTGCATAGTTAGTTAGGATGTGTATTATTTCGAGAGTAAAAAAACTTTACATAATTATTAAAACGTTTCCCCAACACGAAGTTTGACAAAAGTCTGAGGGTGCATAGTGCCGCCATGTGATCAAAATCAGGGGTTTCATGTGTTTTCCCTCTAAAAGCGAGTAAGAACCAGGTTGATCTCCCATATCAAGTGCCCCAAATTGAAAACGAAGTATCATGTTACACGAGCAGCCTCCAATTATCAGTTGGGGGTGTTTGTATGTGGGTCAACAGCTACCACAGCAAGAC
This sequence comes from Phymorhynchus buccinoides, assembly GCA_017654935.2. Lineage (NCBI taxonomy): Eukaryota > Metazoa > Mollusca > Gastropoda > Neogastropoda > Raphitomidae > Phymorhynchus > Phymorhynchus buccinoides. The sequence goes on from JAGGCT020004036.1 coordinate 5,072,698, forward strand.
AAAAACAAACCCCAAGGGACTTAATCGTGGTGGGTCAGTGGGTCTTTAATTCGTCAGTTTCGTTCCAGTTTCCCTTGTGTGGTGTGTTTCTATCAATTTCAGTCATCATCACTCTCGCGTTTCGTTTTGTTTGTACGCAGATTTAATTGTGTTAGTTATTCAACTACCGAAGGTCTACTCTGTGTGCGTTTTACTGTCTCGACTTACAACCTTATATCCTTCTTCTCCATATTCCAACTAACATTTTATTTTTTTAATTAGACACTTGGATGTTTCTCATTGCAGCTGACATTGGGATCCTCTGCGCTTTGGCCCAACATCGACTTTTCCTGTCTACTTTTCGGGCCGCCGAATGTCAGCCCTATCCAATATTCCCCACCAATTTGTCACACCTTGCGCATATTGCGCTATTGCGATATGGCGTGACGTTCCCACCCGCCGTGCTTCTATCGCCCCTGTGACCCTCTCCACCACCCCCCCCCACCAGAGAAATATCGATATTGAGGACCTACTTGAGAGCGGACTTATTCCTTTTTTCCATTGGTTCCTCCACCCCTGTTCCATTTTTGCCCGCACAGTCTGGTACGGGCCCGTATATCACATTCCACCCGAGCTCAAGCTACGGCAACCAATGCGCAACGTGCACAAGCCTCCCTTGGCACACCCGTTTCACCCAAACCTCCACCACCCTACCCCTATTCCCTATACCACGATGCGTTCACAATTAACGAAACAAGGACAAAGCATAATACATTTGGAATCCGCACGAACAAATTCCGATCATATAGGACAGAATTACTATCACCTGAACATGGTCTGCGTGTTGCAAACAAGACGTACACGCCCCCGATCAGATAGTAAATTAAGCAGCAAGTGTTCCGTATTCGTGAGTGTGAAGTGTGTGTATGAACCCGAAAACGGAGCTTATAACTCCGCCGTTTTAATTTTTACGACACCGAATTTGCTTCAAAATTTAGCTGTGAAAAAAAGCCATAAAGGGTCAGATGGCAGCAAAAACAAGCAACACGAGCCGACGATATTCATTTGCGCGGCTTTCGCAAATGCGCGAAGATGCGCATCCGCGGTCTCTACATGCGCCACGTAACTCACCGGTCGTTTCTGGAACGAATTGCCTTCGAATTTGGCGGGAAGCGAATCCGATCATAGCGGCGATACGCGCTTCCACCTTTTTACAACTAACTCCGCCGTTTCGTACCGAAATCGCTGCAAATTTGCTGTCAGGCTGCTATGGCCGGGCAAAGCCCTGGCATGCAAATTTGAAGACAACGGGAAGGAGCGCGTCACCTCACAGCCCGCGCCAACGGGAGAACGGGGCTTATAAAACTCCGCCGTTTTTAACCGAGATCGCTTCAAATTTGCTGTACTCAGCGTTAACAGTACTTGCGTTACCGTTACTAGCATCCCGAGTACGGTGCAAATTGCACATCTAGAGGCGTTGCGCGAGTGTCTTACTTCTTGTTTATGGGAACCGGGTTTCTTCTCTATCACATGAAAAAACAATGTAGGGGGCAGGGGGGTATTGGAGAATTATTGCGATATAGTACGACATACTTGCGGATAAAAATCTCCCTTTACACTAACTCAGAGTGCAAATAACACCTGCGTGTCGGTGGTCTGTGACTTTTATGGTTGTCTATGTGTAAAAGAATATAAAATGATGTACCCCAGCACACGAAAGTGGACATATAAGGTCAAAAATGATTCATTCTCTCTCGATTGACCATTGCCACCAGTTGAAAGCTTCAGACACATTCTGGTTCTAATGACTAACAACCATATCGTATCTGTCCTGTTGAAAGCTAGCATGAGCATTTAAAGTTGTAGGTGAATGTGGCCCTTTTGTGATAAATCAAAGTCTAAATCTACCCTATCCTAGAAAATGTATCAACATACTAATTTTAAAGCATCCCTTTTGAAAATTTAAGAGACCATATTAAAGACTACTTATAAAACATGAAAGATAAGATGTTAGAGAACACGAAAATGCCCCAGAACTCAAATAGGTCTACAAACTAAAGTGCATATTTATAGGACTTTGCCAAGCCTGTTGTGAGCAACTAGGCCCAGCGACTGAATGTCCCTTTCGTGGGGCACAAATGGCAAATGGGGCAGAAATATTGCTCTGGGGTGATGGAAACGAACGGTTGTTGCACTTTCAAAAAAAAAGCGAAAGAATCATAAACCGGATCTCTGAAAAATAGGCTGGACAGGTGAGACAATAAAGCCAATGCTTTGTACCCACGTGAATAATTCAATATTATTGCCTTTCGAACCTTCCCGCTTTGCGATAGCAAAAAAGCTCAATGGAGGAGAGAAGAAGAAAGAAAAAGAAGAAAGAACAAGAACAAGAACAAAACAAGAAAGTAAGGAGGAGGAGGAGGTAGGAGGGAAGCAGGGAGAGGAAAAAAAAAAGAAGAAGGGAAGAAGAAGAAGAAGAAGAGGGAAGAAGGGAAGAAGAAGAAGAAGAAGAAGAAAGGAAGGGAAAGAAAGAAACAGCAGAAGAAGAAGAAGAAGAAGAAGTAAGGAAGAGAAGAAGCAGAGGAAGAAGAAGAAGAAGGAAGAATGAGGGAGGAAAAATTAAAATCAGGAAGATCAGAAAACGGACGAAAGAATTGACGATTGTTTGAGTCATTGATTGATTGATTGATTCATTGATTTCTTCGGGTTAACAAATAGGCACATCCAAGCCCGTTTACATTTCTGTCCCCCAAAAAAAAAAAACCCACAAACAAAAAACATCTAATTAAGCACACACTATCAAGGAACACGTAAAGCACAAAAAAGCATGCAGAGTGAAAATGGAAGTGAATGAAAAACAAAGAATAAACAAAAAATAGCACATGCGCATCTCTCTCTAGTCTTCTTCCTCTCTTCTTCTTTCTCTCTCTCTCTGTTTGTTGTCTCTAGACATGCATGTGCGCAAGCGAAACAACAACGGTACGAAAAAAAAAAAAAACGGACACCAACAAAAACTGTCTCTGTCTCCGGTCTCTCTCTCTCTACTCTCTCTCTCTCTCTCTCTCTCATCTCTCTCTTTCTCTCTCTCTCTCCCTTTGTATTCACTCGTATGCCACACTCACACGCAATATGCCTTGCCATGTTGTCTTTTGAGTTCCAGTCTTAATCTGTACTATCCAGGCACCAGCTTGACGGCAAGCAGGGCGTGCCTAATATCACTTATCACTTTTGTACAACCAATACAGTTTACGGCTTACAAAGTTCCCGTTTTCTTCTCTTTCTCTTCTCTCTCTCTCTCTCTCTACATCGTCGAGTACTCCTCTCTCTCTCTCTCTCTCCTACCCGCCGTTCTCTTCTAATCTCTCTCTCTCTCTCGGTTAGTTGTAGTTTGTTTAGAATCCGTGCCTCCCTGTGGGGCGTACCTCCCGTTAGTTGCCTGCTACGTCACAGCTTGGCTTTGTCACAACACACTGTTGTGATATGACCAATTTGTCTGTCATGCAGGTTAGTTGGATGTCGGTGCTCACTTCTGTGAACCGCCACCACCTTTGTAAGTGGATACAGGATTGACCGCTGTTAGTTGTAATAGATTATTTTATGTTAGTGGTGCTTTGTTTCATTGATTGATGTCCGTAATCAACAAGCCGTCGTCACACAGCCAAACCTTCGATGTGCCCTGGCTCTATATGTTTTCAGTTTTTTCGTTAGAGTTTGTTCTTGCATAGAGTGTTGTATGTCGTCGGAAGTTAGTTTGTCGTTTATTGTTTGTCTTTTGATCGTTTTTCTTATCTTTTCATTGTTTAATGATATTTATTTATTTTTTTCTTCTGTAGCCCTACTGGGCTGTTTTTGGGGAAAAAAAAATCTTGAAACCTGAACTTGTACGCCAGATGAGCGTGACTTCACAAATGATTCCTCTCATACGCGGTAAGTGTAGGTGAAAATGGTTGAGAACTACAAGAAACAACAAGTGCAACGCGGAGCGGCTGCAAAGTCCCCTCAGCAACATTCGCCGGGCTCTACTCCCGAAAAGGAATGGCGGCTTTAAACATACATAAAAACGTATTGTAAAAAACAGCACGTAACTACATAAACAAAGGCAATCAAAACAGCACGAGAGGTGGAATAAGGTTTGATATAAAGCCTTGGACGGTTACACGTACCCGCGGATTTGCGGCGCGCGATCATGGCGTCACCACCGCGCACAGAAAAATTCGGCTTCAGTCAGACCTGCGGACGTGTGTGCTGAGCTCGTGTAATTCGTCAAGGCTTGGTCAATAGTAAATACAGAAAGAAAAGAATAATAATGTGTGGACAGGGGGGGGGGGGGGGGGGAGGATGGAGAGAGGCGGAAGGGTTGAGCGCTGGAAGAAGGCAGAGGTGCCCACCTTTCTTTTTCAAGCATCTTTAAAGGTGGACCCTGACGGATACGTTTTTTGCAAGAAATCACATCGATTCTCACCTGAAGACAGCCTTTTCGAGAATCAGAACCCTGCCTCCCCTTTACTTGGTGTCCTACAAATTAAATCGTGTCAAAACGTGCGATTAGTTGTCTTGCGGCACGACACTGGCGGAGAGGGTAAGCCATTTTGGATGGGGTGGGTGGAAGGTCACTCTATTTTTTTTTTTTTTCTTTTTTTTTTGGTAGGAGGTCAGAGTTGATTTTTCCCTATGCGACGCCTCATGAAAGCAAAGCGAGGCCGAAGCCTCCCAATATGGGTAGTCTCATAGAGTATCGTAGGACACAGGCGGAAACACTTCAGCCTTCGGCTAATGTACATTTTTTTCAAGCATTATCCTTGCTGACCTACTCATCCTGCTACATATCTTACTCTCTCTCTCTCACTCTCTCTCTCTCTATCCACGAAGGGAGAGGGTCCGCGTTGGCATTTCTTCTTTTTTCTTGCTCTGGAGTTGGGCGAATTTCTGTGCTGCTTTGACTGAACATGGGCACGACTACGGCACTTTTTGTCATCTGTAGGCTCTAGATACGTTCGGGCACAAATGGAGAGAGGCTGCGCTCCGAGGGTGTAACGGAGATGTTTTCTTTGCCTCCTGTACACTGCATTAGGCCTAGGCGCGTCTGCTCAGTGGTTTCCATTTGGAGTTGGGCCCCTCTCGCTCTCTTCTCTCCGAGTGCGGGCTCGTAGGAGGGTTGAGCTACTTGAACGGGGTGGTATATGACTGTCAGGTAGGCGAGGCCTACTCTTCCCACACTCGACACACACAACAACTGCACTAATGTGTTCAGAACCCATAAAAGTTTGAAATCATCCCTCCTTGATCTTCTCTTTTTTTCAGGGTGCCTTTTTGCTTTTTATTTATTTGGCCTGCACACTAATTCTCTCTCTCTTCTCTCTCTCTCCTCTACTCTGCTCTCTCTTCACTCTCCTCTACTCTCTCCCTCTGTCTCTCCCTCTCTCTCATCCTCTCCCCCCAACCCCCTCTCTCTCTCTCTCTCTATTCTACCTCTTCTCTCTTCTCATATCTCTGCTCTCTCTCTCTCTCTATCCTCTCTTCTCTCTCTTAGCTGAAAAATAGTAAAAAAACATTAGTGAATTACATTTAAACCATTATAAAAAAACCGCGTGCTGTCTCAGTGATACACACACACTCGCATTCCTCTCTTCAGATTCTCTCTCTTACATTTCATCATTATTTCGTTCCCCTAATTATCGTGTAACGCAGGTGAGATCTAACGTTTTGCTAATAGGACCGTTTCCCAAATCAGTTCGCTATTTTGTCTGCGCCATATCTGTATTTGCTGATTACAGGAGCTTTGTAGTGTGATGAGGTGGTTACCACCCGCCTGTGTTTTGCTATCAAGGATGAGGGTTCGGTGTATAACTTAAGATTGCTATCTGTTCAGTAATATTTATAGTCCGATTACAGCTGACTTGTATTCGTTTGCGACCTTGTGGACATACGGTTTATTTCGGTTTACATTGATAAAAGAAGTGTTCGATGTACTTTTTCCCCATTTCTGCAGGATCACACGTTTCACTTTGTTGCTTGGCCCATCTTTGAATAAAGATGTTTGTGGCATAAAAGGTTGTGCATATGTTCCATTGGAGGATCGGAGACGAGTTCTTTATAAGCTTGTGAAGTTTGTTTCCATTCCTTATGGTCTAGGTTGTGTAATCATATTTTCGTTTCCAAAAGTTACCGGCATGGCTGGATTTTGGTGGTTCTAAATATTTCTCAGTCTGTGTTGTGTATCTGTGATTGGTTTCTATTTATGAAATGTCTTAGTTGTCTGTCAATGATTGGGTTGAGATCTAGAACCTTAGTGCGAGCGGATTCCACAAAGCACTCTTCACTGCGTTGATCAAAGTGCCTGTTGGTGATGGTCCCAGTTATTTTCCGAGTTCTTCAAAAAATAAGGATTCTAGAGTTTCTGTTAGGATGCTTTCATTCTAGTATTCCTCCGTTATCCAGTCTTAATATGCAGATTCGGTTTTTGACTTGAGGTTGATTGTTCCAAATCAGAGAGTTTGGGTGTCTTTTCGGGGGTAGCTTCGGGGATCCTTTGGTTAAGGTTCATCCAGGTTTGAGGTGTTTTGACCCAAAAAGTATTGTTGTTGCAATTCCAGTTACTTTGTTTTCAGAGAAAAAAGAGTGAGTAAATCTTAGTCCTCCCCAGGTTGGTTCGTATTCTACTGTTGGGGAATATAGTCCGAGATTTCCCTTTATGTGTACAATCAGTTTACATATTCCATCTTAAATATAGGCTTCTGGAAGTTTCATGTCCTCATTTTAAGGCACCTGCTTGTATCTTGGTTAATGACTTTGCGGTTTTGACTTTTTCAAAGCTTTCCTATTGCTGGTTTCTCTTCCATATGAAGGAATAAAAATTATGGTTTATATATGTCCGTAGCACTCTATTCTGGAAGACCAATTGATTGATAAATAGATGAACTGAGACATAGAAGGGTTTTGAAACCAGAAATTTTCCAAAAATATGCTTAGGTTTCTCCTGTTCCATGTATGATGTTCGTTTAAAACTTCTGATTCTTGTGCCAGTTTGCGATCATTTTCAGATGCTGTTGTTGTGTTGCTGGAAGTATATTCCAAGGGATATATTCATTTCCAAAGTCCAGGTCAAATTGTAAGGTGTACGTCCAGGATGTTTGTTTCCCCAGCCACATTGCTTCTGTTTTTCTGAGCGACATTCGAAGGCCGAAATGGCAGCAAAAGGCATGAAAATTTGTAAGAGCTTTGCAAAGTCGGGTTTGTCTTACGGTACAGTGTGGACATCGGCAAATTGCTGTATTTTAATTGTTTCTAAAAAATTGTTTTGCTCAATTCTTGATTCCTTTTATTCGGCTATTTCATGATTTTAATAGCTAACAGTTCTACGGTAGAAAAAATAGTAGGGTGATAAGGGGCCATCCCACTTTTCTTTTTTTTGGGGGGGGGGGGGGGGGGGGGGGGGGGGGGCCTTTTTTAAAAAAAATGCCCCGTTCTATTGAAAAGGCCTGGATATCCAATTAAAGTGATTGATTGCAGCTTTCAGATTTAGACATTATATAGTGGAATCCATGGTGAAATTCTGGACCAAAATGAATTTTTTAAAACTGTCTAAAATAAGTTTTTTTGAATAGATCAAATGTTACTTTTAGTAAAGTCTACTGCTAAGAGCAAACAATCCTGGTAATTTTTTCCTATTAAGGAGCTGATTATATCGTCGGTTGTTGTAGATAGTTTGACGCTGTTTTTGCTTTCTTCCTTTTATAAACCCACACTGGTTCTTCATTCTACGATGCCATGATTACAGCTTGAGCCTGTTCAACAAACAGGTTTGTTAAAATTGTCTAGTTCTGTGTTTAAAAGGGGTGATAGGTCTCCAATGTAGACGTTTCCACGGCTAAGGTTTTTTCCTTTGTGTAAAAGGAGCAATGATTCCTCTTTGTTGTGTTTGGAGATGTGTCCCGCGTGTAGGGGGGGGGGGGAGGGGGGGGGGGGGGGAGTAGCAAATGACTTAATATAAATTATATTAATTTTTTATCCAAAAACATTATAAAATTCTGTCAAGTAGGCACAATACACACCCCTGGTGCATGATCCGTTTTCATTTCTTTTAGGCTTGTGCTTCTTTCTCACCACAGGTTGCCTTCGCATGATTGTGTGAGTGCTCTTCAAGTGTAGGGTGTGTGTGCTCTGACCCTAAGAGAATCATCGATATATGACTCGTGTCGTTGAGTGATCATCATCTGCTTTATGAGCGTTTCATATAAATATGACTTGTTCTTCCTAATGTCTTTTGTTCTGTGTTAGTTCACTCTCCACACAGTTATTAATAGCTTACTTACTGATTATTAGCTGCTCTGTGTTGTTCCAGTGCAAAAAAATACCCTCGGTAGTCTTTTCTCTCCTCTATGAATTTTGTTCGTGATCCGTATCTGTGCTCCACGTAGCTTTTGCTAGACTACTTCTCCAGTTCTTTTGATTGATTTTTTTTCTGCCTCCGTGACGATTGTCGGGAGATTCACAAAGTAGTTTCTCTTAGTCGTTAAGCTTTTTTAAAAGACTTATTCTATTTCTTGTTTCTAATGCTTTTTGCGCTTACTAAGCTATTGTGATGTTCTTTTATTTTGATTTTCATTAAACTCCATTTGTCATGGGGAGAGGAAGTTGTTAAGTTGATTCTTCTAGGTTTTCTATGAAAGGTTCATGTCCTATACATATTTAACATGTGCTTTATCGAAGCCTGTTAGCACGAGTCAATGCCCTTGGTTATCTCTAGCGCGCGGAGTCGCGAAGAGCGCTTTTCCTTGTTCCGGGCCGATGACAGGTTGGCAGTTTGGCGTGATACTGTTGGATGCAGTTTGACAAGAAGAAAAATGGGCAAGGATTCATTGAAGGGGCAACCAAACAAGACATGCAGAGGCCACTACTGCTGTGCGTGCAGCAATTACCGTGGAAAAGTGATGGAAGATGGACGAAAAATATCACTACATCGCTTCCCAGCTGACCAGACTGTTGCAAACATTTGGAAACAGCGTGTGACGCTGACAATGAAAAGATTTGTTTTCACAGAGCACAGCAGGCTGTGTTCGGACCATTTTGAAGGGCGTGCCGGTCCTCAACCACCGAACGTAATCATCCCATCGCTGTTTTCAACAAAAGAATGTAAAACATCAAAGGTAATATAGTAAATATTTATTTTATTAATATAATTAAATATCCACTTCATACAGCTTTCGCATTGAATCTGTGGACCACACACCTTGTTACTTGTATTAATCAACATTACTTTGACACATAACAATGTTGTGTGTTTTTCTCGTTTTCTTATTTATTTGTTTGGCTCAGATGTGATTATTCAATGACAGACTCAGACTGCAAGTGCAACTGAGCAAACTGACTTCTTCTCCAGTAAATCTAACTTAAGTGACCTGACTCAGGACTGGCTGGGTCACTTAGCGGTAAAATCATATTTCAGGCCCCATTATTATATGTGCCAATTTCATGCAAGTTTCGCCTGGACTCGGGTAAGGGATAGGGTTAGAATCAGTTCTGAGCTATTTTCATCAAAGAGGAGGGGGGGGGGGGGTTATGTTGTTGTTTCCTGGCTTAACGACTCCAGGGATCATCCCAACAGCCAGAGCACTTGAACAATTCAGTACAAATGCACCAGCTAGGAATGAGAACATTACGTGTGTGACCGTTTTTGATTACCCCGCCATGTGGGCAGCCACACTCCATCTTCGGGGGAGGGGGTGTTTATGAATTAACTTTATCCCTAAAAACAGCCGCTCAAAGTCAAAACAACAGCGTGAATGCTAAGCCATCGGTCTTCCTTTCGGCACCGTTTAGACCAATTTAGCGGACTGTGCAGCAGTGGAAATAGGCTGGAAATTATTGAATGAAATAGGCTCTCACTTCTCACTCTAATTTCAGTTTGTTTTTTGTTGATTTTTCCCCAATTATGTTTTGGGGATTAAAAATAAAATAGTCGTAAACTGATTTTAACCCTATCCCTTACCTGATTCAAGGTGAAACATGCATGAAATAGGCGCAGATAATAATGGGGCCTGAAATAGGATTTAACCCACTTAGCTTCTTCTTTTTTCTTACATATAGTGTCCTCCATCAACAATTTTATGATGACGTGGGGGGTGTTTCCAACTAAACAGTAGACTTGTGTACACATAGAAGACTTGCTGCCCAGATGATCAGGTCAATGCAGGATTGAATGGGAGGACTGGGTGAGAGGGGGGTGGGCATAATTTGGGGAATAGGCCTGGACAAGGGGTATGGAGTTGAGGCAACGGAAAGGTGAGGACAGGGCAAAGGGGGGGGGGGGGAAGGAAGGAACGAAGGGGGGGGGGGGGGGGAAGGGGTGGTAGTAGGTTTAAATCTGGGATTTGAATACCTCCACTGAGGCTGATATATGCTTCTGGTAGAAGAGTTCTACTCACACTGTCAGTGTCCCACACAGCCCTGGGAAAGAATGAGTACTTCCAGTCTCACGATTAGGGTATGACATCTGCACACATTTTCTGTGGATGCTGTGAAATTACATTTACAGTGACAAAATAATCAGCAAATCATTGAGGTTACTTAATACTAGAAAGTAAAGGGGAAATAATGTTCCACACAACACACAAATGGCAATCCATGCTTGTTTTTAAAAAGAAGTAATCTGGTAGTATGCCAATCATACATGTATTTAGCAGACTACATAAGCAGAGCTTCAGATTGTTTTTAAATTTCATGGTCATATGACTCCTGATTAATTACAGAAAATGATGGGTCAATGTCCAGAATAATGGGCCAATAAAAAGTGTCACTGTTGGGTGTTGTATTAAACTTGAATAATTTATTGTAATATTCTTGATGATTTTTATTTGATGATTATTTATCTGTTCTTGTGTACCACAGATCTGCGAAGCTGACAAGGACAACTTTTTGACTGGTTGTGGGAAACTGTCATCAAGGAGAAACTCATGTGGTGGCATTCAGCAGTCCAACAGATGTTCCAGTTTGGCAAGTCCAATTTCTTCAGTAAGTTAACTCTTTATTATCCTAGATGTCTTTTACCTACAATGTCTTGCCCAATGAGTTTATTAATGACCGACCGATATTCCAGTCTGACACATCCCTTTTTAATCTGTAATTTCATAAAATTCTTTATTGTCCTTTGGCATTGTACAACGCACATGGAAACTTGTCTTCCGTGTAAAATAAGATTATATGAAAATAAAAATATTAAATAAAAACATGAAACGTAACTTTACATTTAAACAATATGTAACTCACAACACACCCAATCATTCATCTACTCTCCGCTATCTTGCTCACTCATGCAACCCACCACCACTTTTCCCTTCTTTTTTTGACCTTTTTTCTTGTTCCCCTTTTTTCATTTTTTTGTTTTCATCCTCTTGTCTGCTTGACTGACTAATATGGACATTTCCAAGAGCCTTAAGTGTTGTTGTTTGATACAAAAATGTCTGGGTTTCTGTGTAACCTAGTGTTTGGTGTATACTAACACATTCATACCGTGTGAAGTTGTGTGTGTGTGTGTATGCGTGTGTGTGTGTGCAGTAGAACCTCCCTCATAAGATCGCTCCTAGGTTCCATTGTACAACTTGTGCAGTGAGTTAATTACTGAGTTCATTAAGGTGATTTGTGTAACAAAACAAAAACAGAATGCACATTTATTCATAGGGAAAAAACAATTTTAAAACAAAAATATGCATATTTCATGCCAACTTTATCTGACTTCAGTTTTTAATTTGCTCAAATTATCGTAATTTTAAATACACACAATAGAATCCATGTGTTCTTTTCCCCTCCTACGCAGTTTCAGTAACACGCAAAGTACCATACTTTTCTGACTCTAAGGCGCACCCTCCAACTGTCACTCATAATTCATATTTTGTTAGGTTTTCTTGCTATATCAAATTATAAGTAGTCATATTACGAGGGGAATTAGTCTCACTTTTGGGGAGTAAAAATATCACCTTATTGTTAGAAAAATACAGTATTTTGTTTTTCTAAGACAATAAAATATAGAATTATGAGGGGAAAAAAATCTGAAGTATTGTACAATTAAAAACAAACCTATTGTCAGGCCTTTTTTTTTGTTTTGTTTAGGGACAATTTGCTGCTACTGCTGAAGCTGCTTTGCTTGAGAACCCAGCACACAGGATGGAGTTGTAGGAGGTTGGATCTGCCTCTGATGAGGATGTAAGTGACCTGAACCTCATACATTATTCAGGCATGGTAGACCTCCGCGAATTGCGGAAAAAGCCATGAAAATTTGACACCCCCCCTCAACCAAAAAAAGCCGGGGTAAAAATTCGCTCGGGTGCCTAAAAATTACGTGCGTTAAAACCTATGCAATCGCTTCGCAGAACCGGATGTGAATGACTGAACAAGCAACTTCCCGCCGAAGTTAGCAGTCATGCGCGGCCTAGCTCACGCCGCACGTTTCCAGATTTGTGATCCTAGTGCTTCTTTTTCTTCTTCTTCTTCTTCTTCATTTTGACGCCCAACTTCATCATTTTAGTTTGAGTCGACATCTTTCAAATGAAATGCAGAATCGGTTGGATATTCTTCCGCGAAACTCACTTTGCCCCCACTACCATGCCTGATTATTATTAGAAATAAATATGTGTGGATGTGTTACTGTGATGTCACAGAGTAAGAGTTGCAACTGACCCAGTTCAATGGATTGATGTAGACTGTGACGCCTTTTCAGTTAATTTTAGCTACTAAAATTCTCTGTGACTAGAATATATTCCAAATACAAATTGAACGGAAATTTGTATCCTCATATACTTTTGATAGGTCCTCATTTTGTTCTGAAATATGTGGTAAGCATGGCAAATATATACAATGGATTCCTGCCAACTAAAAACTGCATAACTCATAAAGACTTCATAACTCACCATAATTTTTAGGTCCCATCTTAACCCCTTCAGTACCGGCTATCAGCTGCGCATACGCAGCCGGTATGCAGCGCGTTTTTGGAATGCGGCAATAGCACCGACATATATATACCGGTATACAAACGTCGGTGGGAAGTATTGATGCATTAGACTTAGAGAGCACATATACACTTCGGCACTGAAGAGGTCAATCATTTGTATGCAAAAAAGTATTTTTATCTCAAAATATTGGCTATATCTCAAAATAAAATTTTGGTCCTTTCAATTTTGACTTATCTGATTTCTAATGTATAATTATTTATTTTTTAATCCATGGTTTATACCTTCCCTTCTCTTCCTTTTTCCCAAAAATAAAGTGTAGCTTGAAGTAATTGAAATGACAGAACTGACTACCAATATTGTTCTTTCTCTCTCTCTCTCTCTTTTGTATATTGTGTTATTTAAGTGGTGTATTCATCAGGTTGGGTGTTTTAAAGTCTTGAAATTATTTTATATTGTTACAGGATCTTGAGAGACAGACACCTGTTGTTGGGTGCAGCATCACGCCATATGTGGCATCAGTGTTGATGCACGACTATTGTGGACCTGTGCTCAAGGAAAGCCTCCCTACAAGTTGTGCTGCATCTTCCCAAGTTGACATAAGTGATTTTGTCACTTTCTGTGACGCTGCAACACAAACAGATGTGCCGCGAAAGCAAACAGCAGACACAGGTATAAACTGTGACATGAAGAAGTTGTGTGACAAAGGCATTCAGGTTGGAGTGGAACAGTTTGAGACCGCCACTAATACAGATTTACCAGCAATGACATTTGAAGATGTTGCTGATGATAACCAAAAACTGATTTTCTATACTGGCATACCAAACAAGGATGCATTTTTGGCAGTTTTTGATGAACTTGCACATGATGAAAAACATCTGAAATCTCAAGTGGGTAAAAGAGAAAATCTACGCTACATGGATAAATTTTTCATGTTCCTCATGAGACTTCGTCTTGGTCTTCTTTTACAAGATCTCGCTGATCGTTTTCGCATTAGTTTGTCAACGTGCTCAAATGTATTTTCTGCTTGGACTATGTTTCTGCACACAAATTTGGTCCCCCTCATTCAGTGGCCTTCAACAGAAGACATATTTGCATCTATGCCAAGGGCTTTTCAGACTCATTTCCCCAATTGCAGGATTGTGATTGATTGTACAGAGATATTCACTCGCAAACCATCTTCACTTGTGTCACAGACTTTAACCTATAGCCATTACAAATCGAACATGACCTGGAAGGCCCTCATTGGCATTACTCCATGTGGAACTCTTTCGTTTGTCTCTGACCTTTGGCTAGGCAGCATCAGTGACCAGCAAATAGTTGTGAAGTCTGGCCTTCTGGATTTGTTAGACAGAGGTGATGCAATAATGGGTGATAAGGGTTTTGACATTTCAAGGTTCACAACTGAAAGAGGAATTCAGTTAATAACCCCACCAAGAAAGAATAAATTGAAGAAAATGACTCCAGAACAGATCATTCAAACAAGGCGCATAGCTTCCCTCAGGATTCATGTGGAACGATACATGGCCAGAGTGAAAACATTCAGAATATTAAGTGATGTTCTTCCAACTTGTCTTTATCCCAACCAAGTTTGGAAAGTTTGCAATGCTCTGACAATGCTATACAAACCTTTAAATCCTCGTCGTTAACTGACCTCCGTTATGTTATATACTCCAATTTAAGACTGATTTTTCTGGACTTTTTGGAAGTCATAATAATTGAGACCTTTTTGACTGTACAATACATCGAAGTTGACCAATTTTGAGTTATGTCTATGTTTTGCACATGGTCGCTTGGCGACATGCAACTTATAAAATAGTTCCGTTTTGACAAATTATGTTAACCTTGTGTTGAAATTTGCTTTTCGTCCTTCAGCTGTAATATGCTTTTTGATCTGAGACGATACTGTGCATTTAGCATTGGGATTCAATTTGTATGTCAGTGTAGACTAAACAATTTGTTTGACTAAAAAGCCAGGTGAAATTGTTGTCCATTGTGTGTAGGATTAAACAAGACTGCCAGGAACTGTAAAATGGGTTGTCTGGTCAAGTTTTTGTTTTGGCAGGTTTTTCATTATTGCTCAAGCTTATGAGTCAGGTGCAATATTTTGCTGAATTATTTTGCTTCATACTCATAGTGTATTTAAGAGCCGATCCCAGGAATCGGTTAGTCAGTTAAGAGTGGGAGAGAGAGAAACAACAGCGACACTCCGACACTCCTAGCTGCGGGCTTTCGCCTGCGCCAGCTTAGTTTTTCCCTCCTTTTGCGTTTGAAAAGGGATGCTTTCGCTGCGAGCGCCAAGCAGAAACTGACATTTTTAGCCTACTGCTTGCTTATATAGTGCTGCGCTGGCTTTAACAGCTTCTACCAACACTGCTTTGTATTACTTATTGGCTCGTTTGTATGATTTTCACAAGCATTTGTGTACTTGCTATCATCAGGATCATGACTGACGCCATTTCGCAGTTTTATTATTATGTGGTATCAAACCAGCATAACTAATGAAATATTGCATAACGAACATTATAAAGCATGTCATTTAGCAAGAGCTACTTTAGCAAAAGAAATATGATTAAATGACATTGCAAAATTAGTGCAACAACTGCCACAAATGTAGATTTTGTTTGCACTAATATATTTTAATCAGCATCAGTCATGAAAATCTGCATTGTTGTGAAAAACACAATCAATGTTAATTGGGTGGGTATGTAATGGCCCATTCACAGGTACAACTGGCACATAGCATATTATTTTACACCCTGGATACATTTTGGAAGGATAAAAAGTTTTAGCAAAGCTTAAAATTCATGTTTGTTAATTATACTTAGGTTGACTGTCATCAAAAACTGATGAGCAATTCTTTGTGGTTCATTGTTAACCCTTTCGCCGCCAGCCATTTTATAAAAAAAAATCATTAAAGTTACCTGAATCACAGAGGAAAAAAATATCAGCAAAATTGCACATTTTTCTGTGACATTAGGCCTATCCTTACCTCCCAACATTACAAAAAATAGGATCTTCAGATAACAGGCCCTGATTTGATGCCTTTCAGTGACATCGGTGTTAAACCATTGTGGTGCAAAAAATGTGACATTGGCGGTGAAAGGGTTAAATGACTGTTTAATCCTGTAACGATGGCTGCTTTAATGTAGTCACATCTTTTTGTTAGCATATGAATTATATTATTTCATTTAAAATTTGTATATGCTATTTGATGACAAAGTCAGAATTTGCTGACATTAGCAACTGATTATAGCAGCTCCACAGCTTCATTATTTTGTCCATAAATTACTGGGTACTATTTTCAAACCATGTTTTATTTTTTAATTTTATAAATGTATGTACCGTATAACAGTTACCATCAACCAATGACTAAGCTATTTGGGTCATTGTTTGATGGATTCTAATCAAATCAGTGATGTGCCACTTTTTTGCTATAATCAGAAATCATGATCAAGTCTTTGCTAATGTTGGTTTAAATTAAAGACCTACAAAATTTCAGCTAACAAAACATATATATTATGTTAATGAAAATTAAAAGAATATAAGATGGTTTGGAAACATTTTATACAATGCAAGGACAATTTTGTGGCCCTGAGATTATGGAATTAACAATCGTCATAACTATGGTAAAAATTGCAGGTGAGTGGGGATCGGTGCACTTTAACTGCTCTGTTATATTTGTGTTGAGAAGCTTGCTGTTCTTTAGTCTTGTGGTTTTGCGATGTATGTTTGAACTTTCATTTAACTTTTAAGCTCCACTTGCAGCATTGAATGTGATTTTCAATTTCTTTATTTATGAAAATGGGCACTTTGTTTTATCAGTACAGAAAACCTGTCTTTATTATTAAGACTTTGTTTTAACCCTTTCACCGCCAATGCTGCATTTTTGCACCATAATGATTTATACCCATGTCACAAAAACTCAAAAAGCCTTGAAATCTAGATCTGTTGTCCAACGATCTTGTGTTCTTGAATTGAAAGAGGTAAAGAATAGGCCTTATTTTAAACATGTCACAGAGGAATCCCCAAGATTGCAGACAAAATCTTTTTTCTATTCATGTAAGTTTAATCGGAAAATTCTTGGCTGAAAAATGGCTGAGGCGAAAGGGTTAATGTTTTTGTTTTGACAATTTGAAAGTTTTTTTGTTTGTAAACGTACATAGCTTTTTTAATTCAGGACCGAGGTGTTCTGAGACTGGAATTGTGGGTTATGTGTGTGCTCATATAAGTGTGTACGAACTTTAATTATGATTAAAAGACATGGATTAATAAAAGACAGTATACACAAAAGTGCCAAAGGATATTCAAAATTGACTATGTGTCCTCTGTCATGCATGAAAGTGTTTTCCTTTCTTAATTTCTCTATTTTTTCATGTCCAAAGTTAAAGTATTCTTGGTTCCTTTGGAAGGCTACAATTATACGTTTTGTTAAATGTTTTGGTATGCAGCACTTCATTTTTGAGACAACATAAATCACAGTATCACAATCAATATTTCACAGTATTGCAATCTTATTAACACTAACAGTACTCACTACTGTATTTTTCGGACTATAAGTTAAATGAGTATAAGGCGATACATCTTCCCCAGACTCAGGCCCCTTCACCTTATAATATGACTGACAATAATCATAGTAAGGAGGAAAAAAAAGAACAAAATCTGAAATTTGCGTAAATTTTTGGGGGTGCGCCTTATACAAACATGGGCTTTATAGTCCCAAAAATAAGGTAATTATTAAGCAACTCATCAATCAGATTATGTCATTCAATCACAAGTCAATGTCGGTCATTTCATAAAGGAAAGTTTATTTTTTAACCCGAACATAAGTATTCTGAGCATGACGCTTTAACCCCCAGTCCCACATTCACGAGTTTACAGAGTTGTGGTGATGCACCTCGACCATACCAGATAGGATGATTTCTTCATTTGATAGTCCACAGTACCCAATGGCAGTGTCTAACTAAACACTAAAAGAAAAACATAAAAAGCTCAGTGGGGGAAAAAAGGAAACAGAATAAAATTAAATAGGGAAATAAAAAGATGAAAAGCTCAATGGTGGAACCAAAATGGGTTCAGAAATTAATTCAGAGGGTCAAATAAATCATAAAGACAGAAAAGTTAACAACAGGGCACTTTGAACGAAAGAAAGGAACTAAAACTGTTTGTGCCGACAGGAGTAGTATATTATGTTTCTGTAAACATTTCTTTTTTAATGACAGGGCCCAATCCATAGGGGAAACTGAAAAGCACATCAAAGTTTACTGTCGGAAATTGACTGATCAAAATATATTACTGAGCTTGTGATCTTGTCACAATAATCTCATACATTAAATTTGCATGTATCCTGATGTCATCAAAAATACAAAATAAAAAGAAGCAAAGTGAGATTTGGTCATGTTTTATACTGTCAGTCATCACAAATTGATTATTTATAAGCACAAGTCATAGGTCCTGGAATAGAAATTATGTTCATGTTTTACGAACTAATAGCATATTGAGAATGAATTGGCTATTACACTATTTAATTTACTATACAGGGATTATTATTCTTCCCGTCAATCGGCCAACTTCATCAGGTTGAAGATAATCACCAGTATTTAAAAAAAGAGAAAATGAAGGTCATCACACGACACCGAGACGGCAAGAAAAATAAAGGAATAAATAATGTCATGTAACAAGATGGATCCCTGAAGACTTCATTCAAACCCATATAAAAAAAAAAAAACTACCTCAACAGATTTTAGCCAAATTAACCCTTTCAATCGCCACTGTCGCCTCTTGGCACCACAGTGATTTAACACCCATGTTACTGAAAGGCATCAAATGAGGGTCTCTCATTAAATGGGATAGGCCCTATTTTTAGCATATCATTTTACAAGATCTCGCTGATCGTTTTCGCATTAGTTTGTCAACGTGCTCAAATGTATTTTCTGCTTGGACTATGTTTCTGCACACAAATTTGCCAAGCAACGCATTTAGCCTGCCCTCTTGTGCAAGCCTCAATCTCCTTGATTTCACTTTCCGACATCTTCAATGACTTCACATAGTCTTCAAACTGCACCAAGCATTTCTCATTCTTCAAATCCACATGATCTGCAAAGTTCAGTTTAACAGGAGGAAGTTCCACTTCAAAGTCCCTCTTTGCCTGTTCTTTGTTGCTGGTAAAGCTCACTAATGAACAGTGTGGGTTTGATGCTTGCAATCTGCTGCTCAATCTTGTGAGGTTTAACACAACTTTGGGGGAAGGCTGCACATCTGACTTTGGGCGACGAAGAGGCCTATCAGCAACTTTTTTTGGGGATAGGATCCGTTTTCTTGGAATCAGCCATGCGCATCGCTGTGACGTTGAAGAAAGGAGGCCCCTTTCTCTCTTCTCTGTCATGTCAACCAGCATATACAGCACAGCTGCAATATGGTTGCATGATTCTCCATCCCTGAAACAAAAAAAGCAAATGCGGTTCAGTTAACATTTGACGATGTAAAAATACCATATTTTTCACTAATAAGTAAGGCGCATGCGCACCCCCACAATTTTACACAACATTCAGATTTTGTTATATTTTCGTACTATTTTACTATTTTTAGTATGCAGAATGATTATAATATAAGGTGCAGGTTCTCAGTCTGGAGAAAAAACAATATCGCCTTATGATCGAAAAGTGATAGGACAAACTGTCCTGAGATGAGATAAATCAATAGGACAATACCCTGGCTCGTCAAGAAATCAATAGGACAAAGCGTGCCACTGGCAATGCAGTGTTAACAAAAATAATCCGACATTTTCAATTTTAATAGGTCAATGGCCTAATAAGAAAATGTACTGGACTTCCACCCCTCCCCCACTGCTTAAAATTTATTATAAGACTAAGAGTACATAAAACACCAGCATAGGCGTCAAAAGTCAAATAGTAATAACATTAACACATTGTTTTTGGCCTGCAATATATTTATATTGAAATAAGCAATATTATTATAAAATAAATAATAAAAAATGTTTAAACATGGCATTCACAACAGTTTACTTTGATGGATTTACTTAGTTAAATAATGGATAGAAAGAAGATTTTTCAAGTGACAAATCTCAATATTATAGCATTAAACTAAAGATATGAAAAAAGTACAATAAACAGTGGTGTTCCTCAAGGTAGTGTTATAGGTCTTATTCTTTTTATTTATTTTATAAATGACGAGCAGGTACCCATCACCGCTTCTATCACCTATCACCACTGTAAACAAATATCAGCCCAACCCTCCAGAACAGTAGTCGCTTTCTCTGGTATGTGAAAGTCATAGACAGACACAACTGACTAGCATACACATTTAGTGATTTACACCCTCAGTGATCATGATAAATTGTTTGTTTACTTCCTCTTCGATCGCTCAGTTTCCTGTCAATTATGAGTGCAGATGTGTCATGCTGCCATTATGCACCTAACTAAGAAATAGTTAGGCCCAGCAAGTCCGACTTCGGCTGGAGGAAATGTTTTTGAAAATGTTGAAAGTGTTTCTTGAAAGAAGGCAGGAGAATGGACCGGTGAGGCAGAAAGATTGTAGATGACACTATTGACAGTGAGTAAAAGGAAAAGGGAGTTAAATAAGTAATTTTGTACACACACACAACAAATTTTATGTCATGTAAAATTAAGATGTAAGAGGAAATACCTCTGAGTTTGACATGCTTACCCTGCAGTGCATGTGCAGTCTGCTGAATGAATATGCCCAGTGTGTTTACTGAGGCATATCCAAGTCTGGTAGTCTGGAGATTTCTTTGGATCCTTTCCAGGTAAGGATGGCATGACGGAGGCTTTCACAAAGCCATGATCAACCGCATCTTTGACTCTGTGGAAATAAGCTGAATGGACATGGCCCTCGTCAAACATCGTTTTGGCTTTCAGCTGTCTCTGAGCACCCATCCTTTGGTTGTCTGTTGTACGGTGGTGGCTGAGGACCAGATAATTGTAAACATCTTTGTCAGTAACGGCAGGACAGTCCACCAGCTCTTGCCACTCTGACAAAGTCGTGGGATTAGGCAATTGATAGCCAGTTGGCGTCCCCAAGCGGTTGAATTTTCTTGCAAGTGACTGGCTTGCGTCGGTTTCTGCCCCCAAGTTGGGTGTGAGGTTCAATTCCACGCAACCCTCCGCGCGTGCCACAAGTTGCGCTTTCTTTCCAATTAAACTTTGGCCTCGAGCTCTCAAAAAGTCCTTCAAAGCTGGAATTGTCAGCTTCTGAAAATGATTTCTTTCGCTCTCCATCTTCCCTGCTCAGACGATCGCCACCGGAAGTAAACATGCAAAGGGACTGTATCAGTGAGCCACAAAAATCAAGGGAAGTAACAACCCCACCTAAAACGGCTAATACAGAAAGTTATAATTATTATCAGTTTTATCTAAACGAAACAACAACCACAACACAACATCACACACAAAAACAAAAGACAACATCTGAAACGATTTTTGATTCAGTATGATCTAGAGATGTTGAAATATTCTATTAAAAACACACCAAATCAACGCGTACAGGCGCGCGCACGCACACACAAACACACACACACACACACACACACACACAGACAGACACCATTCACCCACCCACAACCCACCCCATTCACACACATACACACCATTCACAAGCACACACAAACATACACGCCCACAAACACATAATACACCTACCCCCACCCCCGAAACAACATACACACTACACCATACCCAGGGTTCATAGCCAAACAGCATCCTAATTTTCCCAAACTTTCCACGAACTTTCAAAGCCCCCCCAACTTTAGGGTTTTCCCCAAATTGAAGGTTTTTCGGAAAGCGGCACAATATGCTGAGGCGCTTGTTGGTTGCATCCTTTCGCAGCCATACTTTATATGCAGAATTTTCGAGCCAAAGCTCACTGAAGACACATTTGCCCGGCAATTGTGCGCTACGCGTAAAGATCGGATGTCTTTAAAGGGAAGCAACTCGCGTCAATTCCGGTAAAAAAATCGAAAGTAAGTCGCACCGATCGTATGCATCAAAATATTCATTTTATTTCATAATTATAATTTTTTTCTTGGCACGATTATTCAAAATTATGGTCCTGGGCGATTTGGGGGGCAGATTGATAAAGATTTGACAGTAGCTCAAAATTCACAAACTTTCAAAGACACTACTCTTGGTTTTTCATTTTTCACAAACTTTCATGGGCCTTGAAAATGAAGTCCATTTTCCCCAAACCTTCCCAAACTTTCCCAACAACTGTGAGCCCTGCATACCACACAAACAGGCATTCCTTTACTTCCTTACTCTACAGAGACACGCATATAGAATAATATTGATAATTAAAAAACCCACCGATATTGAGAAATGTAATGCAAAAGAAAGCCAACAAGGCAAATCCGGATGCGATTTAAGAGAAATATTATGACGTGGATAATGTCCATATTTATATTTTTCCAGAAAATGAATGTTGAAAACCAGAGATGAGTGAATATCTGACCAAGCAAACATGTCTAGACCGAATTTGACCGTTGAGTTCAAACAAATCGAAAGCAAACACACATGATCTCTCGGATGATTAAAAAGGTATTAGAAATATCAATATTGATGGTTTGTTTACTGGGCTGATAGTGTAGGTAACCCAAACTGTCTGCCATCCCACGTCTTTTCGTTTTCTACTAGTTCTTTAAAAAACCACCAGGTCACGTGTCAAAATCCACGGGTTTCACGTGTTTTCCCCCTCTAATAGCTGGTAAGAAACCTTGTTTTTGACCAAGTTTGACTCCCATATAAATGGCCCCAAATTCAAACCGACCACATCAGTTTTAAAGAGCAGCCTCAAATTTGAAAATGGGAAATTCTTTATGTGGGTCACAGCAACCAGAAAAAAAATCCTTGGGGACAGACTAGGAAACCCCCCCCCCCCAAAAAAAAAAAAAAATAAAAACCAGCCCACGCAATAGTCCGATCACCTTTGGTGACGGACTAAAAACAAGGACTTAATCGTGGTGCGTCACTGGGTAGTTAAGGAAACAAGAAAATTGGTAACCACGTGTGTCAAACTCTGCTAGAAAAGACCTCCTACAGTATGAATCCATTTATACCTATTTTTAAAAGCTCACAGGAGTTCGTCACAGTTGGGTAGCCGACTACTTAAGGTTGGAGGTGCGCAGCGCAGCCTGACCTTAATGCGAAGATTGGGAATCATACAAACAGCATAGCTGATTTAACCTTTCACGCCAAGCCGCATTTTAGCACCACAGTGAGTTAACACTATGCCATTTAAAGGGCATCAAATTGGGGTCATTATCCAAAGACCCTATTGTCATATTTTTGGAGAAGATAGACCTTATTTATATATGTCCACAGAAGGAATCCCCACTACTGCAGAGGATTTTGTTCTCTAACCAGGAGGTAACTTAATGACATTTTCGCTGAAATATGGCTGGCGGTGAAAGGGTTAAAACTCATCGTCATTTCATATTGCAAAAACACCCCTTTTTGCAACGTAATAACGAGGGGGGGGGGGGGGGGAAGGTGACGGATAAAAACTGGGTGAGACACAGAGGAGACGAGACAATGAAATGGATGAGGTGGGGGGGTAGGAACTAGGGATGGGATGACGCGTGTCGAGCATCAGCAGACACAGACAAAAAGTTTGGGAGAAAAGAAAGTTGTCGGCAGAGGTAGGGATTCCAAGCCCAGCTTCGCAAGACGAATATTTACGTGGAATAAATGTAAGGGACAATGGGCGGTTTTCTTATATTCCCCTAATGCGAATTCTCTATCGTTCATCCACCATTTGCTTGCTTTCTGTTTTTGTCGTTTTCTTTCGGGCTTGGGTTTTTGAATCAACCCACCCCAACCCTCTCTCTTTGTCCTTATACACACACAAGGTGTGCACACAGACAGGCGTATAGACAGACACACATAGACACAGACTGACAAAGACACAGACACATATGTGCCTACAGGCAGACACACGGCAACACCAACACACCACACACACACACACACA
>JAGGCT020004036.1:5097121-5120282 GCA_017654935.2 Phymorhynchus buccinoides
CATTCACTGCTGTGATGTGTTGTTTTGAATAAAGATCGTTTTATAAAAAATGAAAAAAAACTAAATAAGCAGCATTTTGATCATTATTTTATGCTTTATTGATATTTTCATGGTAAGGAACAGGCCCCCTAACTTTCCTACTTTCCGCTATCGTTCTCTACGCCATACGGCCTGTTGACGTTTTATTGACTTATGTGTCATATTAATAATTGACGTCATTTTCTTCAAAGATTAGAACAGTGGGCATCAGGTGTGTTCACTTTGGTGTTCTGAAGTCATGTTAGAAACAAAACTGATAACACGGTAAGCCTAAGATCTGTGAAGAAGCTTCCTAGTCCATGAATTCGCCATTGTTTTGCTTTCACTTTCGGTGCCCAGGGGTGTCATGACTCAATTTTGTCTCGTTTTTTTCACGCATTCATCTCGTATGCGAGATACTGCCGCAAACCTCCCGTTTGAAAGTACAAAACCAAGTCTTTTTCGACTCATAGGGGGACTTGGAGATAAAAGATATATGGACAAAACGGTCCAGAAAGGCAATTTCTTTCAAAGAAATACTTAATATAAAGCTGTATAATACAGATAAGCGATTTAAAACGATTTTTCAGCCCAAACAGGGTTTATTTCTCCTTTATGTACAGGCAGCATTGGTGTGCTTGGCACAGTAATAAATCAAAACCTGCGGCCTGTTTCGAACTCGGATAGTTTTCCGTCCGGGTTTCGTGCGAGTTCGTAGCGAATTGGGCTACGAATCTCTACACCTAGTTTTTCCAGAGCAGTTTCCACGTCCTTATGTTCAATGAACATTGGCAAGTTCGAAACCCATATTTTGGTGGAGGGTTTCTCCACCACCTGTCCCCCCTGCCCCCGTGCACTGAAGGGGTTTTTGTCCAGTAGAGTCACACGTGCTCCCCTGAACACAAAGCCCTCCAGCTATGATCTGTCTCTGGCCTCCCTGGTCTTAGAATAGATCATCCAGAGTCCTCTAATCATCTGTGCACCAGTAACTGCCTCCGCAGACACACAAATGTCATACGTAGTAGGCAGGCTTTCGTACACTGGTAGCGCACGTGCACTCACATATACAGGCTCTATGAACGGGGCTGGGGCGGCCGCCGCCATAGTACCAACACACTAACACGATCACTATTTTTTAAAATATTAGGCAGCTGCACTTCGAGCGGTATAATGGGATAGAAAAAGGCACAAAATGGAACACTGTTCAACAATCGAGCTTTGTATCAATGTAAAATATGATTAACATTTAGGAAGAACACTAAAAACGCCAAAATGTATGCAGAGTAGAAAGCACGTGGCCTACCGACATCGGAGGCCAGCCGGAAGAAGTTGCATCATCCTATGTCGACTGGTGCCTGAGGTATGGCTAAAATATTATTTTCAGTTTTCAAGGTCATACGTCAAGGTCATGATCTTGACCCTGACCTTGACACCAAAAAGGCACATCTACAGTACCTAGCCTACATGCACATCAAGTTTCATCTTCCTATCCTTATTCCTTCATGGTGATATGCTGTTATCTTGGGAACTCCATTTTTCCGACCCCCCGATTTTCAGGGTCCAGTGATCTCCTTGACCTTGACCTTGACCTTGATTGGTCAACAATATTCGGAAGGAGCATAAGCCAAACCACCTTCATACCAAGTTTCAACATCCTATGTCGACTGGTGCCTGAGATATGGCTAAAAATAGATTTTCGGTTTTCAAGGTCATACGTCAAGGTCATGACCTTGACACCAAAAGGCACATCTACAGTACCTAGCCTACATGCACATCAAGTTTAATCTTCCTATCCTTATTCCTTCATGGTGATATGCTGTTATCTTGGGAACTCCATTTTTCCGACCCCCCGATTTTCAGTGTTCAGCGATCTCCTTGATCTTGACCTTGACCTTGATTGATCAACAATATTTGGAAGGAGCATAAGCCAAACCACCGTCATACCACGTTTCAACATCATATGTCGATTGGTGACCGAGATATGGCTAAGAATTAATGTTCAGTTTTGAAGGTCATACGTCAAGGTGATGACCTTGACCTTGACCTTAACACCAAAAGGCACATTTACAGTACCTAGCCTACATGCACATCAAGTTTCATCTTCCTATCTTTATTCCTTCATGGTAAAAAAAAACCAAAATATGCTGTTAACAAACCCACGCACATACATAATAATAATAATAATAATAATAATAATAATTGAATACAATAAGGCGAGACTTACCTCGTAAGGTGATGCCGTTTGTAGATTCTTGCGAAGCAATAATAACCGGGAACGTGGTACATAGGAGATTTGTCGCGGTATCCCACTCGGTATTGAGAGCTGCTGCGAAGAGACACTGAATCCCAGAATTGATAGACAAATAATCCAGTGTTATGATGGTCCCTTCGCCTGGTGTGCTTCCTTTGTACATTGTACACAGCCTGTGTTCGTGCTCACTGTTTCTTGGGTGGGTAACAACTGTTTTCCTTGGCACGAGGTGCCTTCCTTCCTTAAATGGGTGGGCCTATGTACCACGTTCCCGGTTATTATTGCTTCGCAAGAATCTACAAACGGCATCACCTTACGAGGTAAGTCTCGCCTTATTGTATTCAATTTTTGCTCAGCCCATAACCGTACACTGTACATAGGAGATTTGAGAGCCAGTGTGTCGAAGCAGCAGAAATAACAACATAGAGCCTTTCAGTTATCAATACAAACATTAGCAGAAAGCTCACCTTACGTCCGTTGGACAAAACGGTCTATGATTACTTGGCCCATGTTGAGACTGGTTCCAGCACTCTTGTTGTAATATTTGGCAAACGTGGTGGAGTTAGTCCAGCCAGCTGCTTTCATGATGACATGAATGGGTGCATTGGCTTGCTTTGCTGCTGACGTGCTTGCCGCCCTCGTGCTGTGAGCACTGAAACGTGTAATGTCTATTCCAGCACATTCCAGAGTCCACTTTAACCAGTGACCGATGGTATCACTGCTAGCCGGCTTGTGCGGCGCCTGTAGTGTGATGAAGAGACGGGTGGTATTCTCATCTCTGATGTCTTTTGTGCGTCGCAGATACTCCTTCAAAGTTTGCACCACACACAATGTTTTGTTTTCTTTAAAACTTAATAATTCAATCGGTGCCTGATGGCTACCTCGTCTAGAATGTTTTAGCAAGCTATTTACATAGAATGTACACTTTTCGTCCGTTAAACACATACATTGAATGTCTAACATTGTCAATGTTTCACATCTTTGTCCAGACAAAATTGCTATTAACATAGCAAGTTTTAAGGTCAGTTCTTTAAGGGTTAGCTTGTCGTTAGGAGTCCAAGTTTCCAGCAATGTCAGCACAACATTGACATCCCATGTTTCATGGTATTTGGGCAATGACGGATTTCTTTCAAACACCCCCTTCATGAGCCTCTTAACAAGTTCATTCTGACCAAACAGTGTTCCGTCATAGTGACACAGAAAACAACTGAGTGCTGAGCGAGCAGTGGCTACTGCACTGTAAGAGTAGCCAGCAACAACCAGAAAGGATAGAAAGTTAATAGCTGTGGCTAGAGGCGGTGAAATCGGATCCACTTGTTGTTCACTAGCGTACCGTTGCCATTTCTGAATGTACACGTCGTACATGTGTTTTGTGGCGGGTCGCCATGAGGACATGAGAATGTTGGTTGTGTCTTCAGAAAGTCCCTGTGTTCTGAATCTATCCCTGACACTTTGCATACTAACAGAGCTAGTGTTTTTCTTAGAGTAGAGTCTCCTTTTGACTTGGCTGTGTCAGTAGTTTGTTTCTGGCCGATAAGCGAACAGGCTGTGCTACTAGGACTCTCATTAGCGTAGGCCAAAAGGGTTGGTTTGTCCACACTGGTGCCACAATCACTC
Source organism: Phymorhynchus buccinoides (assembly GCA_017654935.2). Classification (NCBI taxonomy): domain Eukaryota; kingdom Metazoa; phylum Mollusca; class Gastropoda; order Neogastropoda; family Raphitomidae; genus Phymorhynchus; species Phymorhynchus buccinoides. The sequence continues at coordinate 5,101,008 of JAGGCT020004036.1, forward strand.
CTCTTGCTTGATCGTTCCTGAGTTTTGCCACCACCCGGGGTAGAATGCTGACAGGTGGAAAACAATACACCGTAAGAGTAGTCCAGTTGATGCTAAAAGCGTCAATGGCCCATGCTTCTGGGTCTGGTAAGAAAGACACGTACCTGGGAAATTGAAAGTTAATCCTAGAGGCAAACATGTCAGCATCAGGCTTTGTGTCCAGAATATCAAGCGCTTGAAACAAGAGATTTGAATCCAGTTTCCACTCTGTGTCAATTTGCCCCTTTCTCGACAAAGTATCTGCTTCAGTGTTGTCAACTCCAGCAATGTGGGCTGCACTAAGCCACAGATTTCTGTCTTCACACCAATGCCATATATGCTGAGACAGATCATTTAGTTTCTGCGACCGATTTGACCCCATCTTGTTAATACAACTCACGACCATTGTATTGTCACTCATCACTCTGATGTGAATGTCTCGTTTGTCTCTCAACAGCGATTTCAGACCCAGTAAAATAGCAAATAGTTCCAGACTATTTATGTGTTCTTGTTTGTCTGCTTGACTCCACAAACCTTTTGTTTGTATGTTGGTGTCAACAACCCAGCCCCCCCAGCCTGTTAGAGAACTGTCTGTCTTCATGGTTATGACTGGGCCTCCTCTCTGAATCAGCGCCTTTTGGCTGTGAATGTTTGTCTTCCACCATTGTAACTCTTCCCTCCCCTTGGATGAGACAGTGGTGGGTTTCTCCCAGTTACCCTTGTGGTGTTCCAGTGCTGCACATTTGTCTTGTTCTAAAGCTCTGTAGTGTAGGGGCCCCATCGGCACAGCTAGGAAACTAGAGACCATTAGCCCAATGCAGATCGCTAGTGTCCTGATAAAACCTTTAAGTTTGTAAGCAGTTCTTCACAGGAATCAAATAATTTTTGTTTCCATTCGTCTGTGAGTGCGACTGACATTTCTATAGAGTTAATCTTGAACCCCAGGTACGTGATGTCTTGCACAGGTATGAACTGTGATTTCTTGCCATGCACACAAAAACCTATTTTATCTAAGATAGTGATAGTGTCTTTAACACAGCTAATGACTTCTGTCTCAGTTCCCCCTATAATGAGGCTGTCATCTATGAAGGATGTCATCATATGACCCATGGAATGCAAGTGAGCCAAGATAGGTTTCAGTAGCTTTGTGAATATTCTAGGTATTGGGCTGAGTCCCATTGCAGCTGCCTGAAAGGAGTACAGTTTATTTCTCCACGTAAACTTTAGATATTTCTGGAATTCCTCATGCACAGGTATGACATAATAGGCATCCCTAAGATCAATTGAGGCAAAAAAGCAGTTGCGAGTGACGAGATTGAGAGCAGTATGCACTGTTTCCATCTTGAATTTCTTGTATTCTACTATCTCATTCAATTGTTTCAAATTTAGAATAATTCGAAATGATCCATCTTTCTTTTCTCTAACAAATATAGGAGAAGTTACTTGTCCTGTTTCAAACACACTTTCTATTATCACCTGTTTCTTTAAGAGATTTTCTATTTCTAAGTAATGGCTTGGTTCTCATGCTCTGAGAACGTTCTTTGTTTAGTTACTGAAATATTATCAGGGGTGTCCTCAAAGATAATTTTTATGCCACTAACAGTGTCCAAAATCTCTGAGTCAGAAGTAAAGTTCGTCCACACGTGTAATTTCTCTTTCACACTCCCTGCCCTAAACAGTGTATGCTTTGTTTCCAAATAGTCTATTAACAAGGGCGAGCTAAGTTCAAAGGTACTGACCTCATTCCCATCTGGAAGTGGCGGCGGGTCTGTTTCATTCAGTAGCGGTTGTTTTTCCCCTGACCTTTTTTCCAAGTCAGTCGGTGGCCTTGACTCCCCCCTTGGTTCCATTTGGGTTTCCACCCCTGCTTCCCCTTTCCTAAAAATAGAAGGGCCGGGCTGGGGGTTGTAGCGAGGTTGATAGTGGTGAGGCTGGTGGTACTGCCCCTTCTGTGACCTCTGTTGTGGTCTGATGTCCTCATTTAATTTTTTGTCCTCCTTGGCCTCCTTCGTTGCTTTGGATAGGTCAGGGCTGTACAGCAGATCAGGAGTCATGGCCGCCTGTGGGTCACAGAGGCCAGAGAGGTCACGCGAAAGTGACGATCTGTGCATCTCCCGCCGTTTCTGGGATAAATCTCTGCTGGCATGGCCAATGAGTGCAAGAGCGTCCGAAATGTGAGTGATGCATTCTTAAGTGCCTCCTTTGTGTTCTCACCTTTCGGGTTTGCCAAGTTTTCCCTGACCGAAATCAGGATGTCGGTTGAACGTGTCAAGGCCACGGCTGACTTTGACAGCGTTTGCTGGGTGTTACTCATGCGATGGTCAGCATTCCTTATGTGTGGCCTAAGGGCTCTGAGCACTTTCATATTTGTTTGAGGGACACGCAAACTGTTGCAGTTTTCAGGGATGGGGTATTTCTCAAGCTTTGCTTTCAGTTTTTTGTTATGGAGTTTAGATCCGAATTTTTCTTCCACAATGGTTGCCAGTTTTTCTGAAATAGGTGGTCCCCTAGGTTCGACTTGATTGTCAAATGCCGAGGCAATCTCCTCATAAATGTTGTCTTGTTCAACGTCAATGCCTAGGAGCTTTTCTGCCGTGTCTGAATCGTCATCACTTGTACCTGTCTCTCCTTCTTCTTTATCGTCTTTTTGGTCTCTGATTGAATCGTCATCTGAATCGATTTCTTCTTCTACTCTTTCTGACTGACATTGTCTGCTCCATCTTTTTGTTGTTTTCTCTTTTTTGTTTCTGTGGCACTTTCTATTTTTTCTAATCTATGTGAGAAAGAAGTAACCAATGAAAATATATCTCGGAGAGTGGGTTCTTCTGGGGGTGACACAAAAGAAGTTTCTTCTTCGTTGTTGTCTTTTTCATTTGCTTTTGATAGAGCCATAGTTAGGTCTTTGGTCTCGATGATATCGCACTAGTATGAAGAGAAATTTGTATAAAAAACGAAATGATTGTGATACATTATCCAGGTCACACACTTATAAGCACCCACACAGTCAAAAGAAACAAGCACCCATTTAGTGAAAGGAAACACAACACCCTTCAGTGAACAGCACATACAACAACAACAACGGCGTAGCCGGGCAGCTCATGCAAAACGATGCTACTCCAAGAGTGGTCTGGCGCCAACTGAGTGGGATACCGCGCCAAATCTCCTATGTACAGTGTACGGTTATGGGCTGAGCAAGAATTAATAACATTTATATGGCGCAGTATCCTGACAACAGCTCAAAGCGCCTTACAGATACAACGCATATACAAAACACACATGAACATGATAATACAGGCACGTAATAATTACTACTATTTAAATACACAATAGAATACCAGGACATACAGATCATATAAGATACATATAAATATACACATGCACAATAAGAGATAATAACAGATGCAAACGGAAGAAAAAATGAAAACACACGCACTCGCCAGCTTAAGGCCAACATATTAACGTCGTTAAACAATAATAATTGAAAATGAATGTAAATGAAGAGAAACGACACACACTCGCGTACGCCCATGCACACATAAAAAAAAATCAAACCCAAAGTCAAATCAAAATCAAATCCCCACCCCACCCACCAATCCGCTCCAGTCAACAAAATGACATAAGTCAATAATAAAGTAAGAATGGAGAGGGGAGGGGGTGGGGGATTCACACACACACAACACACACGCATGCGCATGCACACACGCACGCACGCAAGCATACACACACAGAGACATACACGCGCATGCACACACACACGTACACACACACACACACACACACACACAGACACACACACACACACACACACACACACACACACACCTTGGAGTTCTCTATCTCAAACATAGTGTACGCATCAAGGCCAAGGCACCATCTCTCTATTTCGCTCCAACACGTCGACCTTCATTAGAGGGAAGAATGAGGGGAGAATGAGAAGAAAGGAGAATCACTCAACAAAAGAAATGCAGTAGGATTTTCTGAAGAGATAGGTTTTCAGGTTCTTCTTGAAAGTAGGGATAGATGGGCTGTTGCGAAGACTGTCGGGCAGACTATTCCACACCTTTGCGCACTGGAAGCGAAAGGCTCTCTGCCCAGCTGATTTTAGATTGTAGTTTGGGATCTTTAGGAAGTTTTGACTGCTAGAGCGAAGAGATCGAGAGGGTACATATGGTAAGAGCGTACTTGAAAGATAAGCAGGGAGAGAATCGTCGTGAAATTTGAAAGCTAGGGTGGCCATCTTGTACTCGATACGTGCTGCGATAGGAAGCCAGTGTAGCTGTTTGAGAAGAGGCGTAATGTGGTCGCGTTTTTTCTTTCGCAGTACGAGCCTAGCAGCATTGTTTTGCACTTTTTGTATTCTAGAGACAGATGAAGAAGGAAGACCAGTAAGAATGCTGTTACAGTAGTCTAATCTAGAGAGAATCAGTGAGCGAACAAGGTGTGCTGTGCTTTCTTCTGAGAGATATGGTCTGATTGCTGCAATCCGCCGCAAGTGAAAGTTGGAAGTACGACAGAGAGAAAATATTTGAGAGTCCATGGACAGAGTTTCATCAAGACGAACACCGAGATACTTGACAGAGGTCTTAAATGCGACAGAACTAGAGCCTAGGAACAGTGGTTCTTTCTTTACTTGTTTTAATCGTAGAGAGTCAGCAGTAGCCAAGAGTTCTGTTTTATCTTCATTGAGTTTTAAATTGTTTTCACTCATCCAGGTTTTTACATCAGCAATACAAGAAGTTATGTTCTGAGAGATAAGAGGAAAGTCTGTAGAAGGAGCACCTGTCTGTATCTCGGTATCGTCTGCACATTTTTCAAACGCCAGGTTGTGGTCCTTGATGATAGAAGAAAGTGGCTGAGTGTAGAGGGTGAAAAGAATGGGGCCTAAGACAGACCCCTGAGGCACACCACATGAAAGATCAGCAAGCTTTGAAGTATTGCCAGCAACAGAGACAGAATGTTTGCGGTTTGACAGATAGGATCTGAACTACTCGAGAGCAGTTGAGCCAATGCCATAGACTGCAGAGAGACGCTGTATCAGTATTTCATGATCAAGAGTGTCGAACGCAGCTGTTAGGTCTAGAAAGGCTGTTATTGACACTAGTCTGTCATCCTGGTTAGTGGGGAGATTGTCAGTGACAGAGAGAAGGGCTGTTTCTGTGCTATGGTTTGCTCTGTAAGCTGACTGGTGGATTTCTAACAGATTATTCTCAGAGAGGTGTTTTTGGAGTTGTGTGAGAACAGCTTTTTCAAGGATCTTAGAAATAAAAGGGAGGTTGGAAACTGGCCGATAATTGTTCATACATACATACATACACAGCCACTTACACAACAAAAACAATATCACCTTCATCTTGATCTTGATTGGTTAACAATATTTGGAAGGAGCATAAGCCAAACCACCTTCATACCACGTTTCAACATCATATGTATTTTTGACTGGTGCCCGAGATATGGCTAAAAATAGATTTTCAGTTTTCAAGGTCATACGTCAAGGTTATGACCTTGACCTTGACCCTGACACCAGACGGCACATCTACATTACCTAGCCTACATGCACATCAAGTTTCATCTTTCTATCTTTATTCCTTCATGGTGATATGCTGTCAACAAACCCACACACATACATACATTATACATACATAGGGAGTTTGCAAGAAGGCTATTCTCTCTTACAAAGAGCTTCTTTTGAACATTTTGATAAAATCTACAAAGAATCTATGCTTCACAAAATACATAAACCTGAATCTTCCATAAAGTGTTGTTTAAACTCCCGATCATGGAAGTCTCAGAAAAGAGATTCCTTAGTAAATTATGTATTTCTTAATAGAAATGTAAGCAAACATCCAAGACGCCTTAAAAAGTTTGTTTCACTACTTTATAGACTTAAGCTAAATGCTTTTAAAACTAAATTCACAAAACATCTTCAATGTGTATGCGGTGCTATTGATAATTGTACAACAACACACATTCTATATTATTGCCCTTATTTTGAATCGGCCCTCAGAATTCAGAAAAGATGAATCCAAATGTATATTCCAAGATGCCGTATCTCTTTTGAATTTTGTACAAACTTTAATGTTAAGTCCATTTGGCTCGTTTCTATGATTGCTGTTGGGTTTTTGTTGATAGAATGTTTGCATTTTGATTTTATAATAGTTCAATTCTGGATTTTTTATTTTATTTTATTATCATTATTTTTTTTTTAAAACTGTTTTAACTAAGCATACATCCCCTAATGTTACTTATAAATATGCACTTTAAGCACACACAGATACACATGCACATACCCATGCGCGCACACACTCACACACACACTTTCATGTCTAATATCACTTCTAAGTGAAAAGACGTTAAATTAAAGAAGAACAACAACATACATACATAGGCTACATACATACATACATACATACATACACAGCCACTTACACAACAAAAAACAATATCACCTTCACCTTCGCTCCGTAAACTCCGCAGGTGATAACAATATCAGCTTCGCTCCGTAAACTCCGCGGGTGATAACAAGGTAAAATCCGCGTGGAAGTCAATGTTCCACAACCAGTCTAAACGCCTATACAACATTTATAGCCCAGAAACTAGGCCTATTATCTGCGCACGTGCAGTCACTTAGGCCTAAGCTTCTCTGCCATCGAGGTACTAAACGTTTTACGTCGATGTTCTCTGCTGATAAAAATAATGGCTTCAAATTTCCCCACGAGTTTACCAAATTGAGTTTACCGAAGTTTGTTCCTCGGTATAGAGAAGAATTTTCCATCAAGAAAGAGGACAGTTATGCTGACGAGGCTGTTGCAAAGTTTAAGTTTGCAGACACAACGAAATTTCTTTCAGGTGTCTAAATTAACACCGCTGTTGACGAGAAGCTTTTGCTGTGAAACTGAAATTAGAAGTCTTCAGTTGACAGTATGAAACTACTTGCGATAACATAGTTGTGATAGTGCTTCGTTGCTAAAACGGACAGTACTTAGCACAATCAGTGGAGAGGTAAGCATGCCGTTATATTGGTCTTGCGTAAGACAATGTTCATGTTGTCAGGAGGTGAAGAGTTTGCTTCTTTTTAAAATAAACATAACGCCTTCTCGAACCCACCCCCTATCATTCCAGTTTGGGACTCTGGAAAGTTGGCAGCTGTGATAGGCGTACTGTTAGACCTAACTTCAAGCTGATGCACATCGTAGGCCTAACTGAAATGTGACCCAGCACCACGAAAGGGACATTAAGTCGCTGAGCTAGTTTCCCACAACAGGCTTGAAAAGTCAAAAATCTCATTTTTGGGGTCAATTTTGAGTTATCTTTTTTTGTGTGTTCTCTAACATCTTACCGTCCATATGTATAACTATAAGGGATAATGTAAAAAATTGGTCTCTAAATCAGTAAATGGTCTTATGGGTGTTATAAAACGAGTAGGTCAATGCACTTTCTTCAGCTAGGGTGACTTTAGACTGTGTTGTGTTTTCTCAAAATGGCCAGACGCTCACCCTACTAACTTTAAATGCTCATCACTCTGGAACGGGAACAGATACAATAATGGTTCTCTTATCAGTAGAAAGACAATTGTCTGAAGTGTTCAAATGTATAATTTTCCTAGAATTGGTCAGTTTGACACTTAATGTCCCTTTCGTGGTGCTAGGTCACAAACGTTTCAATTCTGCCACCTTTTTTGTTTGTTTTAAAAGTGGCGGCCAGAGTGGCGGGGAGGGACCACCAATACAACAACCAGCCGATGGAGGTGTCGCTGTACGTCCCCCCCAAACCCAAGCAGATGTACCGCGACCGGCTGCTGTTCAGGAACGTGGCTGACAGCACGACGTGCGAGTGCCTCTCCATGTACCTGGAGCGCGTGACGGGCGGCTTGGAGCCTCGCCAGATACTGTACGGGGACGAAGTGGGCACCGTTTTGGTCTCCTTTGACAAAGAGCTGGGTGAGATCCATGATGGTGGGACGTACGGTGAATGTTCTTGGTTTAAAACGTAGTTCGCAGAATGAGCTTTTGATTGACCAGGCATCCATTTAAATAAATACATTAAAAAAATGAATATATTTCAAGTGTAAGAAAAACTGCTATATTTTTTATCTTAATCCAAAAATGAAAAAAAATTCAAATCAATACTACAGCCTCAAAACAAAAATCAAAATGAAAACCTGCATCGTTTTCTGTCTTTCTCGTCTCCTATTTTCCTTTTTTCCTCTTCTCCCTTCTACCGACTTACTCTTTCATTCTCCCATCATAGCACCCCCCCCCCCCCTCAAATATTTAAATTTTATTTTCAATTTAGATCTGGGCCAGTAGTCATGAGTGCGACTAAGACAACTAATCCGGGATGGAAAATGCAAATTATCATTCGGTTAGTAACGTATTTAGTGGTAAGGACAGTTTGAGTATCCAGATGCTGCTTCGCTGCCAGACATTCCCGCTTCAGTTTGGGCGCGCTCGCTGCACAAGACAGACGCTGATCTGAACCCGCTAGGCTTAATAGTCTTTCTTGGATTCTGCTCTTTGGGCCTATAGCACATCATACAAGCGTTTATAAGTGGTGCTGTTGTCTTTGTGCGAGATGACCTGTGTTTTGTCTTTGGCACTGTGGTCTTTGTGTGATGACCGGTGGTCTTTGTGCTCGGATTGCCTAAAATGCATTTTCGCACTGTTGAGTGTTGTGACTGGTTCATCTGATGTTATTACGTAGTTTCCACTGATGAGCGGTTTTGAGCTTTGATCATCTAATATCTACTGTGGCTGTGTTTCTTTATGGATTATTGCTGTTTTTTAGTGTGTGCAAAAAAGGACTGTTTTTATTAACATTATGGCGGAAAATAGGTATAGTGACAATGACAACAGGGTAGAAAGTGAAAGTGAACTTCAAAAACTGGATGCGAAATACTCTCGACAATTTGACGTGATAACATAGGTGTTGGATCAATTAAAAGAACAATTAGCTGAACAAAAAGTGCAGTCAGCCAAAGCAAGGGAAAAGGAAGCGACCTCGCGCAGAGAGAAATGACTCAGAGGACGAATATGAAAAGAATGTGGAAGGGAGTGCCCACAAGGTCAGGCGCGAAAGTAACCCTGAAACTGTGTCATCCGATGAAGGGGAGATAAGAGAGAGTGAGGAGGAAAGAGCAGACTGTGTCTTGGAAGATGATGAATTCTTAGCAAGTCTTGAGACTGAACTGGATGAGACAGAACCTACAACTGGACCAGTGGCGGAATTTGGTGGTACCCAAAGTGAACAAAGTCATATTCTGCTCCCTACCCCGCTATGTGAAAAGGGCTGATGCACGACTCACCGACACCCAATGCGCCATTGTGAAAGCAGACATTGCTGTAACGCACACTACACAAAGCCTGCTGCAGCAAGGAGGGCGTGGCTTAATGGATGAAAAGACCGCCAACACAGATGCCTTGACAATGCTTGGATACGCAGTGCGTGACCTGTGAATCAGACGTCGACAGGCCATCAGGCCCCACCTCAACAAAGAATACTCTGGGTTGTGCTCTGAGGAAGTGCCAATCACATCTTGGTTGTTTGGAGACAACTTAACTGTTTCGTTGATAGAGGTAAAAGAGCTGGACAAAATCAGTTCAGATGCTGTAGCTGGACCAAGCTTCAGTGGCAACAGAAACAAAAGGAACAGGAAGTCTTTTTTAGGACACGGAAGAAAAAGCTGGCAGCAGGACTGGAGCTACAAGAAAAGAAGTTTTGGACAAGCGTGGAAAGGCCAAACAACCACTTGGAAAAGCCAAAAACCACGCCCCCACTTCCAACAGAACAGGAATCTATAGGCCTCAGCACCACCGCGCAGTGCCCTCAGGTAACCTCTGACCTCGAATATGAAGCTCCCGTCTTTCAAGGTGGCAGACTCAAACATTTTTCACCAGAATGGAGAGCATTAACTAGTGACAAGGAAGAAAAAGCTGGCAGCAAGACTTGGAGCACTGGACAATGGGTTGAACCCGAAACATTGTGTTTTGTTTTGCTCTGTGTTTTTAAAAAAATTATCATTAAACCGTTTCTTCTGGGTTTTTAATTTCGACTTTGTTTTAATTTGTTGTGAATTTTATTGAACCCAGCAGTCATCTTCGTTTCTTCACATTAACTAGTGACACGGAAGTCATACAGACAGTTTCCAGACTAAAGTTAAAGTCTGATGGTTGTGTAGATCATTTGACAATTAACCAAGGGAGACAAATAAAGTTGAATGAGAAAGAAAAAGAACTTATTACAGAGGAAATTAAAAAACCTGGCATGAGAAATGTGTAATTTCGCGTTGTGACCCTCTTCCACAACAGTGTATTTCTCCCATCTTCACTACCCCCAAGAAAGATGGATCATATAGGATGATTTTAAGCCTAAAAAAACTTAATGAGAAGTTAACTTATCAGCATTTCAAGATAACTTATCAGCATTTCAAGATGGATTCTTTACTATCAGCTCTTACGTTAGTCACCAAGGATTGTTTTATGACATCTATTGATCTGAAGGATGCCTACTACTCAGTGTCCATACATGAGGATCACAGAAAAGTCCTTAGGTTTAGGTGGCTAGATCAACTGTGGGAATATACCTGTATGTCAAATGGTCTAGCTCTTGCCCCTAGGAAATGTACTAAATTGTTAAAACCAGTGTTTGCCACAGGTCTTGTGAGAAAAGGGTCACATTTCGTCTGCTGTTGATGATTCTTTGTTGTTGGCTGAAACAGAAGATCTGTGTAGACAAAACGTTGTTGATACAGTGCAGCTTTTTCTATCTTTAGGCTTCATTATTCATCCCACAAAATCAGTGTTTGAACCTACGCAAACTATACAGTTCTTAGGAGTTATCACTTAAGATAAGATAATTAGCCAAGATTATAGGCAAACTGGTGGCAGCTTTCCCAGCAGTTACGCTTGGACCCTTGTATTATCGACACTTGGAAGAAGACAAAAAGGCTGCACTAAAGAAGCACAGAGGTGACTTTGATAAGCTCTTATCACTTTCATATCATGCTAAGGCAGAGCTACAATGGTGGATTGAACATGTTCCCACAGCTTTCAAAAACATTGTTCAAAGTGACCCTGAAATTATTGTTATGTCAGACGCTAGTTTAACAGGATGGGGCTGTGTATGTAAAGAAGAGCAGTCTGGAGGGGCGTGGTTGCCGGAGGAAGCCAGATTTCATATAAATTATCTTGAAATGAAAGCCGCCTTGTTTGCTTTGAAATGTTTCAAGGAAAGACTGGTTGGGAAGCATGTTCGCATTTTGATCGCGATAACACAATGGCAGTGGCGTGTATAAACCATAGTGGGCTCAAGCCACTCATACTCTTGTAATGAGATCGCCTTTTCTATTTGGCAGTTGTGTATTTCACACCAGATATGGCTATCCACGGCACACATTCCCGGGAAAGACAATAAAGAAGTAGACAACCAGTCTAGAAAACTAAATACAGATCGGGAATGGAAGCGACAGTGTGGCCTTAGGGGACAGCTCTTGAGCAGTTGCATGTGTACCCCACAACAGACCTCTTTGCGTCCTGATTGAACAGAACAGTTTGAGCCTTCCTTCCTTCCGTCTGAGTGACCACAGTCACACTTGACTATTCTGTCAGTGTAGAAATTGGGGATCTGCGGAAGAGTGCCTTAATACAGGGGGTGGAGTAGAGGTGGAGGGAATTGAGGAGGGTGGGGGAGTGTAGTTGGATAATTATTTGGAGACCATTGACACAAAGGTGCCGATGGTCTTGGCCTGCACAGCTTCCTGGGGCAGCTCGTTCCAGTCCCAGGAGGAAGCTGGCTTGTTGGCACTGCGTGCGACAGAAGATCTGAGAGAGCTGCCGTGGGTGAGTGCGTCGCTGACGTGCTGGCGGTGGTATCAGTTTTTGTTGCAGAATGTCCATGCACATCTCTTCTTCTTGCAGCTTGAAGAGCATCGCAAGCCTTGAGGAAAGTCGACGCTGCTGCAGTGAGGGCGAACCAAGCTGTTCAAGCATTGAAGTGACACTGGACGTGTTTCGAAAACGTCTGAGGACGAAACGTGCTGCGCGCCGCTGGACTGCCTCCAGTCTGTCGATGTCCTGTTGTTGGTGAGGGTCCCAGACTGATGATGCTTACTCTAGGACCGGATGATTTGTAGGCCAACTGCCTGATGGTCTGGGAGCTGACTTTCAAATTTTTTCTCAGGAAGCCTAGAGTCTTGTTGGCTTGCGCGCAGATGTTCTCGACGTGTTTCTTCCAGCTCAGCTCCTTTGTCAGAGTCACTCCAAGGTCAGTACTTGATGGAGTCGACTGCTTGCAGTTGTGGCCATGCAGCTGATAATGATGCTGCCGGGGCTTTCTGCTTCTTGATACGCTCAAGGTGTTGCACTTGCCAGGGTGGAAAACCATGTCCCAGCTCTTCTCCCACTCAGCGAGTCGATGGAGGTCATCCTGTAGCTGGTCATGATCCTGGGGCGCCGCAACAACCTTGTAGACAGCAGTATCATCAGCGAAGAGCCGTGCCGTTGATGTCAGCTTCTCAGGCAGATAATTAATGTACACTAAGAAAAGGCAGGGTCCTAAGACTGAGCCATGTGGTACTCCTGAGCGGACATCAGTAAAGCTGGAAGAGACCCCATTTACCACCACTGCCTGGCGTCTGTCTCTGAGGAAGTCTGTGATCCACCTGTTGATTTCACCACGAATCCCATAGTTATGGAGCTTGTGCTTGTGCAGGAGCCATATGTAGCGCTTAGACCTGATCCAGAGGCCTTTGCAATTCAATTGATACGTTTTCTATTTCATGGAAGAATCATGTGTGCTATTGTTTCCCCCCTTTCAGCGTCATCAGTCGAGTGCTACAGAAGTTCAAGCATGACAAGGCAGTGGGGGTGATCATCGTTCCACAGTGGACAACACAGGTGTGGTGGCCAGTCCTCAGGAGCATGCTTCTCCAGAATCCAGTGCCTCTTGTATCCCAACATCTTCTCAAGTTGCCCAACAAACCACTAGAAATCCATCCTCTGGTCAAAAAGAAGTTACGCCTTCTTGCATGTCATATATCAGGGAAAAGTGCAGGAGGTGGCTGCAGATCTGTTGATTAGTTCATGGAGGCCAAACACTCAAACATCATACAACTGTTGTATAGAAAAGTGGAAAAAATATGCTTAGTTTAACACATTGGACCATCATTCAGCATTCCCTATTGATGTATCTATTTTTTTTAGCATACTTGTTTAGTTTAAGGAAGGAGCCAGTTAAATTGTTTTAAACACAGCAAGGTGTGCGCTCTCCTCGTATCTAGCTTTAGGAGAAGGTGAACAAACTGTAGGAAACCATCCAGTGGTGCGCAGAGTGATGAAAGGAGCATTCGAGGCCCTCAATGCCTAAATATAGAGAAACCTGGGATGTGGATCAAGCTTTAGGTTACTTAGAATCACTGCCTGATTTAGATAACTTGTCTTTGAAAGACCTTGCCTTGCGTACATGTATGCTGTTGACGTTGTTGACTGGACAAAGGGGCCAGGCTTTACATACCCTAAAACGATCAGATATTAAACTAAAAGGGGACAGATGTGTAATTGTTTTTTCGGAAAAACAGAAGCAATCAAAACTGGGAGTGCACCTTCAACCTGCTGAGATTTGTGCATTTACAAGTAATCAAAAACTGTGCTTAGTCTCACACCTTAGAGTTTATCTGGAGAAAACTAAAAACTTCAAAACAGGGCCACAATTGTTTAAAACAATTCCAAAACCACACGTGCCTATTAGTCGTGACACATTAGCTCGCTGGGTTAAATCGGTGCTCTCAGAAGCAGGCATAAACACTGACATTTTCTCGGCACACAGCACCAGGAGTGCATCTACTTCAGCAGCGGAAAAAAGAGGTGTTCCGTTATCAACGATTATGAAGAGTGCTGGGTGGAGCAGTGAGAGGACTTTTGTGAAGTTTAAAAAAAAAGCTGAACAAACACAAGTAGCGTTCAGTCAAACAATCCTGGACAATTTTGTGAAGAAATAATGTACATTAACATTATGGAATTTCATTCAAATTTGGAGGATTACCCAGGTGTAATAATGCTATTCGTGTAAATATGATTGTGATTTTGAATGGTGCACAAACATTCTGGGCGACCTGCACGCAGACAAGTGCTTGGGGCTGAATAGAGAGGTATACTCCTTTCTGATGAGGTAAGACAAAAGTCTTGCCAGTATTACGAAATTGAACAAAGGGTAATTACTCTCTTTTTCTAATTAACTCCCCTCCACCAAAGTTGATTACGATACCATCCACCTAGCAGTGCGTGGGTCAGAACCAAAGTGTGAGACAAGCAAAGCAATCATTCTTAAAAAAGAATGTGCCAAGCTCGCCTTTATGACCCTCACCCACACAGTACACATCAACAATGGTGGAGAGGACAACAGGCAGGCTTTTGAGCGAGTTAGTCTGTTATAGTCCCGTCAACAGCTATGGTCATCTCAGGACTGTCACCGCATAAAGTTCGACCACGTATAGCAAAACACACATCAATGATTCTTAACAACGTCCAAAAACCTGAAAACAAACAACAACGAAAAAAAACAGTACAATTCACGACATGGCATCTTCATCATTGTACCCTATAGCTCATAATTTCACACAGTGCTGGAAACGTTGAGCCACGCTACTCTACTTATCGGATCCTACTTATCGGATCCAGGTTAAAAAAAAAGTAAAAAAGGATAACAAACACATCCTAGTAAAAAAAAATATATAAAAAAGGCCATATAGGCAAATATGCACTGCACAATGGACAACATGTGCCCACTCAAGTGCGTAAGGTCTCACGCATGAAAGCCAGTGAACAATAAAACAATCATTGTAAATGAGGATGGAGAGGATGAAAAATGGGGATGAGGCGGCTACTCTTAGTTTAAAGCTCCCCCACCACGACAAGGTGGAAGCCCGCGGGGGAGAGGAGACCCTTTGAAGGCTGCATGCTAACAGTGTCCCCGCTAACTAAAAACATACGGTACATGTGTGTTTGTAGATATGTCAAAGACGAGGCAGGCGTGCAAGAGGACCCTTAGAAGGCCGCATGTTGACACTAGCTAAACACATACGGCACATGTGTGTTTGTAGATCTGTCAAAGACGAGGCAGGCGTGCAAGAGGATCCTTAGAAGGCCGCATGTTGACACTAGCTAAAAACATACAGCACATGTGTGTTTGTAGATCTGTCAAAGATGAGGCAGGCTTGCGAGAGGACCCTTAGAAGGCTGCATGCTAACACTAGCTATAAACATATGGTACATGCGTTTGCAGATCTATCAAAGACGAGGCAGGCGTGCGAGACGAGACCCTTAGAAGGCCGCATGCTAACACTGGCTATAAACATAAGGTATATGTGTGTTGGCAGGTCTGTCAAAGATGAGGCAGGCGTGCGAGAGGAGACCCTTGGAAGGCCGCATGCTGACATTGTCCCGCTTACTAAAAACATATGGTACATGTGTGTTGGCAGATCTGTCACAGGCGAGGCAGGCGTGCGAGAGAAGACCCTTGGAAGGCCGCATGCTGACATTGTCCCGCTTACTAAAAACATATGGTACATGTGTGTTGGCAGATCTGTCACAGACGAGGCAGGCGTGCGAGAGGAGACCCTTGGAAGGCCGCATGCTGACGGTGTCCGCGGTACCGGTGTCCCACTGCCTGATGGTGGAGAACCTGGGCCCCCAGACCACCCGGGACACCGTGGAGCTGTACTTTGAGAGCAGCCGCAGCAGGGGAGGCCCCGTGGAGAGGGTGGAGCTGGCCTCTGGGGATAACCACTGCTTTGTATACTTTGAAGACCATAACGGTAATAATCTTTAACCCTTTCAATGCCAGCCATTCTTAGCCAAAACGTTCCATTAAACTTACCTGGTACAGAAAAAGTTTTGTCTGCAATGTTGGGAATTACTCTGTGACATGCATAAAATAGGGCCTATATCCTTGCCTCCCAAAATTAAGAACAGACCCTCATTTGATGGCCTTTCAGTGACACGGGTGTTAAATCATTGTGGTTCCAAGAGGCGACAGTGGCGATGAAAGGGTGTGTTTTTATTCTTTTTTTTCTGACATTCTCCGGGAATGAGTGCCGAAACTTGTGGCTTCCGTGATGAGAGACTTGAAGAGATCATCGATTGCATATTTCATAAGCAACTAGCGCAACGCCGGGTAACGGTAACGCCTAGTACCGGTAACGCCTAGTACCGGTAACGCCTAGTACCGGTAACGCCTAGTAACGGTAACGCCAAGTACTGGTAACGCTGAGTACAGCAAATGTTGAAGCGATTCGGTTAAGAAAAGGCGGAGTTATAAGGCCCCGCTTCCCGTTGACAACTGCTCTGAGAGTGATGCGCTCTCCCCTAGTAACGGTAACGGCCTAGTAACGGTAACGCCAAGTACTGGTAACGCTGAGTACAGCAAATTTGAAGCGATTCGAGTTATAAGAAACGGCGGAGTTATAAGGCCCCGTTTCCCGTTGGCGCTGCTCTGAGAGTAACGCGCTCTCCCGATTCTCTTCAAATTTGCTGCCAGGCTTTACCCCGGCCACAACAAGCCTGACAGTAAATTTGAAGCAATTCGGTTAAGAAACGGCGGAGTTATAAGCCCCGTTATAAGGCCCGTTTCTCGTTGGCGCTGCTCTGAAAGTGACGCGCTCTCCTGAGTAACGGTAACGCCTAGCAATGGTAACGTCAAGTACTGGTAACGCTGAGTACAGCAAATTTGAAGTGATTCGGTTAAGAAACGGCGGAGTTATAAGGCCCTGTTTCCCGTTGGTGCTGCTCTGAGAGTGACGCTCTCTCCCGATTCTTTTCAAATTTGCTGCCAGGCTTTGCCCTGGCCACAGCAAGCCTGACAGCAAATTTGAAGCGATTCGGTTAAAGAAACGGCGGAGTTATAAGGCCCTGTTTCCCGTTGGCTCTCTCTCGATTCTCTTCAAATTTGCTGCCAGGCTTTGCCCCGACCACAGCAAGCCTGACAGCAAATTTGAAGCGATTCGGTCGAAAAACGGCGGAGTTATAAGGCCCGTTTTGTGTTTCAGACAGACAGACACACACACATACAGACACACACTTGCCTTTTTATTATTATGACTAAAGATCCCACCATTACACACCTAACAGATTGTTAAAAGTCGAATAACCAAGTAAAGACATTATGCATTGAACATGTAGCCTACATAATCAGTACATCTCATAGCCCTACAAGAGACAGAGACAGAGAGAGAGAGGGAGAGAGAGAGAGAGGGAGAGAGAGAGAGAGAGAGAGACAGACAGACAGACAGAGACAGACAGACAGACAAAGACACACACAGACAGACAGACAGACAGAGAGACATAGACAGAGAGCAAAGAGGACAACTGCTGTTCCGGTTGGATGAATGAAAATTTGTTTAACGTCCTCCGCCCCGGATCAGGCACAGACAGACAGAGAGAGAGAGAGAGAGAGAGAGAGAGAGAGAGAGAGAGAGAGGAGAGAGAGAGAGAGAGAGAGAGAGAGAGAGAGAGACAGTCAGACAGAGAGAGAGACAGACAAGACAGAGAGAGAGACACATAGACATACAGAGGGACAGGAGACCAGAGAGAGAGAGAGAGACAGACAGACAGAGAGAGAGAGGACAGACAGGGGACAGAGAGACATAGGCCCTACAGACAAAGAGAGAGAAAGAGAGAGAGGGGTGGGGGTTTGGAGACATAGACAGAAAGCGAGAGAGAGACACAGAGAGGCAGACATACCGTGAGAGAGAGATAGACAGATAAAAAGACAGGCATACAGACAAAGACAGAGAGACAGAGAGAGAGAGAGAGAGAGAGAGAGGGGTGGGGGGGAGGGGAGCATGATTGAAAGTGTGCAATAGTAGACTAAGCGCCAGTATGTATGTCGCTGGTCTAACTTCACATTGTCTAACCTGCTAACAGCTGGCCCGCGCGAGCTCTATCCCCAACGTTACTGATTTGGAAGAGAAAGAGAATAGCGCGATAGTATGCTTCGCTACAGTAAATCCTCGCTGAAGTAATGTCCACTGTGCAACCGTTTTGCTGGCGGGCAGTTGTTTTTGTGTATTATGTTGAAATTAGCGTGTGTTTGGGGTCCACGTAAATGTAAATCGGGTAATAGCTCGTGCGTTTATGAACGGATCCTGTTGAAATTTTGCACCAATATAGTCACTATCCCTGGTCACGCACGTGCCAAATGTCGGGTCTGCTTATGCCGCAGTTTGTGAAAAGGTGAAGCGGCGTATGTTGCGCGCGTTGATACATCGATTCGCTTCCAGTTTGGCAAACAGACAGTCACTGTCTCCGGTCGTCTACCTGCCAAATTCGAAGGCAATCCGGCCATAAATACCGGAGATACGGGCGCCGAGAGGACGGTGGATACACGTTTCGCGCATTTGCCAAACCGCGACTCGGTTGCCGTTGCCATCGCCACGTTAGAGCGGATAGCAAATTTGAAGCGATTCGGTCGAAAAACTGCGGAGTTTTAAGGCCCGTTTTATGTTTCAGACACACACACACACACACGGACAGTTGGCTTCTTACTAATATGACTAGCGCAGCGCTCAAGTACCGTGTAAACGCCCTAGTAACAGGTAAACGCCAAAGATACGGGCGCCGAGAGGTCGTCGGATACTTGTTTCGCGCATTTGCGAAACTGAGCAAATTACATGGCCACCTTTGTTGCCGTTGCCATCGCCCCGTGAGGGTTCACAGCAAATTTGAGGCGATTCGGTCGAAAAACGGCGGAGTTTATAAGGCCTGTTTTGTGCTTCAGGACACAAACACCCACACAACATACACACACGGACACTGGGGTTGATATCATGTTACGATGATGTTGATTTAAGATTTGTGCCAAAGATCGGGTAGTTTTGACTAAAGGTGTTCCCCATGCCACAACACACACACACACACGCACACGGCCTAACCCACCCACCGCCTTCCCACACCACCACCACCTTCACCAAAATGTTGTCAATTAGGAATGTTCTGGGTTGGAGGTTTTGGCGTAATTTTCTTCTGAAGCTTTGTTGTAAAAAACAAAGTGTTAGGGACTCTCCCTTTTCATTGTAATAATTATCATGATCATCATCATTATTATTCTCCTCATCTTCATCACCACCATCATCATTTTTAGCCGCAGTAGCATCATCATCATCATCATCATCATCATCACCGTCTCTCGTCATAACCATAATTATCATCATATTCATCGCCACCTTCATCATCAACAGTACCGTCATCATCATCATTATCATCTTCATCA
>JAGGCT020004036.1:5120782-5145782 GCA_017654935.2 Phymorhynchus buccinoides
TGGAGTTAGTCTTTGAACTTTTGTGCAGCCGTTTTTAAGTATACTGAGTCTTGCAGAAGAAATCAATGAAAGTATAGTTTGAACACATGTGGTGTGCAATCATGCGCCCGACAAGCGCATTGACATTGGCATCGAATGCGATGTACTTCAAGTCTGTGTCGTCATTTCTAGTTCGACTCGGTTCAGTCTCGTTTGCAGACCATTTTTTTCATTTCTGAGCATCATTTTATTTCAAAACCAAAATAGAAACAGAAAATGTGCCCTTTCACTGCATTTATGGCATTTATGGATGGTCATCTAAACAACACAAATCAAAGGTCGCAAGTGTAATCACTTGAAACTTTAGCAGACTGCATGTCTGTGACCTTAATTGTTCCTAAAGCGATCAAGCAAACTAAAGATACTGTAAAAGATTTTAAGAATGTGGTTGTCTAACTTTGATTCAATCCCTTTATGATAAGAAACAAAACAAAAAAACCCTCCAATTCTATTGCATCACATCAGAGAAGAAAGGTGGGGTGGTTGTTTTTTAAGTGGGAGAACAAAGCTGTTGTTGGCATTACATTACAGTTTTTTTGTTTTATTTTTAACTGAACACTGTTTGATATTCAGGAAACATGTTTGCTATTTTCCTTTGTTTTGTCATTTTGTCGAACAATTGAATTTTTTTTCCGACCTTACATTTTGTGTGTTTTCCTTCTTGTGACAACAAGCTCTTGTAATTCAACAATTAATAAGGCTTCTTTATTATTGTGGCACAGTGAGAGAGAGAGAGAGAGAGAGAGAAGAGAGAGAGAGAGAGAGAAAAGAGAGAGAGAGGAGAGAGAGAGAGAGAGAGATAGAGAAGAGAGAGAGAGAGATACTTCAGATATTTTTATTTAAGGAGGATAATATAATAATAATAATAATAATATATAACATTAGGGGTCTTATATAGCGCCCTTACCTACTCAGATTTGGTAAGCGCCTGAAACTTGAAAACTTAACTTGAAAAATAAAGGTCATCTTTCAAGTTTTTCAAGGGCGATTTGCAAATTAAACTTCACTAACCATCTTCACACATCACAAACAGACTGTATAACTCAAACCCTTCCCCCAGATAGAGTTAGATAAGAATTAGAAGAGGAGAGATTAAATTCATACATGTGTGATTTTGTTTCATTACCCGGCAGAGGCCGAGGTATTGCGATCGGTTTGGTGTGTCTGTCTGTCTTGTGTGTGTGTGCCTGTGTATCGATTATCTTAAACACTACTGTTTTATTTTGTTAAAATTGGCAGAGGTAGACAGCTTGAAGGAACTTCCTTTCGTTAATCACACCGTGCTGTAACTTGACCTTGAAGTTTGACCTTGGGGGAAACGAAATTTCCTTCTTTGGCTTGTATTTTCCCCCGCTTTGTTCGTGACTATTGAACAGAATCCGCTTCAAATTTGTGTGTGGTGTACCATGGTGCAAGGAAGTTTTGTATAAAAGTTCAATCTGTTCTCGTGAACTACTGAACAAAATCGCTTCAAATTTTGGGCTATGTATTTTATGCGTTCTGTGAGGGTGGAAAGTGGTTTGTTTATTGGGGGGGGGGGGGGGGGAGAGGACATGGTGCAAGTAAGTTTGCATAAAAGTTCAGCTGTATCTCGTGACATACTGAACAGAATCGCTTCAAATTTTGGCTATGTATTTTATTCTTTCTGTAGGTGGACAGTGTGTGTGTTTGTAGGGGGGGGGGGGGGGTGGTGTGTTTAGTCGGTGGTTTTTGTTTGGGTTGTTGTGAATTTGTGTGTGTTGTACTGTTGTTGTTGTTGTTTTTTTGTTTGGTGGCGGTTGGGAGGGAGCAAATCATAGCCAAGTGGGAAAAAGTTTGGAGCTAGTGTTCCGCTTGTTGTGAAAATGGATTTGGGTCGAATCTTACAAAATTGAATTTTTGACTTACAGGTGTTTAATTTTGTGTATTTATCCTTTGTTATTTCTTTTTGTTTTGTTGTTTGTTGTTGGGGGGTGGTTGGGGTGGGTGGGTGGGGGGTGGGGGGGGGATTATTTGCTGCTATATCTTTTGTTCATTGGGTGTATTTTTATGAGTTGTAGGTTCTCATATTATGCGTAATTCATGCTCCATAACCAATGGTAGCAAAAGAAATGTAAAATGTAGAATAATGACGTGTTTTCCTGACTTTAATATCATGATTATTGTTTTTTCTGGCTAATGATGTGGTGCTTACATTATTTTTCAAATACATCATATAGTAAAAAGCTAAAGTGTCCGTCCGTGTGTATTTGTCTGAGTGTGTGTGTGTGTGTGGTCTGAAACACAAAACGTGGGGCCTTATAACTCCGCCGTTTTTTTTAACCGAAATCTCTTCAAATTTGCTGTGAGACCTAACGAGGCGATGGCAACGGCAACCAAGGCGGGCGTGTCCGTAATCTTTGCGTTGCTCGTTTCGCAAATGCGCAAAACGGCTCATCCGCCGCCTCGGGTGCCGCCGGCCTCCGGCGCCCGTAATCTCCGGGCGTTTCTGGGCACGATTGCCATCGCGTTTTGCAGGGTAGATGACCGGAGCCGGGGACTATCGGTGTGGCCAAACCGAAACGCAAGGCATAGACTTTGAATCGGAAACCGAAACTGAGTCCACCATGAGGGCGGGGCTTTTGCAAAGCCAGAGAATTTGACTCTCTTTTTTTAATTATTGATGGAAATTAGCCGGTTTACTATATGATGATGATGATGACATGGAGTTCCGCATTCGGTCTGCGCCTGCATTGATAAGATGGGGGCTGTATGCTTTATTCTACGCTTCCTTTCATAATGATATCCTGGCGTATTTAATCAGGCCCGAGAACTACAGACATCTGTCAGTGTTGGTCTTTGAAATTAGAGCAAACTCTCTAGAATCGGCATCCGTTAAGCGGATGAAGTCTCAGATTGTGTGGTTTCAGTCTTCCCATTGAGCCCACCGCCACTCACTCTGGGTAGGAGTCGGTCGAGGACCGAAAAAAATTTCGCCTCTGATGGGATTCGAACCCATGTCCTACCAGCCAGTAGTCCGCGACGCTACCGTAACCACTACGCCGGCGGCTGGTCTCACATTGCATTTACTATCATTAAAAAACAAATTCCATTTCTCTGTCCAGTTTATCAATTTGTCAATGTCATGTTGAATTTTTTGAAGTATTGTATATTTTATATTTTAGTATCGTCCGCAAAAATTTTACATATACTTTCTATACTTGATCCGGTAGATCATTAACGAAGATTGTGAACAGAATGGGGCCTATGATGCTAACTTGTGGAATGCCACTCAACTCTGCTGCTTCAGAAGAATATTTACCGTTTATTCGTACCCTTTGTGTTCTGCCCGTAATAAAATTTCCTATCCATTTTTGATATGTTCCCATCAATACCATAAGAGTAAGACTGAAGCTTTAATATATAGGCAATCGTTTGTGTGTGGCCTAGTCAAAAGCCTTGTGAAAATCTAAATCTACAACCATAAAAAAAGTTTACATTTTCGTCTAAAAACCTTTTGTAAAATGTTCCATGACCCTCCGTCAACTGGGTCATACAAGATCTTCCTGTCGTCCCTACAAGCCAGTCATTTATGCTCTCTCTCTCTCTCTCTCCCGGCTCTCTCATCTCTCGTCCCCCTCCCCCCCATGTCTCTCTCGCATAGCTCTCCGGGATTCCCCGGTTCGTCTTCTGCTATCTCTTTCGGGTCTCCTCTCTCTCCTCCCATCGTCCCTCTCTCGTCTCTCTCTCTCTCCTCTCTCTTCCTATACACATATATACCATCGGCACATATACACACGCATACTCATTACACATACCCACATATACGTACACACACGCACAAGCACATCAATAATGATACAATAGACAAAAAGAGCAATGACATGTGAACAATCAGTGGCTATGCAATGCATACTAAATTTAATAAATTTTGCAGAGTTTTTTTTATTATGTGTTGTAAACAGTTTGTTGAACTTAATAATATTAGGGTGTTTGTAATTTTTTAAAAAGGCTTTGACAACAGTTTTCTGCTATTGCTAAAGAAGTTACAATTGAAAACAAAATGAAATTCATTTTCCGAATCATTTGATTCACACTTATTGCAGATTCTCTATCCATGAGCAATACCCTGAAAACGTCCTTGCTGAATGGGTAACCTGTGATTTAATACTCTAAATTTGAGAATGCATTTGGCCTGGTATTCAGGGAGAATGGTCAAGTATTCTTCTAATACAAAATTGTATTTAAATATTCTGTAGTTCGTGTAAAGTTTGTTTGTGTTTAACTTAGCCTGCCAGGTCTAGACAAACTGGTCACGCAGACGCTGATTTATTTGTTTTTTGAAAGAATGTTGACTGAAATTAATATTATACTGGCCAAGCCAAACATCACTGAAACCCAAAATGCACGTTTGAAACCGTATTTGGTCTCAAATCACAAAAATCCTCTTTTCATACTAACTTAAATTTGAAAACAGCAAATAGAACACAACAAAGACAAACGCATACAACACCTTAGTGCGCCCACATCTGGAATACTGTTTAACAGTATGGAACCCTCACACCACAGAACTAGCAAAGAAGATCGAAGCTGTTCAGAGAAGAGCGGCCAGATACGTGAACAACTGCTACGATACCATCAGTAGCGTCACAGCCATGCTCTTCCAAGCTTCAATGGGACTCGCTTGAGGCAAGAAGATCAAAACATCAGGCCACCATGATGTACAATGTCGTCAACGACCTCATAGACATCAAAGGGGAACAGTTTCTCCTCCCTGGCAACATCCGCACTAGGTCAAATAATTCATTGAAATACAGACAAATCACAACAAGAACAAACATTTTCAAATACAGTTTTTCCCCCAGAACTATCCCAGTTTGTAATTCTCTTCCAGCAGCAGCAGCTGAGGCTCCCTCCTTAGTTATCATTCAAGAGGGAGCTCAACAACATGTCTTTCTAATCTTGTCCACCCCACCCCCCACTCAACACACACATACACACTTTATTTTTGTTTTGTTTTTCCCACACACACTTTGCTCCCCATTTTTAAATTTATTCTAATTTTTATTATTTTTCCGCATTGCGCAACCTTCTTAAGTCACTGTAATGTCTAATGAGACGGCGTGACAAGAACTTATTGAAGACTTGAAGACTTGTGTGCTAACAGAGTAAGATAATAGGCACACACGCAAAGATTGAAAGGGAAATAACTCTTATTTTTGTTTCTCTATTTATTTCTCCTCTGACGTTGTAGAGTTTAGGCACCTTTAACCATGGAACTTTTTATTATAAAATACAGTGGAACCTCCTTTATAAGACCTTACAAAATCATCCACAATGAGGGTCTTATAATGGAGGGGTCTTATATATGGAGGGTAATTTAATACGTAACGAAGAATGAAATGTCTCAGAGAAGTAGGTTTTTTATGTGGGAGGAGTCTTATAATGGGTGTCTTATAAGGGGAGGTTCCATTGTACTGACAAGAACATGAAAAGCCATAAATTATAAAGAATATTCCCGGTAGTGATACCCCCCTCCCCACCCCTCCACTTGTACTGTGTGCAAATATACTGTATGTTTTTTGGTTGTTTTACGATTTTTGTTGTGGGTGCAACTTGTGCTGATGACTTTCATGGGTTGTGGGTGCCCCACCTACTTTGTTTCACACGTATTTATGTCGGTTGACCTTTCCTTCTTGTCTCCCACACGGGGGTGTCTTGTCTTCAGCAGTTTGGCATTGATTTCTTTGTTACTTGAAAGAGAGAGAGAGGAGAAGAGAGAGTGAGGAGAGGAGAGAGAGAGAGAGAGAGAGTATGCACGTAACCGGCCTTCTGTTGAAAAACATACACGTACTCCTTTGTTATAACTGGTAGTGAAAAAAAGATTATTGATTAAAGCAAAACTTATTCAGTAGAAACATATGCTACCCAATAACGGTTAAGAAACACGTCTTTACACAAGCTTAAATCAAAGATGGCTCAATCAATTCGGGGGTTCATGCAAGTGCGGGTAGCCCGGCATGTCTGAAGCCTGAATTAAAAATAGGCAGCTTCGATGGGGGTTCGGGCAATCATCTGCCTGAAGAAAATTCATTTAATATTTTACGAATATAAAATTCAATTATCTGTACACTAGCATATACAAACTTCATTACATTCATGTCAGAAGATAACACACAACGCCAGCCACAAAATTAAAAAGGCACGGTAAGTCAAAAAAATCCCAAATTGGGCGTTCCCACTGTTTTGGGCGAGGAAACCAAATTAGCAGTGTCTCATGGACCCCCTTAAGACCTGAGGGACTGCTGTTTACTCCTGCTGAAGCCAGACCAGCAGGTGTCACAGGGCATTGCAGGGCTCCCAATCGTCCCGCAAAACAAGGGGTCCCAGGGATTCTTTCACTTACAGTATAGAGGGTCCTAGAGACGGGATAGAGGGTCCCAGTGACATTTGCGAATGCTAAGAGGAACTGCTGTTTACTTCTGCTGAAGCCAGACTAGCAAGGTGTCACAGGGCATTGCAGGTCTCCAATTCGTCCCGCAAAACAAGGGGTCCCAAAGACTCCTTCACTTACAGTAATATAGAGGGTCCTAGAGGCGGGATAAAGGGTCCCAGTGGCATTTGCAAATGCTAAAAAGAGAAGTTGACTTGTCTAGTGCATCCCTGGACCTTGTGCACCCAGCGCATTCTTTTAGAGGGTCCTTTAGAATTGTAGTTCTTCATAGACCCCCAAATGGAGGTCCCTTGGAGCCCTGGCATTTGGGATGAGAGGGATTCACTCTGACGTGATGCTGAAGCTCATCCCAAAAATGGTCAATGGACTTTAGATCCAGAGTGTTGTCAGAGCTAGTAAATCACTCTTCCATATCTCTGTGACAACTCAGACTGGCTCAGAAGAATACAAGCAGCAGTTTCTTGGAACTCTTTATAGCTACACAAGACTGTGCTTCTTTGCTTGACAAGCCAACAACGATGGAATCCTTTTTTTTTTTTTGCTTTCCAGTATGCTGGGTTGCACAGTGGTATTGCTCCCTCATCGCTAAAAAATCGCTCATTCCGTGTCCCAACTTCGCAGCCGCACCCTGGTTTGTCAGATAGCAGAATCCGAAATCAGCAGCCCAGGGTGAGTCAATGTTAGGCCGTCATGAGGCGACCAACCGAGGAGATACTGCAGTGCTGTCTGAGTCACTTCGGTGGAGTTTAGTGGATCCTGTTCTGAGCTAACATAATTGGTGCAGGCCACCACCTATTAAGTAGCCACCTACTGACATGAAAAAAAAAAATGTCTTAGTCGTGGAGCCAGCTATGAGTGAGGTCCCTCTTCTGAGGGCGCCCACCACGTTCGTCCTATCGACAGCTACCCCACTAACGCATCAAGGGCATAAACTTGGATTGGTAATCGAAACTGAGGTCACCTTTGAAGGCAGGGCACGCAGGGCCACAGAATATGAGACACTTGTTTTCTTTTTGATGATTGATGGAGATGAGGCGGATGATTATGATGATACTATGGAGTTCCTTATTGGTCTGAGACTACATGATAGGGCTGTACTCTACGCTTCCTTTCATACTGATATCCAGGCGTTAACCAGGCCCGATAACTACAGACACCTGCAGTGTTGGTCACGAAATTAGAGACACTCTCAGAATTGCATCCGTCAAGTGGATGAAGCTCGAACGTGTGGTTTCAGTCTTCCCATTGAGCACACAGCCACTCACTCTGGGTAGGAGTAGGTCCAGGACCGAAAAAAACAACCTCGCCTCTGATGGATTCGAACCTAGACCTCCCAGCCACTATAGTCCGCGATGCTAACCACTGTACACGGCGGCTGGTGGAATCACCGTTTTTCTTTAAGGCGCTTATGAAAGTTTTCCTTAATTTTCTTCTTCTTCTTCTTCTTCTTCTTCTTCTTTTTTGCTGCGTTCCTGGCCAGAATGCCACAATGGTCACGTATTGTCCGTTTTCCAGTTTTTCCTGGTGGTCCTCGCTGCATTCAGCAGACACATTCCGATTTCGGAGGAGCTTCAAAGGGAAAACTATAATGGAAGATTGTTTTGGGAAAAGGAGAGATGGGCCAAAGTCAGAAAGATTAAAGATGACCACGCAAGGAACTTCGTTTGGAAAGGCAGAGTCAAGGAGAGAACAATTAGAGGAAGTTACAAGCACATAACTTCCAGAAGGTGGGGGACTATTTGTACGGAAGCTCCCCGGTATCCCCGGTGGGGGGGGGGGGGGGGGGGGGTTCCAATTTAACGTACAGGCGCAGTCCAGTTTTCGTTTGGCAAGATCCGTGAAAATCCGCGAGTTACGCTATGGAAATCGCCAGAATGATCTTCCACAGGTTGGGACGTTTGCAAACAACCTTCTGTAATTTTTCTTGCAGTGTCTGTAGTGGAAGACGTCGCTTCTGATGTATTCACGATTTTCCTCCTGTTTTAAAACAGATTTTTTAAATAAAAAGTAACACAACTGCTTATCTTTGTGACAGTTGTCAGTTTCAATAAATTGAACATTTAAGTATGTGGGGCTATAGCCTCACCTTTTTTTTGTCGCTTTAAGAGAAGAAAAAAGCACACAAACATCGCCCACACACAATTTTGGTGCATTCAGAAAAAAAAAATAATGTTTCTGTTTTTCTAACTTAGAAATAATCGTTAGAAGATGACTCCCCAATGCCACTGTCCTCAACTATTAATCTCTTGCTGAGGAGTGGGAATGTACCCATTGGCGGCATCACCACAAAACAAGTTCTGTTTTAGTTTAGTGTGCTTGTAGCAATGTAATTCCTTAAGAGATGTAAAGTATTTTTTGGACTTTCACACAGCGACACACACACCGCGCGCTCGCGCGCACACACACCTCGTACCCACCACACACACACCACACACACACACACCACACCACACCCACACACTATCACACAAAACACCACACACACACACCACACACACACACCAGACAAAACACACACACGACACGACACAATATCATCACACACCACACACGCGCGCGCGCGCGCACACAGCACACGCGCACAAAACCACACACACACACACACAATACACACACACACCCACCGCTCGCGCCGCGGCGCTCACACGCACCTCGCACGCACACTGCACCCAGCACCACGCACAACACGCACACGCGCACGCACACGCACACGCACACGCACGCAACACGCACACTCACACACACACCCACACACACACAACACACACACACATCCCACCGTTGTAGCTACTTGCAATATGTTTGTCTTTATTTTTTCTTTATATATCAATTTTTTATGATGCTTGTTAAAAAAGCATGTTTTTGCTTATACAATGTTCCCATCTGGAAATAAAATTTTGACTTGACTTGATTTGACACTACACACACACACCACACACACACCACACACACACACACACACACACTACACACACACACACACACACACACACACACACACCACACACACACACAGTGAGTATGCCTACTCACATTCATGGGGGGGCCTTTATGGGAGGTAGGTGTAGTGCGTGTGGGCCTGGTTGACTCGGCAGGTTAATGTAGACTGCTTGGTGTCGGTTGTCCTGGTGATGCTCTCTTCAGGTATTTCAGAATGCAGTCGCATTCGGGTCCGCTGTCCCCAGCATCCAGGAACACTGAACCTAAAGTTGATGCGAGGCGTGTGTGGTCATGTTTTTTGGCAAACCTCTTTTCCTGCAAGAGCGTGCGCGCGCACACGCACACGCACGCGCACGCACACCCACACACACACACACACCCGCACACACACACCCACATACACACACGCACGCGTCACACGCACGCACGCGCACACACACACACACACAAGCACACACGCACACATACACACACACCAACCGAGCACTCACACACAAACCCACACACACACACACCCACACACACACACACACACTTCAACATATCTCAATCCTTTTTTTTGCTCCTATATTGCGGGTTGAAATGTATTATCACACGTTGTAACAAAAACAGCAACAAAGACCAGTCAAAAAGGAAAAACAATACTAGAATACACTGTGACCGGGTGACACCTGTCGCAGACGACGCATATGAACACACTGACCGACGTATTGCCGCAAGCCTCAAAAACCTGCCTGTGGTAACCCACCCCCACCCCGCCTTCCTTTTTCCCCTGAGCTTACCTACTCCCACCGTTTACAAAATACAATAACAAGAGCGGATTCGCAATCGTTTGTGGCGTGCGACATTTTTGACCGACCGACGACCGGACCGCCGACAGACATACCGACAAGTGGACCTATAGGTTTTTGCTTTTTCCACAACAAAAATCAACGAAGTCAGCCGATCTGACAGTTGGAACGAACTATTTCCAGGCCTCTACCAAGATTTGATAAAATCCACCAGGTAGTTTTTTAAAAAATTGGACCTTATCTGTATTTCCAAAAAAATATCACCCAAATCATAAAAATTAGCATATCATACTCAAACGGATCTTTCTAAGTAAGGTGTTTCTATTTCTTTTTTCGTGGCACTTATCCCTAATTAAATTACTTATATTCCATCAATTGAATACTCCTATTTATTTCTTAATTGTATAAATATCAATTCATCATAATATCATGTACAGTCAGGTAGAAAAAATGAAATTCAGCTTCGATCTTAGTGGAGGATACGATGTTTCTAGTTTTCCCTCGCCTAAGTTTTGGTCTCTTCCTTTCTCATCTAAATCATGGAACTTGTACTTAGCTTACTGAAAAAGAACTTCGGATTGTGTGGGTGTGTTTAATATTATATTGCTTCTAATCTTGTTCCATACCATTGCTTTTTCTTATGCATTAATAGAACATTAGTTTAGATTGTCTCTTGGTTTTTATTGTCTATTCCAAAATAGATATGTATCAATTCCTCAAACTTCTGTTTGCATTGCTAATATAACCGTTGAATATCAGTGTATTTCTGATTATCCTAAATCCAAATGTGTTTGAAGCCTATTGTCTTACAATATGTTTGAACATTTCTTACATCTGTCCTTCTCAGCATTTTTGAATAATATGATCGCAAAGTAATTTCATGTAAGAGATTCTGTTTAGAGTTAACTATATGGAACCAGAATGTACCCACCTGACGTATAATGGTCAACCATGATTGAGAAATCTGCCTAGTTCTCTTACATTGTATATTGTTAAAACTCGGGACTTTACTGTGTTTTGCACTGCCTCCGTTGCATTGCAGCCAGTATTGTGCCCACCATCTTTGTATTACAAATATCCATTATGTGTCTATGACCGAGAGGACTAAACACCATTTTCTTCTTCTTCTTCTGCCTAGTTCTCCCAAAACAACAATAAGGTGGTAATATCATCCAGGGCTCTCATATCGTCCCGCAACTAGGGGTCCCAGGGACTCATTCACTTACAGCATAGATGTGCCCCTGATGCTGGGATAGAGGTCCAATGGCATGCGAATGCTAAAAAGAATGTTTCTAGTGCATCTCTGTGGACCCCGCTGCATCATTCTTTTAGAGGGGTCCCTTAGAATTTTAGTACTTCATATACCCCAATATCGGATCCCTGGAGCCCTTGATCATCGCGTTTTTATGCACACATGAAAATCTGTCGACAGAACTTTGCTTTGCATTTTCACATGCAAACGAATCTGAGATCACAGCTTTAGTTATATCGCAAATTAGCCTGCCAGTTAAATATCTTGGAAACCATATTTTCATCACTACATGTTAAACTGGTTTTTTCCAAGTCCGAAAGGGAAGAGTGGCTGCTCACGTGGCGAGGTATCAAACACATGTAATGTTCCTATCCATAGCCGATTCATTAAAGCCTATTGAACCCATCTCCCACAAAGTTTTATTGTCTGGATGCATTAAGCTCTTGAACTCCCTTCCGAAGGGGTTTTTTTGTTCTGGAGCATTAAGCTTCTTGACCACCCCAGAAGGTTTTTATTGTCTGGATGCATTAAGCCTATTGTAACCCCCCCCCCCCCCCCCAATAGGCCTAAGGGTTTAACGGGGTGGATGCATAAACCTATTGAACCCACCCCAGAAGGGGGGTTTTATTGTCCTGGATGATTAAACCTCCTGAACCTCACCTACCGGAAAAGGGTTTTAATTGGTCTGGGATGCATTAAAACCTCCTGAACCACCCTCGGAAAGGGTTTGATTTGTATGGATGCATAAGCCTCTTGACCACCTCCAGAAAGGGTTTTATTTATGGAGCAGTAAGCCTCTTACCCACCCCCAGAAAGGGTTTTATTGTATGGATCATAACCTCTTGACCCACCTCCGAGAAAGGGTTTTAATTGTATGGTGCTTAAGCCTCTTGACACCTCCAGAAAGTGGTTTTATTGTATGGATGCAGTAAGCCCTTGGGGGGGGGGGGGGGGGGGAACAACCCACCTCAGAAAGGGTTTTATTGTATGAATGCATCAGCCCTCTTGAACACCCCCCAGAAAGGGCTTTTATTGTCTGGATGCATTAAGCTATTGAACCCACCTCCAGAAAGGTTTTCTTGTCTGGATTAATTAAACCTCTGAACCCACTTCCAGAAGGGGCTTTTTTGTTTGTGATGCATTAACCTCTTGAACCCACCCCCAGAAAGCGATTTTTATTGTCTGGATGCATTAAGCTTCTTGAACCCACCCGCCATAAAGGGTTTTATTCTCTGGATGCATTAACCTCTTGAACCCACTTCCATAAAGGGTTTTATTGTGATGGCTGCATTAACCTCTTGAACCCACCTCCAGAGAAAGTTTTATTGTCTGGAGCATTAAAAGCTATTGACCCACTTCCATAAAGTGTTTTATTGTTGGATTCTTAACCTCTTGAACCACCTCCAAAAGGGTTTTATTGTCTTGGGTGCATTAAAGCCTAAATTGAACCCACCCCCAGAAAGGGTTTTATTTCTGGATGCATTAAGCCTATTGAACCCACCCTCAGAACGGGTTTTATTGCTGGATGCATTAAACCTATTGATCCCTTCCAGAAAGCGTTTTATTGTCTGGATGCATTAACTATGGGAACCCACCCCCAGAAGGGTTTTATTGTCGGATGCATTAAGCTTCTGAACTCCACCTCCATAAGGTTTTTATTGTCTGGATGCATTAAACCTCTTGAACCCACCTCCACAAAGGTTTTTATTGTCTGGACGCATTAATCCTTCTTAAACCCACCTCCAGAAGGGTTTTTATTGTCTTGATGCATTAACCTCTTGAACCCACTCCAGAAAGGTTTTAATTGTGTGGATGCATTAAGCCTCTTGAACCCACCCCCAAAAGGGTTTTTATTGTTCTGATATCATTAAGCCTCTGCGTGAACCCGCCTCCAGAAGGGTTTTATTGTCTGATGCATTAAGCCTCTTGCACCCACCTCCGAAAGGGTTTTATGTTCTGGATGCATTAAGCCTCTTGACCACCCCAGAAGGGTTTTTAATTGTGTGGATCTTAAGCCTCTTGAACCCACCTCCAGAAAGGTTTTTATTGTCTGGATGCATTAACCTCTGACCCACCTCCACAAGGGTTTGATTGTCTGGGATGCATTTAGCCTATTGAACCCACCTCCAAAAGGGTTTTATTGTCGATGACATTAGCCTATTGAACCCGACGCCCAGAAATGGTTTTATTTGTCTGGACCCATTAAGCCTCTTGAACCCACCTCCATGAAAGGGTTTTATTGTCTGGATGCCATTAAACCTCTTGAACCCCCTCCAGAGGGTTTTATCGTGTCTGGATGCATTAAACCTCTTGAACCACCTCCAGAAGGGGTTTTATTGTCTGGAAGCATAAGCCTCTAACCCACTCCAGAAAGGGTTTTATTGTCTGGATGCTTAACGCTCTTGAACCCCTCCAGAAAGGGTTTTATTGTGTGTGGTAATGCATAAAGCCTCTTGAACCGCCCCCCAGAAAGGGTTTATTGTCTGGATGCTTAAGCCTCGTGAACCCACCGCCAGAGGGTTATTATTGTCTGGATGCTTAAGCCTCTTTTGAACCCCTCCAGAAAGTGGTTTTATTCTGTTGATGCATTAGCCTCTTAACACACCCCCAGAAAGGGTTTTTATTGTCTGGATGCATTAAAAACTCTTGAACCCCCCAGAAAGGTTTTTATTTGTGTGGATGCATTAAAGCCTCTTTGAACCCACCTCAGAAGGTTTTTAGTTTGTGTGGATTGCATTAGCCTCTTGAACCCCACACCCCAGAAGGGTTTTATTTGTCTGGATGCATTAATGCCTCTTGAACCCACCTCCAGAAGAGGGTTTTATTTCTGGATGCAATTAAACCTCTTGAACCCAACTCCATAAGGGTTTTATTGGTGCCCTGGACGCATTAAGCCTCCTTAAACCCTTTCTGAGGCGAGATAATGGCGGCAAACTTATGACGAGGAGATACGGAGAGGCAGAGAGAAAAGTAGAGAGAGGGGCGGAGGGAGGAGAGAGAGAGAGAGAGACAGAGGGGAAAGGGGGGGGGGGTAATAACAGGGATAGGGAGAGAGGAAGGTATACGAGCGTAAGAAACCAAGAGAACACAATAAAAGAAATCATAACACAAAAACACTAAAAAAACCTTAACATAATTCAATTCCATTTCTAAGATAAATCACTAAAACCTTACGCAATATGAAAATAATTCACATTTCTAAAATAAAAGTTCTAAGACTTTAACAATACAAATTCAATTCGACCCCCTCCCCCCCCCCCGTTCCCCCGTGTTCCCTCTGTTAAAACGCAATTCAACCTTAATCCTATTGAACCCACTCCAAAAGAGGTTTTATTGTCTGGATGCATTAAGCCTATTGATTCACCCCCAGAAGGGGTTTTATTGTCTGGATCATTAAGCCTATTGACCCACCCCCCAGAAGGGGTTTTATTGTCTGGATCTAAGCCCTATTGAACCCTACCCCCAGAAGTGGTTTTATTGTATGATGCATTAAGCCTAGTTTGAACACACTTCCAGCAAGGGTTTTATTGTGTGGATTGCAGTAAGCCTCTTGAACCCACCCCCAGACAGGGTTTTAGGCGTGTGGATCATTAAGCCTCTTGAACCCACCTCCAGAAAGTTTTATTGTGTGGATTGCAGTAAGCCTCTTGAACCCACCTCCCAAAGGGTTTTTTTTGTCTGGATGCATTAAAGCCTATTAACCCACCCCCCAGAAAGGGTTTTATTGTCCCTGGATGCATTAAGCCTATTGATACCCACCCCCCAGAAGGGGTTTTATTGTCTGGATGCATTAAGCCCTATTAGAACCCACCCCAGAAGGGGTTTTATTGTATGGATCATTTAAGGCCTATGAACCCACTTCCAGAACGGGTTTTATTGTGTGGATGCAGTTAAGCCTCTTTAACCCACCCCCAGAAAGGGTTTTAGCGTGTGGATGCATTAAGGCCTCTTGAACCCCCTCCAGAAGGTTTTATTGTGTGGATGCAGTAAGCCTCTTGAAACCCACCTCCCACAAAGGGTTTTATTTGTCTGGCATGGCATTAAGCTATTGAACCCACCCCCAAAAGGGTTTTTATTGTTTGGATGCATTAAACCTCTTGAACCCACTTCCATAAAGGGTTTTATTGTCTGGATGCATTAATCCTCTTGAACCCACCTCCAGAAAGGGTTGTATTGGTCTGAATGCATTAAGCCTCTTGAACCCCCTCCAGAGGGTTTTAGCGTGGTATGCATTAGCCTATTGTGAACCCACCCCAGAGAAAGAGGTTTAGCGTGTGGTGCATTAAGCCTCTGAACCACCCCCAGAAAAGTTTAGCGTGTGGATGCATTAAGCCTCCTGACCCACCCCCAGAAAAGGTTTTGCGTGTGGATTGGCATTAAGCTATTGAACCCCACCCCCAGAAGAGTTTTGCGTGTGGATTGCATTAAGCCTATTGGACCCCCCCAGAAAGGGTTATATTTCTGGATGCTTAAGCCTCTTGAACCCATCCTCCAGCAAGGATTATAGCTTGTGTATGCAGAAAGATTATTGAGCCCACCTCCTTGAAAGGGTTTTAGCGTGTGGATGCATTGATTTAACTCATTCGCATGGCAAGGACTTTGAATTGTTAAAAAAACTCACAAATCACTCCCAGCCATGCACACAAACGAAACATACATAAAAACAAAGGGAGAAAGGAAAGAAGATTACGGGTTTTTACCTTTCAGGCTTAAACATAGATAAGTGGTAGATCAGACACGTTTTTTTATTTATATAGAATTTATTACCGATTGGTGTGTCCCCACATAACCCCACTGACTAAAGCAAAGTCAGAGGCAGACATTGTGGTCTAAGGGAGCGAAGTTACACATTTAGAAGTGACCAATGTATTGTGCAGCAAACACAGATTTACTTCCCTTGAAGCAAATGCATTCAAATTGACTGCTACCTATCAATTCTGAAACATATATGGCCGGAACGATTCCAGAAAGGTGTTTTAGCGTATGGATGCAAAAAGGTTATTGAACCCACCTCCAGAAATGGTTTTACCGCATGGATGCATTAATTTAAGCTTATTGAGCCCACCTCTTGAAAGGGTTTTACCGTGTGGATGCATTAATTTAAGCTTATTGAGCCTACCTCTTGAAAGGGTTTTAGTGAATGGATGCATTAATTTAAGCTTATTGAGCCCACCTCTTGAAATGGTTTTAGTGAATGGATGCATTAATTTAAGCTTATTGAGCCTACCTCTTGAAATGGTTTTAGTGAATGGATGCATTAATTTAAGCTTATTGAGCCTACCTCTTGAAATGGTTTTAGTGAATGGATGCATTAATTTAAGCTTATTGAGCCTACCTCTTGAAATGGTTTTAGTGAATGGATGCATTAATTTAAGCTTATTGAGCCTACCTCTTGAAATGGTTTTAGTGAATGGATGCATTAATTTAAGCTTATTGAGCCTACCTCTTGAAAGGGTTTTAGCGTGTGGATGCATTAATTTAAGCTTATTGAGCCTACCTCTTGAAATGGTTTTAGTGAATGGATGCATTAATTTAAGCTTATTGAGCCCACCTCTTGAAAGGGTTTTAGCGTGTGGATGCATTAATTTAAGCTTATTGAGCCTACCTCTTGAAAGGGTTTTAGTGAATGGATGCATTAATTTAAGCTTATTGAGCCTACCTCTTGAAAGGGTTTTAGCGTGTGGATGCATTAATTTAAGCTTATTGAGCCCACCTCTTGAAAGGGTTTTAGCGTGTGGATGCATTAATTTAAGCTTATTGAGCCTACCTCTTGAAAGGGTTTTAGCGTGTGGATGCATTAATTTAAGCTTATTGAGCCTACCTCTTGAAAGGGTTTTAGCGTGTGGATGCATTAATTTAAGCTTATTGAGCCTACCTCTTGAAAGGGTTTTAGCGTGTGGATGCATTAATTTAAGCTTATTGAGCCTACCTCTTGAAAGGGTTTTAGTGAATGGATGCATTAATTTAAGCTTATTGAGCCTACCTCTTGAAATGGTTTTAGTGAATGGATGCATTAATTTAAGCTTATTGAGCCTACCTCTTGAAATGGTTTTAGTGAATGGATGCATTAATTTAAGCTTATTGAGCCTACCTCTTGAAAGGGTTTTAGCGTGTGGATGCATTAATTTAAGCTTATTGAGCCTACCTCTTGAAAGGGTTTTAGCGTGTGGATGCATTAATTTAAGCTTATTGAGCCTACCTCTTGAAATGGTTTTAGCGTGTGGATGCATTAATTTAAGCTTATTGAGCCTACCTCTTGAAATGGTTTTAGCGTGTGGATGCATTAATTTAAGCTTATTGAGCCTACCTCTTGAAAGGGTTTTAGCGTGTGGATGCATTAATTTAAGCTTATTGAGCCTACCTCTTGAAAGGGTTTTAGCGTGTGGATGCATTAATTTAAGCTTATTGAGCCCACCTCTTGAAAGGGTTTTAGCGAATGGATGCATTAATTTAAGCTTATTGAGCCCACCTCTTGAAAGGGTTTTAGCGTGTGGATGCATTAATTCAAGCTTATTGAGCCCACCTCTTGAAAGGGTTTTAGCGTGTGGATGCATTGATTGAAGCTTATTGAGCCCACCTCCAGAAAGGGTTTCAAGGTCATGTAGTGACGCGGAAGGATGACCTCATCCAGGTCGGCACTCATGACGTAGCGGTACCCGGCCAGGCGCAGCCGACACTCCCAGCACACCATGTTCTTGTCGTCCCCGAACCGCGTCCAGTCCCGGCCCTTGTCCAGGACAAACCTCCCCCAAGGTCGCCCTGTTAAAATAACAAATAAATGGGACACAGCCATAGAAAACCCTGGCCTTTTAAGACTGTCCAGGTTTTTTCACCATTGCATAATTCCAACTTGAAAAAGAAATTAAAATCGAAAATTTGTGCTCTCAAAGGGGGTGCTTGGTGATTCATTGACAAAGTCATTGCATAATTCCAGGAAGGAAGGTGGCAGAGTGGTTAAGACGTTCGCCTGCCGATTTCAATGCGTGACTGCAGCGTGAGTGACCCGGGTTCGAATCCCAGCCTCGGCCCTTTCTTTTCTAGTTCGACAGGGAAATCGAACTGAACGTCGAGTCCTCCGGGTGGGGACTTAAAGCTAGTCTGACCCGTGCGGTTTACACACGTGAAAATCCCACAGCAGTTAAAAGTTCGTAAGAGCATGGATAAATCCCGCTGCCTGGCATGATCAAATTATATAGGTTTCCCAAGTCAGCCCCCTTACCTCACCCTGCCCCCCCCCCAAAAAAAAAAAAAAAATCTTCATAAAAAAAAATAGGCGTTGCGCTTTCGGCGACACGCTCTCCGGAGGGGAGTATCCCGAATTTCCCAAATACCAAATAATTCCAAACTCTACTACTCCACTATTTGCCCGATTGTTTTTCGTTGGAAAATGAAGGGGCAGGAGGAGGATGACAATTTGACCTGAAATGAAAGATGTTGGCATTTAGGCCTACAGCAACACCCGGTTAAAAGAAAATCGAAGGGAGATCATTTTTTGTTTTCTTATATCCGGGTTTTCGAAAACATTTTGACCTTTTTTTCCTTATAACTGAGTTGAATGGGAAAAAAAGGGAAAAATTAAAAGAGAAAAAGTAAAAAATAAAGAAAATTAAAGACAAACAGAAACATAAAACGAAGAGAAAATACTTTTAACTAATTTGGTGCATGAAAAAAAAAGGAAAAAATGAAAAAAAAAAAAAAAAAAAAAAAAAAAAAAAAAAAAAAAAAAAAAAAACAAAGGAGGAAAAAACGAAAGAACGGAACAGAAAATTAAAAACAAAAATGAAAGCAGACGTGGTGTGAGTTGCATGATGAGCAAGCAAGATAGCGGAGAGCGAGAGCAGATGAATGAGTGGGTGTGGTGTGAGAGTTACATATTTGTTTAAATGTAAATTTCTGTTTCTTGTTTTTAATCAATATTCTAATTTGGATGTATAACTCATTTTACACAGTGGAAGACAATTTTGTATTTGCGGTTGTACAATGCCAATGGATATGGGGGGCCAAATGCGACAAATAGCACGGGCATAAATCTGCTTAAGCACTTTTATTTCTGCTCGAGCACGTTTAGGAGAACCACGCTGATTGGTCGTTAATTTTGCTCGAGCACTTTTAACAACCAATGAGAATGTAAACCTTGTTTTGCACAGTGCAATTTACATAATAAATCTGCTCGAGCACTCGAGCACTTTAGGAGAAACCACGCTGATTGGTTGGTTTTTTTGCTTGAGCACTTTTAATAACCAATGAGGATGCAACCTTGTTCTGCACAGGCACACCTAAATCTGCACGAGCAGATTACTAAAACTGCTCGTGCACATTTAAAACCGTAAAACTAGTATCGGAAAATAAATGAAACAACTATTAAAATTTTAATAGCCGTGTCTGTGATAATAATTATGACACGATAAAATATTATCAGTTTAATTAATACTTAAAGTACAAAATTAACACATACTATAATAAACAATAATTTCTTTTTCAGGGAAAATATAGCGGGTCATGTATATTTCTGTATATTTTTTGTTTGATCTGAAATATGTTAAAGTTGATTATGTCATACATATCCTTTATTTACAATGAAGAAAATGTATTTTCATAATTGTCCACGCATTGTTTTTACAAAACTGATCGTGGCCATTCGCTCATTGGTTTATTCAGTCACATGTACTATTGGGCCAATCAGCTGTGCGTGGTCATAAAAATGCTCGAGTAGAATTAATAAAAGTGCTCGAGCAAATAATAAAATCGCTTAAGCAGATTTATGATGTAAATGTTGCCTGAGCAAAATAAGGTTGCATTTTCATTGGTTGTTAAAAGTGCTCGAGCAAAAAAACGACCAATCAGCGTGGTTCTCCTAAAAAGTGCTCGAGCAGAAATAAAAGTGCTTAAGCAGATTTATGCCCGTGCCGTATTTGTCGCATTTGGCCCCCCATACTAATGGACAATAAAGAAACTTGCGACCTATGACTCATGTTTTACATCATAAAATCAAAATACAGCAAAACTCGGTTATAAGAAAATCGAAGGGAGATCATTTTTTGCTTATTACCATATTCGAGTTTTCTTATATCCGAAACTCGGACATAAGAAAACATTTTGAAGTTTTTTTTCCTTATAACCAAATTGAATGAGGAAAAGGGAAAAGAAAAAAGAAAAAGAAAAGAAAAGAAAGACAGAAAAAACAAAACTGTTATCAAATACGTACCCCTTCACCTTTCTTGTACTGAACTATTGCCATTTACTGTCCACCCATGCAGCTTTTTATCAATCGTTTGCTTTTGTTTATGTGGATTTTTTGTCCACATAGTCAGTTATTTGTATTTATCTTCTTAAAGAAATGAATTGCTTTTTCCTCTCTGCCATTGCTGCTGAAAATAAAAGGATGGACAGTCTCTCTACCAGTACCACCAACACAAAAGTACAGGCACTCATATTTTTTTTTCTTCTTTTCAACATTTATTTTGCACAGAATACTGAAGGAAAGTATGGAATAAAGGAACAAAAACAACTCAATTAGTCTTGCAATCAAGTGCCTGTACTGTTTAGACTGTCTGTGGCGCAACTGGTATGAGGTAAACTTTCCCTTTTTGGAATGACTTCAATTTTCTTGAACATCCTTTCAGTTCAGGTCCAACTCACTTTTAAAAACACACTGACCCAACTTCAAATTGAGGCTGCTCTTTAAAAATGTTTCGTTTTCAATTTGGGGGCATTTGTATGGGAGTCAAACCTGGTCAAAACAAGATTTCGTACCAGCTATAAGAGGGAAAACATGTAAAACCTGTGATTTTGACACGTGATCTGGTGGGTCTTTAAGAAAATGTTGTCAATGGTAATTCGCTTATAAGAAAATAGAACTCGCTTATAAACAAAATGAACTGCAAACCAACTCTCTTGTATGACATAATTTTCTTATATCCAAGTTTCCATCGCGGATGGGAGAAGGAATTTGCTTGCTTATAACCAAGTTTTCTTATAAACGAGTTTCTTATATCCGAGTTTTGATAATAGATAAGAAAGAAGGAGTTCGGCAGTGGGGGAAAGTTTTTTTGCTTCATTATAAGCAAGTTTTTTTTTTATAAGCGAGTTTCTTATAAGCGGATTCGGCTGTGTCTTTCTATATTAAGGTTAGAGTGTCTGTGACGTAGCTGCTCTGACATACATGTTCCTCTTTTTTTGTTTTTTTTGTTGGAACACTGCATTTTTTGGAACATCCTTTCAGTTCATGCCCTAATTTTTTTTTTTTTTAAATAGCTTATAAGAAAATCAAACTCTTATAAGTAAATGAACTGCAAACCAAACTCCCTTACAAGTATGAAATCATTTTCTTATATCCGAGTTTACATCGCGGATGGGAGAACGAATTTGCTTCATTATAACCGAGTTTTCTTATAAGCTGTTTTCTTATATCCGAGTTTTGATCAGCTTAATACATAAGAAAGAAGCAATTCAGCCGGGGAAAATAAATTGCTTGATTATAAGCGGGTTTTCTTATAAGCGGGTTTTCTTATAAGCGGGTTCGGCTGTACTTGATAAGGATCGAACCGCCACTTAACGGGTAATTTATACGGCAAAGGCTCCAACAGTCCCGTGTCCTGGTAATGTCTGAAGATGCGGCGTACAGTCATTGTGTTGTTGAGATCGAACACCTGAACCTTGTCCACGCCCAGGAGCCGCTGCATCTCGAACCACTCTATCAGCTTGTAAGGGTCCAGCCTCAGACCGTAAGCCACTTTGGCACAGATGGCCAGTCCACCTGGCTTCTTCTCCGGATGGTGCACAGTCAGGTACCGAGTCCTCTTTACAGGGCATGCAGATGGAGTCAGCGTCACCAAAGCTTTACGCAGCTGCCAGCTAGTGTAAGGAAACCAGCAGCGATACACCACCCCGATGTTCTCCAAGTCGGACGTTGGTCTCTGAGTGACGCTTCTTTGAGCGAAATCCAGTTGGGCTCTGTCTCCCGTGTGCACTTGATCGGAGCCGGGGAGGACGAGGCAGCAGGTGGTGTTGAGAAGTTCGTGTCCGTCCTGGAAGGAGGAGAGATGGATGTCGGTGCCCTTGGGAGGAAGGCGGTGGATGGCCACGATGGCGGAATAGATGTAGAGGCGACGGGTGAAGGTCTGGTCGTGGGGGTCTTTGGTGGTCCAGGCTGGGAAGATCTCCACCTGGAATAAAAAAGGAGGAAATGAAGGGATCGACATGACGGTTGATGAAATATGGACAGAGGAACGCAATTATGGCAATCACGCACACGCACCACGCACGCACGCCACGCACGCAACACACACACACACACACGCACGCACGCACGCACGCACACGCACACGCACACACACACACACACACACACGCACACACACACACACACACGCACGCCACACACACACACACCGCACACACACACACACACACACAAAACCACACACACACACCTGTAGGGTTTTGTTGCTTGGACTTGGAGAGGAGACAAACATGTGTCTTCCCTCTCCTCCCCCTCTTTCTCCGTTTTTTCCAACCAACGATTCCCACACTGGTGTCTTTCTCTTCCACACTGGCTCTTTGCTTGTCCACACTGGTTACTTTCTTTTCCACATCAAAAACGTTCACGTTGATTTCGCCCGTACTCTCTTCATTGAGACTTTGGCTACAGCAGACAGAAGACAACTGCGTGTAATAAAAGTAGATCAAAGCTACAGTTAAACACATCAGCAGAATGAGGACTGATTGTTTAGTATATCTAGAACCCATCGCTACGACCAATGACAGCTTAATATGCCTCTTGCACTGAGCATGGTGCAAACCAGGCTTTCGTTAAAATTGGAAAGAAGGTGGGTAGGGGGGCAAATAGGGAAAGAGGGAGTAGCAGGGGACGCTTTGCTTGAAGCCTAGCTACGGTGGCTATTGGTAGATAAAGAGCCCCACTTCTTTGTAATCCCAGTTCTATAAGAACTATGCATGGATATATTATATACATTGGAATGGGAAAGAGGGCCTGTACGTTTCCCTGTCCGTGTGGTGTGTGTGTGTGTGTGTGTGCGTGCGCGCGTGCGTGTGTGTGTGTGTGTGTGCATGTGTGTGTGCGTGTGTGTGTGTGTGTGTGCTTGCGTGTTGCGTGTGCGTGTGCGTGCGTGCGCGCGCGCCCGTGTGTGACCGAAATATGTTCCCGGCACTTCATAGCATCTAAACCACTGAACCAATCTTAACGAAACTTGGCAGAATTGTTCCTTACGGTTGCCTAGATGCTACACGTAACATTTGGAAGGGACCAACAACACAGTGAGATTGAGAGCTGAGGGGGCTCCAAAAACAAGTGAGTTAATAGTTTTCAAACCCTTTGGCGTTAGATCACTATAGGGGAAGACGGGGTAAAAAGCGCATGGGCGGGTAAGAAAGCCCACCCCAATTATCTCATGAAATGAAGCAAATTTCAGTCTCATTTTGCCCATGAGACGAGCGTTAATGTCTAGCATTCGTCTTCATGGGCAAATTTGACTGAAATTTTCTTTATTTCATGAGATAATTGGGGTGGGCTTCTTACCCGCCCATGCGCTTTTTACCCCGTCTTCCCCTAACCATATAAATTCGCGATCAGCATCACTGGGATAATGCCGTGGAAGACAATTTGAGACAAACATATGCCCATACTCCGAGCACCTTTCGCATTTGACCACTAAAACTATAAATATTCGTGATTAGCATTAACAGGG
The DNA here is from genome assembly GCA_017654935.2 of Phymorhynchus buccinoides. Lineage (NCBI taxonomy): Eukaryota > Metazoa > Mollusca > Gastropoda > Neogastropoda > Raphitomidae > Phymorhynchus > Phymorhynchus buccinoides. The sequence goes on from JAGGCT020004036.1 coordinate 5,144,924, forward strand.
GAATGCAGTGAGGAGCCAATAAGAAAGTGAGAGTGAGAGCCAAGCAGCCGGTTGGCATTAGACCCAAACCGTTGGTGTGCGAAATAGGATTTTACGTCCTCTGCGGTCTTTCGACCATGTGGGGCATTTTTTTTTTTTTTAATACAAAGATGGTGGGAACAATACTGGAGGCAATGCCCGGAGGCAGTGCAACACCAGTAAAGTCCCGAATTTTTTTAACAATACAGATATGTGTAGCAGTAACCACGCCTCGGTTAAACCTCATCGCTATGGTACCGCCACAATAATCCAATGACATAAAACCCTATAACCTTATATATTTGTGATCAGCATCACCGGGGAAATGCAGTGGAAAACATTTGGAATGGGCCAATAACACAGTGAGAGTGAGAGCTGAGTGGCCACTGATAACAAACGCCCGTAGATCGAAAACTACTTGGCTTCAGACCACTAAAATTATATATGTCACAGGTGATTCTCCAATCTGGGGGAAATTTCAAATTAGCCCGAGGGAAAGTCCAATGTAGGTAGGATTGGAGTTTCCCCGGGGGGAAGTTAATTGGAGTTTCAACTGGAAACATAGGCGGGGCAAACTCCAATTGAAAGTTGTCCTGTAACAATTTCAAATTCCCCCAGAGACGGGAGAACTTACAATCGTTGCTGAATTTCAAATTCTCTAGGGGACATCTCAAATTCAGCAAAAACAAAACTATGTGGTTATTTTGACAAAGTCCAGCTGCAATTCACTCTTGATAGACTTTGAGGTGAGTGTGTGTGTGTGTGTGTGTGTGTGTGTGTGTGTGTGTGTGTGTGTGTGTGTGTGTGTGTGTGTGTGTCTGTGTGTGTGTGTGTGTGTGTG
>JAGGCT020004036.1:5148282-5159641 GCA_017654935.2 Phymorhynchus buccinoides
TTATATAGCGCATAAATCTTGCAAAGCAACTCAATGCGCTTTTCACTCACCATTCGTACAAACATTTCTAACAAACTGGCCCACGCATCCTCACCATACATCTCTATCAAAATGAATACATATTAGAGAATGCATTGCATATAATCATAACACAACACACCAACACCCACGTCCCTTCAACAACAACACCCCAACCATCCCCCCACTCCCCCCCCCCCCCCATCCCCACCCCTGCCCCCCCTACTCCCCACCCTCACCCATACATACACACACAAAAAACGCGCACGCGTTAACCTCAAACTCAACGTCTTCAATGAGCTGGGAAACAAGAGTGGGGAAAGGATCATAGACTTTGCAGAGAGAAAGCTTTCCTGAAGAAGTGGGTCTTTAGTTGGGACTTGAAGGAAGGAAGAGTGGACTGGTTACGGGTATGGTCAGGGAGAGAATTCCAAACGTTTTGTGCAACAAAACTAAACGCCCTCTCACCCGAAGATTTCAAGGACCGCTTAGGAACTTTAAGACGTTTCTGGGAAGAAGAACGAAGAGTACGAGAGCTTTGGTAGGTGCAGAGAGAAGAAGAGAGGTACTGAGGAAGAGTTTTGTCAAAGTGACGAAAAGCGAGAGTAGCCATCTTGAACTGCCAGCGGAATTTGACAGGAACCAGTGGAGCTCAGCCATCAGCCATTGTTAGGCCGTCAGGAGGCAACCAACTGAGGAGACACTGCACTGTTGCTGAGTCATTTTGGTAGAGTTCAGTGGGGCCTGTTTCTGAGTTGACATACGCAGGACACCACCTACTAAGCCCCCTACTGACGACAATACTAATATTATCTTAGTCACAGAGCCAGCGTGAATGGGGTCCTCCTCCGAGGACGCCACCATGATGACCGTCCACTGACAGCCCCCTAAAACATTACTGATCCCCATGACTTTGACCCGAACGCACCAAGGACATAGAATGGAATTATATTTCATTCCTGTGAATGAAAAAAATAAAAATAAATCAATAAATAAATAAGAATGAGAGAATGATAAAATTAAAAACGAATAAATAAATAAAGACATAAATAAAGACAATTGTAATGGACATAAATTTCACTTTGTTACGAACTTCAAGCAAGCAATGAGTGGGATCGCTAAGTTGGGGGAATTTCAAATTCTTACAGGACAACTTCCAATTGCAATTTCCCCTGGGTGAATTTAAAATCGCACCAAGGGGAAACTCCAACTGCAGTTTCAACTGGGGGAACTCCAATTGGTCCATTCTCCTGCCTTTGGACTAAAGTTGACTATGACTTGACTTGACTTGACTTGGCAGCATGTCACACCTGCACTAATGACAAGCTTAAAAGAGCCATAAAATGGTTTTAACAATACCGGGTGGCTAGCTGAAAAAGCCTAGACCTAGATGTTCTCTTTGACCTTCCGAAATGTAAATAAAAGGCTTTACAAGCTTTAGCAAACAGGATTGTAAGAATGCATATCTTTGGGTTTCCACGGACTCATAATAGTCATATCCAAAGCAATCTGCTATGTGGCGACTCATGTTCAGGGTTTTGACGTCAAGGCCATAGAAATGCTCACGTATTCTTCAGGGGTTTCTTTCAGGGTTCGTATGATTCATCCTTGAGCTGGCAGCTGCCCTTGTATAATGAATAAGCCTGTATGATTTGATTGAACCTACCTCTGTCCCTTCTCTGTGTGTGTCACGTGTGTGCTCTCTCTATCGCTCTCGCTCTCAAGCTCTCTCTCTCTCTCTCTCTCTCTCTCTCTCTATCATCTCTCCTCTCTCTCTCCTCTCTCTCGATCTCCCTCCTCCCTCTCTCCTCTCTCTCTCTCTCTCTCTCTCTCTCTCTCTCTCTCTCTCTCTCTCTCTTCAGCTTGAATGTCTGTGTATTGACTTATCTAGTTGTGTGTATGACTATTTAGTTATGTGTATTATTATTTTTATTATTAACTATTAGACATGTTGAAACATTATGCTGTTTATAAATTCATGTAGGTTTTTGTCCCTTTTCAAATTGAGTTTCTGTTTGTTGACTTATCTAGTTGCTAGCTGTTTGGTTATTTCGTTCTGCTTCCAATGTTGTGTGTTTATTGATGCCTTGAAATCGCTATGTATGATTGGCTCCCCTATGGCTCCCCCCCCCCCCATGCGTGCGCATCCCCCCCCCTCCCCCCCCCCCTCCCCCCCCCAGTTCCCCCCCCCCCCCCCATGGCATCCCCCCCCCCCCCCCCACCCCCCCCCCCCCCCTCCCCCCCCCCCCCCCCCACTCCCCCCCCCCCCCCTATGGCTCGTCCCCAATGCTTCCCCCCCTCCTGGCTCCTCCCCCCCCCCCCCCCCCCTCTTCTCCCCCCCCCCCCCCCCCCCCTTCCGCCCCCTCCCCCCCCCCCCCATTGGCCTCCCCATTGGCTCCTCCCCCCCGCCTCCCCCTCCCTCCCCCCCCCCCCCTCTCTCTCTCTCCCCCTCCCCCCCCCCCCCCCTCCTTCCTCCCCTTCCCCCCCCCCCCCCTCATCCCCCCCCCCCCCCCCACTTTGGCTTTTCCCCCCACCCCTTTGGCTCCCCCCCCCCCCCCCGGCCCCCCCCCCCCTGTGTGATGGCTTCTTCCCCCCCCCCCCCCCCCGTCCTTCCCTCCCCCCCCCCCCCCCCCCCCCCCCCCCCCCCCCACCCCCCCCCCCCCCCCCGTTGTAGTTGGCGTACCTGGCTAAAAGGAACCCCCCCCCCCATTCCCCCACCCCCCCGCACCTCCCCCCCCCCCCCCCCCCACCTGGCGTTGCGCATCTAGGACCTGAGAACATTACGGAAGTGTCGCCATCTTAGTTCTTATTTGTGTGTAAACAGCATCGATCGGACATTTTTCAAACAAAGTTACTGACTATTTTTGGCGGTCTCCCATAATATGGCAAAAAGGCACGCTCTTGTTGATTGCAACGCTCCTTGTTGCTCGGATATGACGACACACGTGGGTAACAAGCCATACTTATGTTGCCTTGGTTTTGTTGCCTGATGTCGTTTTGTCTTAGTGCATGTTCACGTCCCAAGGACAGATTGCAAGAATACCGCTTGCCCTAAAATTTCAATCCTTGCGTAGCCAAAGTTTTCAATTTCAAGTTTCAAGTTTCTCTCTCTATCTCTCTCTCTCTCCTGCTCTCTCACTGATCTCTCTCCTCCTCTCTCTCTCCACCCCCTTCTCTCTCTCTCTCCTTGGTCAGTCTCTCTCTCCCTCATCATTATCTTCCTCCTCCTCCTCCTCTTCTTCTCTGCTCCTACCTCCTCCTCTTTCTTCTTCACACGTCTTCTTCTTCTCCAAGCTCCTTCTCGCTCGTCTCTCTCCCACATCTCTCTCGTCTACTGTCTCTTTCTCTAATAAACCTGCTCTCTCCTCTCTCCCCTCTCTCTCTTCATCTCTCTCACTCTCTCTCTCTCTCTAATTTCACATCTCTCTCTCTCCTCAACTCCAACCTCAACAACTCTCTCCATCCTTCTCTGGTCCCCCCTCTCTCTCTCAATCTATCCATCCGTCTCCCTTCTCTCTCTCTCTCACTCGCTCTTCTTCCTCTCTCTCTCCCCGTCCTCTCGTCTCTCATCTCGGTCTCTCTCTCTCTTTGTCTTTCTCTCTCTGTCTCTCTCTCCTCCCTCTCCTCTCTCTCTCTCTCTCTCACCTCTCTCTCTCTCTCACCTCTCTCCTCTCTCTCTCTCTCTCACAAACACAATCTCTCTCTCTCTCTCACTCTCTCCTCATCCATCTCTCTCCCTCTTCTCTCTGACGCTCGCTCTCGTCTCGAAATCTCTCTCTCCCTTCTCTCACTCTCTCTCTCGTCTCCCTCTCTCTCCCTCGCCCCCTCTCTCTCCCTCTCTCTCACTATCTCACTCTAAATCTCGTCTCTCTTTCTCTCTCTCTTTCTCTCCATCTCTCCCTCTACTCTCTCTCTCCTCCTCTCTCTCTCCTCTCTCTCTCCATCTCCCTCTCGGGGCTCTTATAAGTTTCAGGTTATAGGATCCTCTTTTCCCTCTCTCTCTCTCTCTTCTCTCTCAGCATTTCTCTCTCTCGGCCCTCCTCTCTCTCTCTCTCTTTTTCCAACTCCTCTCTCTCCTCTCCTCACTCTCAGTCACTCTCCCCCCTCTCCTCCCTCTCTTCTCCATAGGTTTTCTCTCTCTCTCCTCTCCTCTCTCTTCTTCTCTCCCTCTCTCTCTCCTTCTCCTCTCTCTAAGCTCTTCTCCTCTCTCCCTCTCTCTCTCTCCACTCTGTCTTCCTCTCTCTCACATCCCCTCATCCTCCTCTCTTCCTCTCCCATCATCTCGCTCCTCTCCTCTCTCATCTTCGTCTCTCTTCCACACTCCTCTCTCTCTCCTTTTCTCTCTCTGTGTCATCTCTGTTTCTCCTTCTGTCTCTCTCTCTCTCTCCCTGCTCTCTCTCTCTCTCCTCCACCCTCTCTCTCCCTCCCCCTCTCTCTATATCTCTCTCTCTATCTCCCTCTCTCTACTCTCTCAAACCCTCATTCTGCTCATCTTCTCTCTCTCCTCTGTCTGTTGTCCCCTGTGTCTCCCCTGTCCTCTCTCTCCCTCTCTCTCTCATACAGAAAAAAAAAAAAAAAATCTCTCTCTCACTCCCTCCCCTCTCTCATCTCTCTCTCGTCTCTCCCTCTCCTCGTCTCTCCTCTCTCGTCTCATCCTCTCCCTCTCTCGCTCCTCCTCTCTCCTCTCTCTCTTCCCTCATCTCGCTCCTCCTCTCTCCCCCTCCGTCCTCTCTCTCTCTCTCTCATGGATCTCTCCTCCTCTCTCTCTCTGAGTTGCATCTCTCTCTCCCTCTCTCTCCCTCCTCTCCCCTCTCTCTCTCTCTCTCTCTCCTGCCGCTCTCTCTCTCTCTCTACTTCCATGAATCTCTCTGTCTCTCTCTCTCTCTCTTTTTGATCTCCTCTCTCTCTCTCTCTCTCTACTCCCCCCTATCTCTCTCCTCTGCCTCTCTCTCTCTCTCCGGCTCCTCTCCTCTCCGCGCTCTCCTCGTCTCTCTCACACTCCTCTCTCTCTCACTCCCTCTCTCTCAATCTCTCCCCCTCTCTCTCTCTCCCTATCCCTCTCTCTTTCTCTCTAGCTCTCTCTCGTCCCCCCCTCCTCTCCTCTCTCTCTCTCTCTCTCGTCTCTCTCTGTCTCTCTCTCTCCCCCCCCCTCTCCTCTCTCTCTCCGGCTCTCTCTTTCTCTCTCTCTCAACTCTCTCTCTCTATATCTCCAGAATCTCACCCCTCTCCTCTGTCTCGTCTCTCTCTCTCTCCCTCTCTCTCTCTCCTCTCCCCTCCTCTCTCTCTCTCACTCCTCTCTCTATCTCTCTCTCCTCTCTCTCACTCTCTCTCTCCTCTCTCTCTCTCTCTCGTCCTCCTCTCTCTCTCTCTCTCTCTCATCGTCATCATCCTCTCTCTCTCTCCTCCCCTCCACTTCTCTCTCCCTCTTCCCTCTCTCCCTCATCTTACTCTCTCTCTCTCGCTCATCTCTCTCTCTCTCTCTCTCTCTTTTTTTTTTTCTCTTTCTCTCTCTCTTTCTCTCCTCTCTCTCCTCTCCTCTCATCTCTCTCGCCGCGATGTCTTCACATCTCATCTCTCTTCTCTCTCTCCTCTCTCCTCCCTCTCTCAGTCTGTCTGTCTGTTGTTGGTGCTCTCTCTCTGTGTGGGTGTGCGACGCGTGCATGCATGTTGTTGGTTGAGAATGTTGTATGAAACACCCACCCTGGCTAAAAGATTTTCAGGGGATCATCCCACAGCCGAAGCACCTGAACACCATGGTACAAATGTACCACTAGGGATGAGAACAATACGTATGTGACCGTTTTTGATTACCCTGCCACATGGGGCAGAGCATCCTCCCGACTTCGGAGGATTTTTGGAGATTGATGATGTTATGCTAGTAGGAGCTTGCCATGGCTAAAGATGACCACCCCGCACAGCTATAGCAGAACATAACGCGCATGGGCTTATGTAGCCTTGGTGTTCTAGCCTATCACAGTCGTGTGTGCCAGTTTGCGTGCATGTTGTCGTGGGCAGTCAAAGTGTTGATACAAACTAAAACTACCCTGTAGTGATATCATTTAATAAGGTGTGTATACATAGTTGCAACTACTATTGAATAACTAGCTGACCTCATTCTTCCTGCTCTATTCAATGATGTGCACACGTGCACAGCGCATGCTACACTCTCCATTGGTCAGTCTGGCACCAAACAACGCTATCCCTCCACCCGTCCCGCTACTGTCTGCTACTACCCCTCCCACTCTCCTACTAGACACGCTATCAGCAGCAAGCCTTTGTCTATGTGTTCCATGCTTATCCTGTGTACTGTGTAGTAGTAATAAACGTGCTTATATACATGAGATCCTTGGCTTCAGTTGTGTTTCCCCTTGAATGTAATATACATGTGTGAACCCACAACAACAGCAACAACAACAGTCAACACATCTATATGGTGGCAGCTGGGTCGTCAAGAGGATTCATATAACTTCAACCTGTGCTGTGTGTGTATATGTTACAGTCAAAACGATGAATTTAGAGGCATTCACGATGCTTGCCTAGCATTTTTCCGGCATTTCCGAGAATGACGTTTTTTTTGATCTGTCATTTTCGGAATGCCTAAACATTTTATGGGCATTCAAAATTCAACCTACCACCGAAAATGACTGAAATGCCAACACTATTTTATTTTTTTGTTTTTTTTTTTTGGCCTATTTGACTGACGCGTCAGTCAAAAAAAAGGGATTGTTTATCTCTCCAAGTTCACACTATTCACAAACACAATTCACCGAAGTTTCCTTATTCCGATAAATTAATTTTTTCCCGTCTCCAAATCCGAAACCCTCCGTTTCATCCGACTTACACCTCAACCTATTTCGTCGTCCCCCCTCCTCACTCTAAACTCTCTCTCCAAGCCCACACCAATTATCTCATGAATGAAGCACATTCCAGTCTCATTTTGACCCATGAGGAGACTGAGCGTTAATGTCTAGCTCTCCTCCTTCGTCTCATGGGCAAATTTGATTTTTGAAAATTTCTTTATTTCATGAGATAAATTGGGGTGGGCTTCTTACCCGCCAAAGCGCTTTTTACCCTGTGTTCCACTAAACCAATCTTAAATCTCGGGGTCTGGATACGTTAGATAATAGGCACCTATTGAAACATGCCGCTCCAATAATATCTGAGCATTTAACATAATGATTTATAATCTATGTATAGAAAAATGTGTGTGTATGTGTGTGTCCTTCAACAGTGTGTGTGTGGGTGTGTCCCTGTCATTTATATCTGTGTGACCCTAATAATGCTTCAAATCATAGACCGATCTCTATCTGTGTCTGTGCATATCTAAGCCCCTCGAAAAGCATCTAAAACAAACCATCCAATCACATTTTAAAACCTATAACCTATTTCAACCTAATCAAAGTGGATTCAGGGAAAAACATTTCTGCCACACAGCTCTTACCAACCTCATTGAACAGTGGCATTTAAATATAAATAATGATTTGTTCACAGGAGCTATTTCTTTAGACTTTGCTAAAGCATGAATTTGGGGTGTGTGATGTGTGTGCAGTGCGTGCGTGATTGCATCGCGTGCGTACTTTAATGTGTGTGTGTGTGTGTGTGTGTGTGTGTGCGTGTGCGTGTGCGTGTGGTGATTACATGCGTGTGTGTGTGTGTGTATGTGTGTGTGAAGCAGTGTGTTGGTTGTTGCTTTTTCATGTTCCAGATCTCTACAACTTGGAGCACATTGGTTATATAATTAGACGAATGTGTGGTGTGAACCGATGACATAATTTTGGTTTTTTTTGTAGTAGTTGATTATTGATATTGATATTTGATTGATCTAGGGGTAAGAAGCGCTCTACTGGGGTAAAAAGAAAAGCGCATGGTCAATGGGATGTCCAAGGCTATAAGAGGCCTTATCTATGAAATGTTGGATAATTTCAGCTTATTATTTTATTTTCGCGTGCAAGTTCCGAGGAAGCCTCTGAAACATGCAAAATATGCAGGAATAATATTCTATACATCCATGAATTTTTTTATAGCGTAAAAAACAAAGGAGTTTGTTGATAGAAATAATAATAATGGTATATATTGCTTTTTTTTTTTTTTCATTTTCTGTCCTTGGAAAAGTTAAATAAAATACCAACAACAGCAAACTACCTCCATATTTTTATATTTATACAAAGCTTATTCTATGGGCTTTTGAACGATACTTTTCTTTTTTGACAACACTGTGATTGTCAGCTACACAGACTGAAATGAATTAGCTGACTGTGACGGGAAAAACGCCCACGGGAAAGAAGCCCATGGTCGTTTTGCACGCCTATAATTGTAGGTGTTGGTCATCTTTTTTATTGCCACATATCCTGAAAAACGTTGTATTTAAGTTTTTAAATGATTAGTGAACACGTTCTGCAATGTTTCAAGAGGTGCCTATCAGCACAACATTATCATTAGATCAATTATATGACAGTTTCAGCTTTGAATTAAGTGAAAATCTTATTCCGCCTGTTTTTTTCATCCATTCACAACCGATTTAATCTTCCATTGGTCGCATGTATAAATAGATAAAATGTTTCCGTCATTGTATGACGGTTTCTTGGTACAATGGTAATAATGCGTGCCTCGTAATGTTGCAGCATGTCAGATCTGTGGTTCCGATACTCGACAAGGCCACATTTTTTTTAATTTTAAGTTTTGTGAGTGACGTTCCTTTTTTCATTTTTTAGTGTTTTTTTTTAATGTCATTTGGATGACAATTATAAGTGTATAATAATTGCCAATCCGATCCAGTTTTTGTATTCTAATATCTTAACTGAAAAGCAGACTATTTAACTTAGTGGCTACAACGGGATTGAAGAATACAACTGTGGGTCAAAACGCTAACACGCTAGAACTTCGTGTTTCAGTCGAGACAAAATTGCGTCGATGGTAGGGCCTAGCTGGCGCGTTGGTGACTTTCACTTAGAGAGTGGGGGGGGGGGGCGCTTTTACCCGACCTGGGGTGCGCGTATTCCCGCTACGGGCAAAAAGGCGCACTGTAATATGTTTGCAAGAAAAAGCATTTTCTATCCCAAATCCTTTGTTTTTTTGCGCCTAAAAATTCATGATGTATAGAATAACTATCCTGCATATGTTGCAATGTTTCATGGGAGGCTTCCTGTGCACAAATAAGCAAATTATCCAACTCATAATGTCCTATCCTGGACATCCTGTGCTTTTTACCCCGTCTTCCCCTATGATACCTATCAGAAATGCCCACATGTGGCAACTGGCCACGGATGTCGTGACAAATTTGAAGGAGCTGGAGACAAAGATCAGTGCAATGGCCGTTGCCATCAATCCTGTGAATTTAGCACAAGAGTAGGCCTAGTCCGGACCAAAACACACAATGAACACTCTGTACAAATGCATTAGCTAGGGATGAAAACACAATACTTGGTTGACCGTTTTTAATTACCCTGCCATGTGGGCAGCCACACTCCGACCCTTAGAGGATTTTTGGAGAGTAATTCTGTTATGCTAGACCTTGTCATGGTTAAAGACCATTCCGCGCCATAACTATGCAGAACATAGCAGCATTGTGAATGGGCCTTGGTATTCGCCGGGGAGGAAGCAATTTGACCTTTGCCCCAGAAACTCTGTCTGCCTTCATATCAATTGCACCGAAAACTGTACGTCTATACGAGCAGTATATCTCATTCCAAGTAGGTTTTGTTCAATGAAGTTGTCAAAGAGAAAAATCAATGCAAACACATATAGATGCAATTGTTATAAAAGCAAAAGATAAAGTGCAAGAGCCGTTGCCACCAATCTGTAAATTGTACATGTCCTTTGTAATTGACAGTATCGTTATGATGAATATATCTGGTTTTTTATATCAGCCTTTTTACACACTACACAACACGCACAAGCGCACACGCACACACACGCACACACACCACACAAACACACAAATTGTAGACAATGTTTGTAATTGAGCAGATCGTTATGCTGAACTATCTGTTTTTTATATCATCCTTGTTACACACACACAGACACACACACACATCACACACACACAAACGCACACACACACACGCACACACATAAACGAACGAAAACATACTCGTAGATCGGCAAATGACAAAAACGTAATATCCTCAACAAGAGGTATAGTATTGGTCAACACAAATCTACAGTGCGCTAAGCCGAGACTATTAACTTTCCTTTTGAGTGAACAGATTTTTTGGCCAGGCCAGTGGAATCACCTTGGCAAAGAAGCAGGGGGCCCCTGCCCCGCTGGTTTATTCGTAGACTCTATTAAAGGTGGACCCTGACGGATGATTTTTTTGCAAGAAACACGTCGAAGTCACCAGAAAGACGGCCTTTTCAAGGATCTGAACACTCACTTTGTTCTGGTTTCTTTGAAATTAAACCGTCGAAACGGCGATTTTTCCTTGGCGGAGATGGCAGAGAGTGATAGCCATTTTTGGATGGGGTGGGTGAAGGTCACTCATTGTGGTTGAAGCGTTTTCTATTTTTTTGTAGTGCAGTAAAAACAACATTGGAGCTGTTCCATTTGTTGTGAGCGAACTCTTTTAGATAGGGGAAGACGGGGTAAAGTGCATGGTGCGGGTAAGAAGCCCCCCCAATTATCTCATGAAAGAAGCATTTTCCGTCTCATTTTGCCCATGAGACGAGCGTTAATGTCTAGCCATTTCGTCTCATGGGCAATTTTTGACTGAAATTTTCTCTATTTCATGAGATAATTGGGGTGGCTTCTTACCCGCCCATGCGCTTTTTACCGCCGTCTTCCCTAATCTGTAATAAAATTTAAAGAAAAGAAAACTAAAAGAAAAGGCCTTGTATTGCGATATTTCGTGCAACGTTTTGGTCTAAACGGCGTGGGGCGCCATTAAAAGAGAACGACACAGCCTTCTCTTTGGGTGAAAGAATTTGACTTCCAGCACCCTCCGCAAGGAGGAATCGCCGATTTGACGGTTTTGATTTATAGGAAACCAGAGCAAAGTTTTGGTGCAATATCTGTAAGGGTGTTTTCCTGGTGATCTGGACGTGTTTCTTAACACCAACCATCCGTCAGGGTGGCCCTTTAAGGAAACATCTCGCCTCTATTCGGCAGGTTTGAATCTTGTAGGCTTTTGCCGGACTGCAGTTGTTCAACCACGCATAGGATACTTTTCAAAGCTCCAGATAATGCATGGTTTCCCCCACCCGCTGCGCGAAACCAGCTGTGAGACAACTCTTGCGTCAATCCGTCTTCGGGCACGCCATCTCAGATGACGACTGTCAGATGAACGGCTGTTTTGAGCACGTCTGTCAGAATTTAGATAGACAGGCAGACATAAAACACACACAC
>JAGGCT020004036.1:5160141-5178376 GCA_017654935.2 Phymorhynchus buccinoides
TTTTTTGCAAGCAATGGCGTTGGTTCATTGGTACAGATGTTTTGGCTAGCTCGTCCAATGGATTGTTTGCCAAAAACCACAGCCACTGTCCTTTTGAAGGCAATGTACTTTCTCACAGTTTTCAGAAGGTCAAGAGAATGAAAAAAAAAAAAAAACATCACAGTCTAAGGGCTGTTTAACCTGGTTGCATATGGAGGTGACGTTTTTCTACCTTGGGTACAGCAGATCTGCTTTGGCAAGATTGGATAATGACAGACTCCTTACATTCCATATCATCCGACAACAAGCCTCTTCCATCCTAGCCTGAATGATGCACTGTGACTGCGACTCATTGGCTTGGAAAAGAGCCGTCCTACGAAGTGAACGTGGGACAGAAGATCCTCTCCGTGACCAAATCGACACAGCATATGCTGCTCTGTTTCGACGACCAACTTGGAATTTGCCTACAAGGTACAGGATGAGGGTCAATCCCCAGTCACCCCTGTACTCAACCCTGTGCGAAAGTTCCCCAAGCCTGGAAGCAAAGTCAAACTGGAGGCTGGACGCAGATAGAGAAGGCTTCATCATACGAGAAACTGAGTCCACAGAATGGGTGTCCGGCAGATGGTTCAGCTAAGAAGAAGAATGGTGATGTCGGATCTGCCTCGTCCAAGAGACTTGACAAAGCCTTGCAACGGCCCCCACTATCCCATTCGCACAGCTGTATGATGTTGCATGTAGATTGGAAAATGCAAAGTTATCACCACATTGGATGTAAAAACAGATTTTGGCAAATCCCACTGGACAGGAATCTTCTCGGCGTACGGCGTCATCACACCGTACGGCAGATACAGATTTCTGCGCTGCCTTTTTGGATTAACAAAGCCCCCGAGGATCTTCACAGTACACTAGGAGAGACTGTTTGAAGGGTGTCCATGTGCCCATCATCATCGATGACATTCTCATCTGGGAGCAACAGTTGAAGAGCATGCGCAACCTCAAAGTGGTTCTGGACAGGGCTCGACAGATTGGTCTAAAACTGAACCTGCAAAAGTGCAAATTCGGGAAGGATGAGCACACGTTTGTTGGACACAGGTTCACAAAGGTCTGAAGCCTGACATGGAAAAGACTGACGCCATCAGACACATGCCGGCTCCGAAGGCTCCCAAGACGGCACTGCAAAGTTCTGGGCAGATCAACTACTGAACAAGGTTCATCAAAAACTACAGCCAGAAACGGCTTTGCTGCGATAACTTCTCGTACGACATTGCATGGTGTTGTACAGACAAGCACAGCAGGCCTTTTGATGGATTTGAAGAAGGGCCTCATCAGCCCTCGTCTTGAATTTTGATCCATCCAGCCTGTTACACTGTCAGGGACTCATCCAAAAGCGGACTCGGAGCTGCATTTCTTCAGAACGCGTCACCAGTAGCATTTGCATCACGAGCCCCTCTCAATAGGCCGAAACTGATATGCGCAGATCGAAAAGGAACTCCGGCTGCAGTCCTTCGCCTGCAAGAAGTTCCATGACTTTGCCTATGGCCGCATGGTGACCATTGAGACGGACCATACACTTTTGATCACCATCATGAAGAAGCCACTACATGCTGCTCAGCAGCACTGCAAAGGATGCTACTCCAACTCCAGAGATCGATCTAGAGTTTGTCTACAAAGAGTGAGTGAGCTTTTCATTGCAGACACACTGTCCAGAGCTTATCCGGTGACACTGCTGAGGAACCGATTGACTTTGACGTCATGACAGTTCTCTCCATCTCACCTGCCAGAATGACTGGTCTACACTGGGAAACTTTGCTGACCTACCTGCGAAGCTTGCACGATTCAATCAGAGATGGATGGCCTGCTCATGGAAAAAAAAAAAAACCGCCAAAAAAAAAAAAAAAAAAAACCCGTTTTACAAAAAAAACCGAAAGAGATCAAAACGTTCTTTCCCTTCCAGGATGAGCTGGTTATAGAAGGTGAGATCATCTAAGGGACAGAATGCAGTAGTACCAAAGGCATTGCAATCGACATACAGGTTGCCATTCTGCCAAGGCTACATGGGCGTCGACCTACATTGAGAACGCCATTTCCCAATGCCCTCTGCTGCAACAGCTTCAAAGCTCATCTTTCAGAAGCAGCCCCCTCATCAACCACCCAGTCCCTGAGCTCCCATGGTCACGCTAGGAGCTTACATCTTCGACTGGAACAACCAGCTGTACTGGCTGGTTTGTGGACTCTTTCTTGGATGGTTCGAGATGGACTCTCTCCCTGAAATAACAATCCTGTGCGGTGATTGCAATTGAAAGAGACCTTTTGCCCACACGGATCCCTAGAGAAGCTGATAACTGACAATGGCGAACAGTTTGTGAGCCACGAGTTCAAAGGCTTTGCAATGTATGGCACTTCACTCAACGTGACAACAGCCCATACTACCGCCCAGATCAAATGGCCTTGCGCCGGCCAAATAACTCCTGGAAAAGAGCAGGAAAGACGGGTCTGACGTTCTCCTGGGCTCCTCAACCTGAGATACACCCGGGACAGCAATGGGCTCCGTGCCCACGCCTCCTAGCCAGACCACCGCACCACCCTCCCCGACTTCACCAAGTGCTGAACCAAAGCGCTGACACATCGAGTCGCCGCACAGCTGAAGAAGGCCCGTCAGCACAAAATGGGCACTGACACGTTCAGCGGGGATTGGAGCCCCTGAAGCCACATTAGTGGTGCGATGCAGACACCCAAGGCTTCCAAGACGGGGGGGGGGGGGGGGGGGGGGGGGGGGGTGGGGGGGGGGGTGGGGGGGGGGGGGGGGGGGGGTTCATAGTTGAGACAGCTCGTGACTCTCTCGATCCTCGTTGTCACATCGTCAGGGAGACCTATTTGATTAACCGCCGACACCTTTTGCCATCAACGGCCCAGACCCCAACCCCACCCCTAAGCCCTGACGAACCCATCTGTTGGTGTTGGTGCCTCACTGACAGCCCCCAGCTCTACCCAAGTGACAGCCACCCGAGCCCCAGCCCGCACAAGCTGTGCAGCGTTCATTCCTACCACCCCAAATCACCGCTTACCCTCTGCTCCTTTAAGCGTTTCATTACAAGTAATATTTTTTGTTATTTTGTTTATTCACTTCATTCTCGATTAAGAAATTCCTTTGGAATCTAAGTTCAATTTGAGTATTTGGAGAGAGTAAAGGAAATAAGAGACACCTTATTGTGGTTCCAGCATAATAAGACACTTATTGAGATTCAGTATTGAAAGACACTTATTGTGGTCCAGCATAAGGAGACACTTATTTGTGGTTCCATATGAGAAGACACTTATTGTGGTTCCAGTATGAGAAAGACACTATAACTTTGAATCAAGCAATAAAGACAAGGATTGTGGTTCCAGCACAAAAAGACTTTAAGCTTTGTGACAGTAATTTTTAATTAATAAGTGTTTCAAGTACTTCTATTTTTTGTTCACTAACCATTTGCTGATGTTCTTAAACAAAATTCCTTGGAAGAAGATGTTAAACAGTTAAGTTTCTTTCTTTTGTATAGTTTCGGGGTTGGACAGACGGCGTGGGCCGACAGACATGCACGGCACCTCGGAGAGTCGAGTAAACACTGTCCCTGGACTTGTCATTGGTCTCCGTCTGTTGTTTTGTATGTCAGGACTTCCGTTATTTTGTCACGATAATGATACCTCTGGCGTCCTGAAAGCAGTGTCCTGCCTCACTCTCTTTGCTGACAACATCCGGGCAGTGGACAGTCAGATGGCTCTTTCTCCACTGCCTCTCACTGCACCACGTCGACGGCGAGTGGCTCTCATCCTCGGAGATCCATGGGCTGAGGGCGTCATTGCCACGCTATTCACTGCCGGCGCTTGCGTCCAGGATCTCCCGAAGGCCGTCCGTTGTACACACCCACCAATTCGTGCATCTGCGTTGCACTGCTGCTCACGCACACACTCAACAAAAGTCTTGACTTCCTTGTCAAAATCAGCCCGACCCTACAAAGCTTTGCATGTTTCTTGACGCACGAGTTCTTTTACGGGAGGGGGCCTGGTCACCTTCAAACTCCCCACAACGTAGTGGTCAGAAAGACCAGCGTAGTCACGTCTTCATCCACGAGAAAGAACACTGTCCTCCAATGCCCCACCAACCCCAGTCAAGGATATGGCCCTGCTTGTGTGTTGATGACTGAAACTGAGTCAAATTATGATCAACAGCAGAGTCTTAATTATTCACTTGGTGATCAGAGCTATCATCGTAATGAAGTTTAAGTCACCGAGGGAGACACAGCATTACGAGAGGATGCATAAGAAGATCGAAGATCCGGAAAATTCCGTAGGAAGGCAGAGTTGGACAGTTTATTAGACTTACTTGGAAGGCGTCTTACAACAGACAAGTAGCCGTAGCAGTAGTGCCTCGAGTTTCATTTCAACACTCAAATGAACCAAATTTCAAAGAGTGAAGAAACACAGTTTGTCCAGAGCTTTACGATTCATGAAGGCCGAAGCCCCACCTCTCGACCCAACACGAGGAAACGAACGAACATCGAGTCGCAGGGCGTCATAGCATCTATGTAGACTCATCCCACGTCCTACAACCAGTCTCTGCATACGAGGATATCGCTTTCAGTCAGTCACTCATTCTGATTTCCGCAGTTTTTTTGTGTGAGACACGAATCGGAAGTTGAAAAGCAATACGTAATGTTTTTTGTTGTTTGTCTTCTTTCGCTGTACCGTTTTCTTGGAAGATTGACGCCATACCGAAGTAAGGGCCGAGAGGTTAATTCAGGGTCAAACGAGATGGTTTTTTACAGCTGGAGGAGCTGATCACGACTGTATTGCAGCAAAGACGATCGGAGGAAAACAACTGGAGTTGAACCTGTAGTGAAGGCTTGCTGTTACTTTGCTGCACCAAGCGATGAGCAGGAGCAGACCTGAAATACGGGTCGCTGGCTAGCTTGCTGCATGGTAGTTTCATGGCGACACACAAAGTTTCAACGCAGTCCTGTGGCCCTGCCTGTGTAGGCAGGTATCATTCTTGGCGCACCTCTTGGTAAAATTATTGTGTGCGTCCACATGTTTGTCTTGTCTTGTGTTCTGTGTATGTCTTTGTCTTTTCTGTGTGTAATGTTTTGCTATGTTATTTTTGTGGTTTCTGGTGTGTTTTTTGTTTGTTGCGTGCCTTTTTGTTATTTCCATGTTTTTTGGCTGACTTGACTGATTTGACTGTTTGGACTGTTTCTATTTTCTCTCTTTGCCATCCCTTTCCTTTGACTCATGAGCGTGACTTGACTTGATGTTTGTGCCTATTGTTTGTTATTATGCCTGTGGTTGTGTTTGTGAAATATTCTGCTTTGTTCTATGTTTGTTTTATTGCGTGTGTTGTATTTGAATAGTGTTTTCTCCTCTTTGTAGCGTGCGTTTGTCCATGGCCTTTTGTTCATTGTTTTCTTTTTATGCTGATATCGTGTTTTGGTATGGTCCTTGTGCATTTGTCCTATTGTCATGAATTCTTTTCCGTTTACAAATTCACTAGGTCTTATCCTTAGCAATTGTTCCGTTGGCGTCTCGTAAGTTACGTGAACGAGTTGTCATTGATTAAATCGTGTGTTTTGCGTCCTTCACGAATATTTGTCTTTTTTCTGCATGCAAAGCTTTGCTGCGATTGAAGTACGCGCGCTTCCTGCGTGAGGCCTCGTGGTGAATTATCCTCCCTTGCCCTTTTTGTGAGTACTGAATATCGTAACAATTCTAAGCTGAGTTTTGAATGCCTCTTCGTTGGCTTTTCTGAGATGGCCGAATGAAGACGTTTTCTTTTGTATGCTGGAACTGTTGATGATTTTGGGCCCCAAGTTGAGTCCGCTGTAGACTTGTTTCCTGTGAAACCTATTGGGTCAAAGGTATGTTGGGACTGTCCGTTTTTCATCGATTGTGAGATCATGTTTGAACGTTTTTCTTTGCTTTACTTTCAGGACAGTTATAGTTTACGATGTCTTTGATGATACTGCGAGATCTGAGTTCACGTATTGAATTCAAATTTGTTTTTCCAATCTTCTAAGTTTGTTTTTTTCGATCATGATAATTAGAGGGTTTTTTGCTGATGTTTTCGTAACCCTTTTATCTAAAGGGGCCTAATTGTAACTGTTGTTATTCGCCGATTGGTTAAGTTTTGTAAAGTCTTTTCGTTTGGCGTTATAGCTGTAAAGTTAAATTTTATGTTTCGTAATCGTGGGATTTTGTGGGGCCCTTTTTTCCCTATATGGTTTCTTATGGTTTTGTTGTTGTTTATTTGCAGTTTTTTCACCTTGTCCGAGTCGAGTGGCTGTACCTTGCCTCATTGGGAGAGAAAGATTTATGAGTGTATGGAATAAATGACTCTGCTTACTCCTTCTTCAAGATTCCTCGTTTTTGAGTCTGATGCACGAGAGCTTAGTTTTCACAGGGGGGGGGAATGCATCCACCCACTTCATTCCTTCGACTCTAACACGAGTTCATTACCTCCGACGATCGTTTAGCACCGAAAGTCTTGCACGGTGCGGCCACACAGTCAACTGTGAAGAAATGGCGCGCACAGCACGATCCAGTGGATTATACCTTGGCATAAATTGGCCCACCACAAGAAGCGTCCCCACATCACGACCATTTTTCCACAAACTGTCACACAAACATACTCCTCTTTCATCACACACGAAGCACAAACAGCAAGGCTACGATCACTCTAACCTGAACGGCGAACGCCCTTGGCATGTATGGTCAGTAGAGCAAAGTGACGAGTCCATGGTTCACTGCTGGAGCTATGCTGTATTCTGTGATTGTGGTCCACTACTAATGGTCAGTATTGATGTAATTAATGGTTCATTATTGTATGGTCATTTAGAGCAAAGTGAGGAAAAGGTCCAGTGGTCCACTGCCTGGAGCTATGCTTGTATTCTGTGATTGTGGTCAACTACTATGGTCAGTATTGATTTAATATGGTTAAATGTATGGTCGTTAGAGCAGAGTGGACTAGGTTCAGTGTCCTGCTGGAGCTATGCTGTATTCTGTGGATTTGTTGTCACTACCATAGTCAGTATTGATGTAATAATGGTTCATATGTATGGTCAGTTATAGCAAAGTGACGAAGTCCCAGTGTCATGCCTGGGGCTATGCTGTATTCTGTGTTGTGGTCCCTACTAATGGTCCAGTATTGAATTTAATAATGGTTAAATAGGTATGGTCAGTTAGAGCAGGAGTGACGAGGTCCAGTGGTCACTGCCTGGAGCTATGCTGTATTCTGTTATTGTGGTCACTACCATAGGTCAGTATTGATGTAATAATGGTTAATATGGATGGTCGTTAGAGGCACAGTGACGAGTCCCATTGTCACTGCCTGGGCTATGCGATTCTGTGACTGTGGTCACTATATGGTCCCGTATTGATGTAATAATGTTTAATATGTATGTCAGTTTAGAGCAAGTGACGAGGTCCAGAGACATTGCCTGGAGCTATGCCTGTATTCTGTGTTGTAGTCACTGACTCTAGTCAGTATTGATGATAATAATGTTAATATCAATGGTCAGTTAGAGCAGAGTGACGAAGTCCAGTGTCAACTGCCTGGAGCTATGCTGTATTATGTGACTGTGGCCACTACTATGTTCAATATTGATGTCATAATGCTAACCAAAGCCATAGACCGTGATCAGTTAGATTTGACAGTTGAAGTCAGGTGAGCTTGGTATCTACCTATTGTCCTACCCACTACAAAACACAATGTATTATTTACAATAATACTATACAATACGATGCGCTTGCTGTCTACCTAATGTTCTAACAATTACAAAATACAATGTATGATTTACAATAATACTATACATTACTGAGTAAGCCTTGGTGTACAATGATTTACAATGATACTATACAATAGAATGGCTTGTGTAGCAATGATTTACAATGATACTAACACATATACAATGAGCTACCTTGGTGTACAATGAATTTACAATATCTATCCAATAGAATGACTTGTGTACAAGGATTTACATGTACTACACACATTACAGATTGGGCTAGCTTGGTGTACAATGATGTACAATGATACTACACAATACAATGAAGCTAGCTTGTGTACTGTGATTTACATTATTACTATACATTACATGAGCTACTTGGTGTACAAGATTACGATGATACTACACAATACAATTGAGGTCGCTTTGTGTACAATGCTTTACGATATGATAGCTAACAATACAATGAGCTCGGTGTACAATGATGTAGAATGATACTATGACATTACAATGAGCTAGGCTTGGTGTACAATGAGTTTACAATGATACTCACAATACTGAGCTCGGGGTACAATGATTTTAAAAAATACTACACAATACATGACTCCGTGTACAATGATGTCAATGATACTATACATACAGTGATGTAGCTTGGTGTACAATGATTTACATATAATCCACAATACAATGAGCTCGTGTACCAATGTTTAACAATGTCTATACATTACAATGAGCTAGCTTGGTGTGCAATGATGTAACAATGATACTAACACAATACAATGAGCTAGCTTGTGTACACAAGATTTACAATGATACTACACAATACATGAGCTTGGTGTCAATGATGTCCAATGATACTATCACAATACATTGAGCTAGCTTGGTTACAATGATTTACAATGATCTACCAATACAATGAGCTTGGTGTACAATGATGTACATGATACTACACAATACAAGGGAGCTAGCTTGGTGTACAATATGTACAATGTACTTACATTACGTGATGTTAGCTTGGTGTACAATGATGTGCAATGATACTATGCATTATAATGAGCTGAGCTTGGTGTACATGATTTACCATGATACTATCCATTAAATGAGGTACTCGGTGTACATGATTTACAATGATCTACACAATGCAATGACTGCTTGGTGTGACAATGATGTACAATAATACTGCACAATGCAATGAGCTTAGCTTGGTGTACAATGACTTACAAGAATACTACACAATACAATGAGCTAGCTTGGTGTACAATGACTTACAATGATACTACACAATACAATGAGCTAGCTGGTGTACAATGATTTACAATGAATACTACACAATAGAATGAGCTAGCTTTGGTGTACAATGATGTAGCAATGATACATACCCAATTACAATGAGAGCTAGCCTTGGTTACAATGATGTACAATGATACTAATACATACAATGCTCTAAGCTTGGTACAACTGAGTTACAATGAACTACACAATAGAATGAGCTAGCTTGTGTACAATGGAATTTACAATGATACTTACACAATAGAATGAGCTAGCTTGGTGTTCATTGATTTACAATGATACGACCATAGAACTGAGCTAGCTTGGTGTACAAATTATTTACAATATAATATCACTACACAATAGAATGAGCTAGCTTGGTGTACAATGATTTACAATGATACTATACATTACAATGAGCTAGCTTGGTGTACATTGATGTCATAATCTCACAATACATGAGCTAGCTTGGTGTACAATGAGTACATGATACTACAACAATACATGAGCTAGCTTGGTGTACGTTTTTACAATGTACTACACATACCAATGAGCTAGCTTGGTGTCAATGATGTTACATGATACTACACAATAAAGAGCTAGCTTGGTGTACAATGACTTACATAATACATATTTACATGGGTAGCTTCGTGTACAATGATTTACAATGATGCTATCCAATACAATGAGCTAGCTTGTGTACATGATTCAAATATACTATCTTACATGAGGTAGCTTGGTGTACAATTATTTACAATGATACCTATCCAATAAATGAGCTTGTGTGTAACAATTGATGTACAATTACTACACCATACAATGAGTACTTGGTGTCAATGATTTACATGGATACTATACAATAGAATGAAGCTTGTGTACAATGATTTACATGATACTCACAATACAATGGCTAAGCTTGTGTCAATGATGTACCGATGATACACACAATCCAATAGCTAGCTTGGTGTACATATTTACAATGATACTATACATTACATGAGGCTACCTTGTGTGTCCAATGATTTACCCTGATACTACGCAATACAATAGGTAGCTTGTGTACATGGTTTACCATGATACTATACAATACAATGAGCTCGGTGTACAATGATGGTAGAATGATACTAATACATTCACAATGAGCTAGCTTGGTGTACAATGTTTACAATGATCTCACAATACAATGAGCTCGGTGTACAATGATTTACAAAATACTACACAATACAATGAGCTCGGTGTACAATGATTGTACATGATACTATCCATTACATGATGTAGTCTTGGGTGTACCATGCTTTACAATAATAATACACAATAAATGACTCGGTGTACAATGATTTTAAATGATACTATACATTACAATGAGCTAGCTGGTGTACATGATGTACAATGATACTACACAATTATCAATAACTAGCTTGGTGTAACAATGATTTACAATGATACCTACACAATACAATGAGCTTGGTGTACAATGATGTACAATGATAGCTACACAATACAAGAACTAGCTTGTGTAACAATGATTTACATTGATACTACACAATACAAGAGCTTGGTGTACATGAATGTGAACAAATGATACTACAACAAACAATGACTAGCTTGGGGTAACCATGATGTAGAATGATACTATACATTACAATGAGGTAGCTTGGTGTACAATGATTTACAATGATGCTTAACTTATAATGAGCTAGCTTGGTGTACAATGATTTTACAATTGATGCTAGCATTACAGTGAGTAGCTCGTGTACAATGATTTAACAATGATCTACACAATGCAATGACTAGCTTGGTGTACAATATGTACAATATACTGCACAATGCATGAGGCTATCTTGTGACCAATGACTTACAATAATAACTACCCAATACAATGAGCTAGCTTGGTGTACAAATTGACTTACAATGATACTAACACAATAACATGATCTACCTTGGTGTACAATGATTTACAATTGATACTACACAATAGAATGAGCTAGCTTGGTGGACAGTGTATGTCAATGTACTACACAATAACAATGAGCTAGCTTGGTGTACAATGATGTACAATGATTCTATACATCCATGACTATCTTGGTTACCAATGATTACATGCTACTAACTAGAATAGCTAGCTTGTGTACAATGATTTACGATGATACTACAACAATGAATGGCTAGCTTGGTGTACAATGATTACAATGATACTACACAATAGAATGAGCTAGCTTGGTGTCACTGATTACAAATGTACTCACAATATAGTGAGCTAGCTTTGGTGACATGATTTCAATGTACTATACTACAATGAAGCTAGCTTGGTGTAACATTGATGTCAATAATATTACACAATGACAATGAGCTAGCTTGGTGTACAATGATGTACAAATGATACTACACAATATATGAGCTAGCTTGGTGTAAACAATGATTTTACAATAATACTACACAATACAATGCGCTCGCTTGGTGTACAATGATGTACAACATGATACTACACAATAATGAGCTAGCTTGGTGTACAGTGATTTACAATGATACTATACATTACAATGAGGTAGCTTGGTGTACAATGATGTACAATGATACTATACAATACAATGAGCTCGGTGTACAATGATGTAGAATGATACTATACATTACAATGAGCTAGCTTGGTGTACAATGATTTACAATGATACTATACATTACAATGAGCTAGCTTGGTGTACAATGATGTACAATGATACTACACAATACAATGAGCTAGCTTGGTGTACAATGACTTACAATGATACTATACATTACAATGAGCTAGCTTGGTGTACAATGATTTACAATGATACTATACATTACAATGAGCTAGCTTGGTGTACAATGATGTACAATGATACTATACATTACAATGAGGTAGCTTGGTGTACAATGATTTACAATGATGTTACACAATAGAATGAGCTAGCTTGGTGTACAGTGATTTACAATGATACTATACATTACAATGAGGTAGCTTGGTGTACAATGATTTACAATGATGTTACACAATAGAATGAGCTAGCTTGGTTGCTTACAGTGCATTGAACAAATGAAGACTACTCCCATACACTACATATGAGCTTTATAGCTTGATTGTATGTACATACAATGATTTTGTACAATGATACTACACAATACAATGCGCTCTCAGCTTGGGTTTATCCAATGTACAATGATGTACAATGATACTACACAATACAATGAGGTAGCTTGGTGTACAATGATTTACAATGATACTATACATTACAATGAGGTAGCTTGGTGTACAATGATTTACAATGATGTTACACAATACAAATGAGCTTAGAGTCTTGGTGTTACACATGATTTACAATGATTACTATACATTACAATGAGCTGCTTGGGATACCAGCTTGGTGTACAATGATTTACAATGATACTACACAATACAATGAGGTAGCTTGGTGTACAATGATTTACAATTATACTACACAATACAATGAGCTAGCTTGGTGTACAATGACTTACAATAATACTACACAATACAATGAGATAGCTTGGTGTACAATGATGTACAATGATACTAAACAATACAATGAGGTAGCTTGGTGTACAATGATTTACAATGATGTACTACACAATAGAATGAGATAGCTTGGTGTACAGTGATTTACAATGATACTATACATTACAATGAGGTAGCTTGGTGTGTTGATTGCTATGCTTTGGGTAAAATAGATGTTGGTGTGTACAATGAATGGTACAATGGATACATACATTACAACTGAGCTAGCTCTTCGGTTTGTTACAGTGATTTACAATAGATACTACCACATTACAATGCGTGTAGCTTTTGTGTAACAGTTGATGTACAAGATTTACAAATCGATGTTATGCAATAGAATGACGCTAAGCTTGGTGTACAAGTGATTTTACAATGATACTAAATACTAAATTACAATGAGCTGCGGCGTTCATTACTACAATGATTTACAATGATACCTACACCAATTACAATGAGCTATAGCTTGGTTGTTACACATGATGTACAATGATACTACGAGCAATACAATGAGCTCACCGCTTGGTGTACAATGAAACTTACAATCCAATACTACACAAATACAATGATGATTGAGCTAGCTTTGGTTACAATGATTTGTACCAATTATTTACAATGATTGTTACACAATAGAATGGAGCTAGCTTGTGTACTGTGGACAGTGACCACGTGATTATTTACAATGATACTATACATTACAATGAGCTAGCTTGGTGTACAATGACTTACAATAATACTACACAATACAATGAGATAGCTTGGTGTACAATGATGTACAATGATACTAAACAATACAATGAGCTAGCTTGGTGTGTAGCTTTTGGATATGTTACAATGAACTTACAATGTACTTTATACATCACAATGAGCTAGCTTGCGTTGTGTACTCTTCATGGATTAATTTACACTGATATACACAATACAATGAGGTGGCTTGGTCTAGTACAATGAATTTACAATAATACCTTACACAATTTTACACATCAGGTACTTGGTGTACAATGATTTTTACTTTACAATAATACTACACAATACATGACGCTAGCTCGGCCGGTTCAATAGAATTACAATGATACTATGCATTACAATGAGCTCAGGTGTTGTCTATGTGAGCATCAGGTGCAGGTCTAGCTCACACTATCAACTTAACGACATCTACAAACACACACAGCACGCCACTCCCACCACAACGACAATCCCCCCACACACACACGCACGCACACCCGCCAGTACGCACTCTCACACATATAACACACACTTCTACTCTATCTCTCTCTTCTTCTCCTCTCTCTCTCTCTCTCTCTCTCTCTCTCTCTCTCTCTCTCATCTCTCTCCTCTCTCTCTCTCACACGCGCGGTGGTATATTGGAAAACAAATTGACGTAATTCAAACTCCAGGACTATTCACAATCATTCTGCACCTTAGAGTCATGCCTCTCCCCCTACCCCCCTCCCCCCCTTCCCCACTCCCCTCCCCCTCCTCCCCCAACTGTTCTATCTAGCAAAATCAAAGGGTAAAGCCATCAAATTACACTGAAAGGCTGATAGCCGCTGGGAGTCTATAATAAATAAATTATGTTAACGTCCGACTAGTGACCTTTGTCAGGGGTCAGGTGGCTGGCAGCTGGTAAAATATTCATTCACAAAACCAACCCATAGAAAAGGTTTTAAATTAGACTCTTCTGTTGCATAATAATAAGAATCAATAAATAATAATAATAATAATAATAAACAACAACAACAACAACAACAACAACAACAACAACACAAAACAACTAACAACAGCAACAACAACAACAACAACAATAACAATACCAATAATTATAATAATGATAGATAATAATAAATACAGCTTCTATATAGGCATTATTATATATATTCTTATTCACTTAAATGCAAACAAAATCCAAAGCACATAGGAACATCCACAGAAAACACGCACACGCACACACGCACACACAATACACACCCCCCCCCCACAAACCCCCACGACGCGCTTGTATGCATTCGCCAGCCAGGAACCAATAATTGTACTCGGTGACAGAAAGCAAAGTGAGCTTTGTTATGCTTTAGGGTAAAGTAGGGTCCAACATAGTGAGCTTTGTTATGTTTTAGGGTCCAACATAGTGAGCTTTGTTATGTTTTAGGGTCCAACATAGTGAGCTTTGTTAAGTTTTAGGGTCCAACATAGTGAGCTTTGTTAAGTTTTAGGGTAAAGTAGGGTCCAACATAGTGAGCTTTGTTAAGTTTTTGGGTAAAGTAGGGTCCAACATAGTGAGCTTTGTTAAGTTTTAGGGTAAAGTAGGGTCCAACATAGTGAGCTTTGTTAAGTTTTAGGGTCCAACATAGTGAGCTTTGTTATGTCTTAGGGTCCAACATAGTGAGCTTTGTTAAGTCTTAGGGTCCAACATAGTGAGCTTTGTTAAGTTTTAGGGTAAAGTAGGGTCCAACATAGTGAGCTTTGTTAAGTTTTTGGGTAAAGTAGGGTCCAACATAGTGAGCTTTGTTATGTTTTAGGGTCCAACATAGTGAGCTTTGTTAAGTTTTAGGGTCCAACATAGTGAGCTTTGTTATGTTTTAGGGTCCAACATAGTGAGCTTTGTTAAGTTTTAGGGTCCAACATAGTGAGCTTTGTTAAGTTTTAGGGTCCAACATAGTGAGCTTTGTTAAGTTTTAGGGTCCAACATAGTGAGCTTTGTTATGTTTTAGGGTCCAACATAGTGAGCTTTGTTAAGTTTTAGGGTCCAACATAGTGAGCTTTGTTAAGTTTTAGGGTAAAGTAGGGTCCAACATAGTGAGCTTTGTTAAGTCTTAGGGTCCAACATAGTGAGCTTTGTTAAGTCTTAGGGTCCAACATAATGAGCTTTGTTAAGTCTTAGGCTCCAACATAATGAGCTTTGTTAAGTTTTAGGGTCCAACATAGTGAGCTTTGTTATGTTTTAGGGTCCAACATAGTGAGCTTTGTTAAATTTTAGGGTCCAACATAGTGAGCTTTGTTATGTTTTAGGGTCCAACATAGTGAGCTTTGTTAAGTTTTAGGGTCCAACATAGTGAGCTTTGTTATGTTTTAGGGTCCAACATAGTGAGCTTTGTTAAGTCTTAGGGTCCAACATAGTGAGCTTTGTTAAGTTTTAGGGTAAAGTAGGGTCCAACATAGTGAGCTTTGTTAAGTCTTAGGGTCCAACATAGTGAGCTTTGTTAAGTTTTAGGGTCCAACATAATGAGCTTTGTTAAGTCTTAGGCTCCAACATAATGAGCTTTGTTAAGTTTTAGGGTCCAACATAGTGAGCTTTGTTAAGTTTTAGAGTAAAGTAGGGTCCAACATAGTGAGCTTTGTTAAGTTTTAGAGTAAAGTAGGGTCCAACATAGTGAGCTTTGTTAAGTTTTAGGGTAAAGTAGGGTCCAACATAGTGAGCTTTGTTAAGTTTTAGGGTAAAGTAGGGTCCAACATAGTGAGTTTTGTCAAGTTTTAGGGTCCAACATAGTGAGCTTTGTTAAGTTTTAGGGTAAAATAGGGTCCAACATAGTGAGCTTTGTTATGTTTTAGGGTCCAACATAGTGAGCTTTGTTAAGTCTTAGGGTCCAACATAGTGAGCTTTGTTAAGTTGTAGGGTAAAGTAGGGTCCAACATTGTGAGCTTTGTTAAGTTTTAGGGTCCAACATAATGAGCTTTGTTAAGTTTTAGGGTCCAACATAATGAGCTTTGTTAAGTTTTAGTGCAAAGTATGGACTAACATAGTGAGCTTTGTTAAGTTTTAGGGTCCAACATAATGAGCTTTGTTAAGTTTTAGTGCAAAGTATGGACTAACATAGTGAGCTTTGTTAAGTTTTAGGGTCCAACATAGTGAGCTTTGTTAAGTTTTAGGGTCCAACATAGTGAGCTTTGTTAAATTTTAGAGTAAAGTAGGGTCCAACATAGTGAGCTTTGTTAAGTTTTAGGGTAAAGTAGGGTCCAACATAGTGAGCTTTGTTAAGTTTTAGGGTCCAACATAGTGAGCTTTGTTATGTTTTAGGGTCCAACATAGTGAGCTTTGTTAAGTTTTAGGGTCCAACATAGTGAGCTTTGTTATGTTTTAGGGTCCAACATAGTGAGCTTTGTTATGTTTTAGGGTAAAGTAGGGTCCAACATAGTGAGCTTTGTTATGTTTTAGGGTCCAACATAGTGAGCTTTGTTAAGTTTTAGGGTCCAACATAGTGAGCTTTGTTATGTTTTAGGGTCCAACATAGTGAGCTTTGTTAAGTTTTAGGGTAAAGTAGGGTCCAACATAGTGAGCTTTGTTAAGTTTTAGGGTCCAACATAGTGAGCTTTGTTAAGTTTTAGGGTCCAACATAGTGAGCTTTGTTATGTTTTAGGGTCCAACATAGTGAGCTTTGTTATGTTTTAGGGTCCAACATAGTGAGCTTTGTTATGTTTTAGGGTCCAACATAGTGAGCTTTGTTATGTTTTAGGGTCCAACATAGTGAGCTTTGTTATGTTTTAGGGTCCAACATAGTGAGCTTTGTTAAGTTTTAGGGTCCAACATAGTGAGCTTTGTTAAGTTTTAGGGTCCAACATAGTGAGCTTTGTTATGTTTTAGGGTCCAACATAGTGAGCTTTGTTATGTATTAGGGTCCAACATAGTGAGCTTTGTTAAATTTTAGAGTAAAGTAGGGTCCAACATAGTGAGCTTTGTTAAGTTTTAGAGTAAAGTAGGGTCCAACATATCCAACTGACTCGACCACGAATCACAATTTACGACGTAAGGTCCGTAGGTTTAAATTACATTGAAAACGGAGAAAGATTGCACTGAACATTAGATTGCAGAATGCAAAGCTATCCAAGTGTTTGGGAGTAGAACAAAATTCACTCCTAAAATAACAGTGCCTTTAACCCTAACCCTAACCCTAGAAGCACATAATTATGGGAGAGACAACTCGCCATGCCAGCCAAAAGGAAATCAAAATGCAGCAGATATTTTACAATGTAAAAAACACGGAATAGTCACAGCAAAACTCCAACAACAGTAGTAGTAGTAGTAGTGTAGTAGTCGTAGTAGTAGTAGTAGTAGTAGTAGTAGTATAGTAGTAGTAGTAGTAGTAGTAGTAGTAGTGGTGGTAGTCGTTAAAGTACGTAGTAGTAGTAGTAGTAGTAGTAGTAGTCTAGTAGTAGTAGTAGTAGTAGTAGTAACAACACAATCGGTGAAGCTTTTCATGCAGTCCCATCGTTACAACAATATCAGACCTTTTTTTGGACAAGGTTTTTACGGTTGATGTTTCCTATATCTAGTTATTGGTCAAAGCTTCTAAAAATATCTATAATTTTTGTGGATTTATCTAGACGATTTTTGAAGGTGTTAGTATTAGATGCACTTTTTAGGTCAAATGGCATAACTCTATTACTAAAACAATTCTCAGCGTCCACTCAAAACTAAAGAAAAGAAAAAAGGAAAGGAAAGAAAATTTTCTTTAATAGTTTAGTATGTGCATCTTTTGAATAAAATGATTCCATTTATGTGTCCATTCTTTTGTAGACTACATAATCATGTTGCAGTCACATGACTATTACATGATTTACTGAAAATCCTTTGTGCCATCGTCAAATACTTTACACTATGATCCCACACAATCCAGTAAGTCGTTGATGAAGATAGTAAACAGTTAGGCCCAAGATTCTCCCTTGAGGATTCCACTGAGTAACCTTAGATTTTTGATGAGTATTGATC
>JAGGCT020004036.1:5178876-5234344 GCA_017654935.2 Phymorhynchus buccinoides
TGCTAGCTTGGTTGTACATGATTTACTCATGATACTACACATACAATGAGGTCTCTTGGTGTACAATGATTTACATGATACTATCATTACATGAGCTAGCTTGGTGTACAATGATTTATACAATGATTACTATACAATACAATGAGCTCGGCGTTGCACTGATTGTACCATGATACTATACATTACATGACTAGCTTGGTGTACATGATTTACAATGATACTACAACAATACAATGAGCTAGCTTGGTGTACAATGATTTACAATATACTACACCATACAATGAGCTAGCTTGTTGTACAATGATTTACAATGAATTTACACAATAGAATGGCTAGCTTGGTGTATCGTGATTTACAATGATACTATACATTACAATGAGCTAGCTTGGTGTACAATGATTTACAATGATACTACACAATGCAATGAAGCTAGCTGGTGTACAATGATTTCAATGATACTATACATTAACATGATGTATGCTTGGTGTCAATGATTTCAATGATAACTATACCTTTACAATGATCTAGCTTGGTTGTACTATGGTTTACCCTGATACTAGACACTACAATGAGTAGCTTGGTGTACAGTGATTTAAAATAAATTACACATACACTGAGTAGCTTGGTGTACAATGATTTACAATATTCTTACACATACTGAGCTGCTCGGCGGTTCAATGTTTACAATGAAACTATGCTTACAATGAGCTCGTGTCTTGTAGCATCAGGTGCAGGTCCTAAGCTCACACTATCACACGACCTTTACAACACACACCACGCACCCCCCCCCCCCCCCGTTTCCCTCCCACACACACACGCACGCACACACGCACGTACGCACACACACCATATACACGCACACATACAATTATCTCTCTCTCCTCTTCTCAAAAAAATCATCTCTCGATCTACTCTCTCTCTCATCTCTCAATCCTCGAGTCCTCTCTTCTCTTATCTCTCTCTCTCTCCACGCGCGGTGTATATTGGAAAACAAAATTGACAGCGTAATTTCACCAGGACTATTCACAATCATTCTGCCCCTTAGAGTCCTGGCTCCTCCCTACCCCCTCCCCCCCTTCCCCCCCTCCCCCCCCCCCCCTCCCCCCAACCTGTTCGACTCTGAAACAAAGGTAAAGCCATCAAATGACACTGAAAGCTGATAAGCCGCTGGAGTCTGATAAATAAATTATGTAACTCACAGTGACCTTGTGTCAGGGGTCAGGTGGCTGGCAGCTGGTAAAATATTCATTCACCAAACCAACTCCTAGAACAGGTTTTAATATTAACTCTCTGTTGCATAATAATAATAATAATAATAATAAGAGATATAATAATAACCACAATCAACAACAACAACACACCCAACACACAACACAACTAACAACAGCAACAATAACACAAACAACAACAATAACCAAATAACAATAATACTAATATGAGAATAATAATAATATACCGCTTTATATATCGCATTATTATTATATTCTTATTCTTAAAAATGCAAACAATACAAAGCCATACCATAGAAAACAACGCACATACGCACACAACGCACACACAAATACACACACACACGCGCGTGTATTCATTCGCAGCCTATGACCAAATAATTGTACTCGGTGCCAGAAAGCAAAGTGAGCTTGTTATGCTTTAGGGTAAAGTAGGGGTCCAACATAGTGACGTTGGTTAGTTTTAGGGTCCCACATAGTGACTTTGTATATGTTTTAGGTCCAACATAGTGAGCTTTGTTAAGTCTTAGGGTCCAACATAGTGATCTTTGTTAAGTTTTAGGGTAAAGTAGGGTCCAACATAGTGAGCTTTGTTAAGTTTTTGGGTAAAGTAGGTCCAACATATTGAGCTTTGTTAAGTTTTTTAGGGTAAAGTAGGGTCCAACATAGTGAGCTTGTTAAGTTTTATAGGGTTCCAACATAGTGAGCTTTGTTAGTCTTAGGTCCACATAGTGAGCTTTGTTAGTCTTAGGGTCCACCATAGTGAGCTTTGTTAATCTTAGTGGTCCAACATTAGAGAGTCTTGTTAAGTTTTAGGGTTAAGTGAGGGTACCAACATAGTGAGCTTTGTTAATCTTAGGGTCCAACATAGTGAGCTTGTTAAGTCTTTAGGGTCCAACTAATGAGCTTGTTAAGTGCTTCGGTCTCCACATAATGAGGCTTTGTTAGTTTTTAGGTTCCCAACCTAGTGAGCTTTGTTATGTTTTAGGTCCAACATATTGAGGGCTCTTGTCTAATAGTTAGGTCCAACATAGTGAGGGCTTGTGTTATGTTGTTAGGGTCGGCCAACATAGTGAGCTTTGTAAGTTTTAGGTCCATGCATAGTTGAGTTTTAGGGTCCAACATAGTGAGCATTTGGTTATGTTTTATGGGTTCCAAGCAATAGTGAGCTTTGTTAAGTCGTTAGGGTCCGACATAGTGAGCTTTGTTAGTATTTATGGGTAAGTATGGTCCAACATTATTGAGCTTTGTTAATCTATAGGGTCCAACTATAGTGAGGCTTTGTTAGAGTCTTAGTGCTAGGGTCTAACATAGTGAGCTTATGTTATGTACTTAGGGCTCGCATACATAATGAGTCTTTGTTATGTTTTAGGTCGGGGCAAACATTATTGAGCCTTTGTTAAGTGTTAGAGGAAAGTAGGGTCCAACCTCTAAGTGAGGCTATTGTTACATAGATGTTAGTTAGTAAGGGGTAGGGTCCGTGAACATTGTGAGCTTTGTTAGTGTTAAGGGTAGAAGTAGGGTCTCAACTTATATACGGTTAGTGAGCTTTGTTAAGTTGTTAGGGTAAAGTAGGGAATTCCAACATAGTGATTTTGTCAAGTATTTAGGGTTCGCTCACATGAGGTGAGGCTTTGTTAAGTTTTAAGGTAAAAATAGGGTTCCTACATAGTGAGCTTTGTTATGGTTTTAGGGTTGCAACATAGTGAGCATTTGTTAAGTTTCTTGGGTCGGCAAGCATAGTGAGCTTTTGTTAAGTTTGTAGGGTGAAAGTAGGGTCGCTTAACATTGTGAGCTTGTGTTAAGTTTTAGGGATCTCAACATGAGTGAGCTTTGTTAAGGTTGTAGTGTCCAGAACACTATAGTGAGCGTTGTTAAGTTTTTAAGTGTAAAAGTATGGACTTCATCATAGTGAGGCTTTGTAAGTTTAGGTCCAACACTAATGAGATTGTTAAAGTTTTAGTGCTAAAGTAATGGATCTTAACATAGTGAGGGCTTTGTTAAGTTTTAGGGTCCCTATCATATTGAGCTTGTTAAGTTTTAGGGTCAATTCATAGTGAGGGCTGTGTTATATTTTAGAGTAAAGGAGTGGGTCCAACATAATGAGCTTTGTTAAGTTTTAGTGCAAAGTATGGACTAACATAGTGAGCTTTGTTAAGTTTTAGGGTCCAACATAGTGAGCTTTGTTATGTTTTAGGGTCCATCATAGTGAGCTTTGTTAAATTTTAGGGTCCAACATAGTGAGCTTTGTTATGTTTTAGGGTCCAACATAGTGAGCTTTGTTAAGTTTTAGAGTAAAGTAGGGTCCAACATAGTGAGCTTTGTTATGTCTTAGGGTCCAACATAGTGAGCTTTGTTAAGTCTTAGGGTCCAACATAGTGAGCTTTGTTATGTTTTAGGGTCCAACATAGTGAGCTTTGTTATGTTTTAGGGTAAAGAATAGGGTCCAACATAGTGAGCTTTGTTAAGTTTTAGGGTCCAACATAGTGAGCTTTGTTAAGTTTTAGGGTCCAACATAGTGAGCTTTGTTATGTTTTAGGGTCCAACATAGTGAGCTTTGTTATGTTTTAGGGTCCAACATAGTGAGCTTTGTTAAGTTTTAGGGTCCAACATAGTGAGCTTTGT
This sequence comes from Phymorhynchus buccinoides, assembly GCA_017654935.2. NCBI lineage: Eukaryota > Metazoa > Mollusca > Gastropoda > Neogastropoda > Raphitomidae > Phymorhynchus > Phymorhynchus buccinoides. Next base: position 5,182,731 of record JAGGCT020004036.1, read on the forward strand.
TAAGATTTAGGGTCCTAACGATTAGTGTAGCTTTCGTTTGTTTAGGGTCCAACATAGTGAGCTTTGTTATGTTTTAGGGTCCAACATAGTGAGCTTTGTTAAGTTTTAGGGTCCAACATAGTGAGCTTTGTTATGTTTTAGGGTCCAACATAGTGAGCTTTGTTATGTTTTAGGGTCCAACATAGTGAGCTTTGTTAAATTTTAGAGTAAAGTAGGGTCCAACATAGTGAGCTTTGTTAAATTTTAGAGTAAAGTAGGGTCCAACATATCCAACTGACTCGACCACGAATCACAATTTACGACGTAAGGTCCGTAGGTTTAAATTACATTGAAAACGGAGAAAGATTGCACTGAACATTAGATTGCAGAATGCAAAGCTATCCAAGTGTTTGGGAATAGAACAAAATTCACTCCTAGCACAACAGTGCCTTTAACCCTAACCCTAACCCTAGAAGCACATAATTATGGGAGAGAGTACAACCTCGCCATGCCAGAGGAGTTGTAGTAGTTGTAGTAGTAGTAATAATAGTAGTAGTAGTAGTATAGTGGTGGTGTTGGTGGTAGTATTCGTATTAGTAAGTAGTAGTAGTAGTATTAGTGTAGTAGTAGTACCCACACAATCGTGAAGCTTTTCATGCAGTCCCATCGTTACAACAATATCAGACCTTTTTTTGGACAAGGTTTTTACGGTTGATGTTTCCTATATCTAGTTATTGGTCAAAGCTTCTAAAATATCTATAAATTTAGTAGACTTATCAAGACGATTTTTAAATGTGTTAGTATTAGATGCACTTTTAGGGCAAATGGCATAACTCTATTACTCAAACATTTATTTATCATAAGCGCTGTTCCTTCTAAAATTCTGCCAGAGTCAATCAAAACTAAAAGGAAAAGAAAAAAAAGGAAAGGAAGAAATTGCTTTATAGTGTTAGTATTGCATAGTTTGATAAAATGCTTCCTATTTATGTGTCCATTTTTAGACTATCAATAAATCATTTGCAGTACCTGACTATTACATATGTATTGAAAATATTTGTGTGCCATCGCAAATAATTTACACTATGATCCCACACAATTCCAGTAAGGTCGTTTGATGAAGATAGTAAACAGTGTAGGCCCAAATATGCTCCCTTGAGGAATTCAGATGAGAACCTTAGATTTTGATGAGTATTGGAGTGACCCAACTCTCAACCCTTTTAGAGACGCGTGTCCGTTACGACGTCTTTTACCCCAGTTGTGTACTTTCAATCATACCATATATTTTAATTTGACAAGGTGTCTGATATTCGGAATGCTTCAAGAGGCTTTTTTTAATCTAAGAAGATTGTGTCAACTGATAACCATTGCCTTTACAACCCGATAATTGTTTTCATGACTTCTAATACATTGTTGGTACCAGATCTTTTGTGTCTACAATATGTTGGATATACAAATTATTATCATTCTGTGACTTAATAATTGCATCTCTAATCACAGACTCAAGGAACATTACTAAATGCACGTTTAAGCTTACTGGTCTCTACTTAACCTAGGCTCGGATCTGGAACCCTTCTTAAAACAGCACAAGATTATAGTGATAGTCCCTTCACTCACACAGAGGTTGCAAAAACATTCAGACGAAAATTTGTTTCAGTGAACATTACTCACTGCACACTACCATTATTTTGTCATTGTTGTAATGGAAATGGACTTACCATCTCCGCACACAGCCGTCTGGGACATTTGGTGAACTGCACTGTTTCTCATAGAACTTTAGCTGACACACACGCTTGCCATTACAAGGTACAAGGGGGCTCTCGATAAGTTCTGATGTAAAGAACTGAGAGGTGTACACTCTTCTGGTGGGTTCTAAGTATAGTATGTACGGATACAACTAGGTTATGCAACAAAAGGGCTCTCGATAAGTTTCTGGATGTAAAACTGAGAGGGTGTACACTTCTTCTGGTGGTCTACATTATATTAGTAACGGATACACTGGTTATGCACAAGGGGCTCTCGTAAGTTTCTGGATGTAAAGACTTGAGAGGGTGTACACTTCTTCCGGTGGTCGTACACTTATAGTAGTACGATACAACTAGGTTATGCACAATGGGCTCTCGTTAAGTTTTCTGGGATGTATAGACTGAGAGGATTACACTTCTTCTGGTGGGTCTAATTATAGAGACATCCCTTATTCTAAGCACCCATACATTTTATCATCCTTTCAAAGCAAACGTTATGTCGCCAGAATCAGATTTACTGAAATGTGTCAAATAGAGCCCTCGGCAAACCCTCATGCATTTTCAACCTTCTGTATTGTGTCCCCTTTTTATTGGCGCTTTGCATAAGATCATGGATATTAGGTCACAAGGGATTAAATCAGAGATATTGGGAGGAAGACCAAATGAACTCTGCTTTCTTGGGCAGCATGTCCAAAGAAGTTGCTGCGTGGTCACTTCTTTTGTCATGCAAGTTAGGTGCCTTAGATACCAGTGTACGGGCGACATGTCCAAGACGCCTTTGGGTAACGTGTGTCTATGTTGTAATCTCGGTGGTACTCTTCTCTGAGCGAGGAACTGAGACCATTATGACATTCACTAGAGAAGAAACATAGTGACTAGTTGTCTGTTTGGGGTTTTCAGTATTCCCGTTTCTTGTGGCATTTTATTGGAGGTCCTCATCTTGAAACCCCTAAACTATAATTGTTACTTGGTTTTTTCTGGATCCAACGCGATACCAAGCACATATTCCACCCATCAGTCACAATGTCCAGTTGCCTACCTGACGTACCATCTACTACATTGTTTGTAGCGTTTGGGTGCATCATTCAACCCTACCCCTCCTCCGCCTTCATAAGGCTGATTGGGGCCCCCACGGTCATACGATTATGAAAACCCAGGTGTTCATGCAGTACAACGTATATCAGCTGCTTCCCGATATGTCTATTGTGTTATTTATCTCGTCAGACTTATTCAAAAAATATTTTCAACAAGAAACTTCACACTGGCTACTGTTTACTGTTGATTTTTTAGCAGAGCAAAGTCTTATAAACAATTTACCACTGTTATACCTCTGCTTTAATGTTCTTTACCTGCCATAAATGTACATATTATATGTAAACTCTCAGAAATGAAAGAAAGAGATTCCTCTCACTTTGTGGGATCCAGCGTTCACCTTTGCCGGGACCTTTTGCTTTGCCCAACGTGTTTTGATCACAGAAAATATGAAATTTTGCAACATATTTATCACGCGATGCAATGGTCTATCTCATGACATCATTTGCATTTATTGATGTTACAATAATCTTCACATCCAGAAACTTACGAGAACCCCTCGTATCTTATGCGCACAGCTATATCCAAAGAAATCCTACTGTTTATCAGTAGAAAAGAAAGGTAAGCTTACAGCTGTCGCTGTTTTCTATTGCCCTCACGGTTATAGCCCTAATATTATGATATTATGGACTTAACACGGTTATAACACTTAACCATTTCGCAGAATATGGATATTTCCTCATAAAAAGTAGCTGACAGTTTCGGTCTAATGATTTCATCCCATTTATATTTATACTAGTCCCGTTAGCATAGTTCACCTGAGTTCAATTGCCGATTGGCCCCCGAACCACAGCATATGGTCACTATGCTATAATTATTATACACCATAGCTGGTATTTCATGATATTCCTGTCTGTCTGTCAGTCAGTCTTTTCCGTGTATGCGTCGTGGTCTGTCCCATAGGCTATGGTCCACCTGGCTCAAACAATAGAATGGGACATACTATAACGCCATCGTGGGCAGATTACGCTGACCTTCCTGTGTGTTATAGTCTATGGTCAACCTGGCTCCAACAATAGCAATGGTTACCATAATATACGCCATAGTGGGTCATTCCTCTGCCTTCCTATGGTTACAGCTGATGGTCCCCCCTGCTCCAACCTAACATGTTGACCATACTTGCACTCATAGTGGGCATTCCTCTGACCTTCCTGTGTTGTAGGCTATGTCATCTATCTCCAACAATAGCTATGTGACCATACTATGCGCCATAGTGGCATTCCTCTGACATTCCTGTGTTCTAGGCTAATGATAGCTAGCTTCAACAATATAATGGTGACATACTATACGCCATAATGGGCAGTCTCTGAACTTCCTGTATGCCTATTATATAGGCTATTGTCATCTGGCTCCAACAATAGAAATGGTGACCAACTATAGACGCAAAGTGGGCATTTTCTATTTACTTCCTGTGTGTTATAGGCATATGGTCCATCTATCTCCAACAAAGAATGGTGATCAAAGTGGGCCATTTCCTCTGACCTTCCTGTGTGTGATAGGCTATTGTCAGCTATCTTCCAACATAAATGGTGATCATAGTGGGCATTCCTCTGCCCTTCCTGTGTGTTATAGGCTATTCATCTGGCTCCAACATTGGAATGGTACCATACTTACGCCATAGTGGGCATTCTCTGACTTCCTGTTTGTTACAGCTATGGGTCACTGGCTCAAAGACCATAGCAGACCGCATTGGGTGACCATACTATACGCCATAGTAAGCATTCTCTTACCTTCCTGTGTTATAGGCTATGCAATCTACTCCAACAATAGATGCGTGACCAGACTATACGCCGTAGTGGGCATTCCTCTGACCCTTCTGTGTGTTATAGTCTATGGCATCTATCTCCCCAAATAAATGGTGACCAGAGTGTCATTCCTCTGACCTTCCTGTGTGTTTATAGGCTATGGTCATCTACTCCAACATAGGGGTACCATACATACGCCATAGTGGACACATTCCTCTGACCTTCATGTGTGTTTATAGGCCCCCCCCCCCCCCCCCCTTTGTTTTACAAAAAAAAATTGGTTTTCAGCTATCTCAACAATAGAATGGTTTTTACCATAATATACCCCATATGGACATTCCTCGACCTTCATGTGTGTGGTATAGGCTATGGTCATCTGGTTCCCAAAGACCACCTCATACCGCCTGGTACCATACTAAACGCCATAGTAGGCATGCCTCTGACCTTCTTGTGTGTTATAGGCTATGGTTCATCTGGCTCCAAAGCACAGCCCCGCTGGTGACCATACTATGCGCCATATGGGCTTCCTCTGACCTTCCTGTGTTGTTACAGGATATGGTCATCTGGCTCAAGATACCACAGCAGCCGCTGTGACGCATCCTATATGCCATAGTGGCTTCCTCTGACCTTCCTGTGTGTGCGAAACATCGGCTCTCTCCTGTCCTCCATCGTCAACCGCATCTACAGACACCTCGTCGCGGCATGGTGGATGAGGTTTTTGGGGGGAGGTTGGGATGATGATATTGGATTATTAATGATTTACTGTAATGCATCACACACACACCACCACACACACGACACATCCCACACACACACGTGCACGACGCACATACTCACACGTCACATAAAACACGCACACACACCACACCACACACGTGAAACACATAGTCGGTTGCATAAACGAGCTATAAAATGTAGTTCTGTAAATCCAACACCTGACGTCTAATGAATCAAACCATTAAATTTTTACCACTAAAAGTCAGGCTATCATTGTAACAAAGTGCTTTGCATGTACAACATGGTGAATGGAGTCGCTCTAAGAAAATTATGACAGTTTTTATTACCATCAACCCAAATCGACATACTCATTCTACATCTCCTTCCCAGACCGAAATAATTTATGCAAGTCTATTTTGTTTACTCAGGGGGTACGCATGAATAATCTATCTTCTTTCTCTTAAAAATTGTGTCCTTCAAGTCCTAGTTTTTAAAGTGCCTATTTAAAAGCTGTCTTGAGGACACATTTTAAAGAGAAGAATAGATTATTCCCTGCTGTACCCCCTGAAGTAACACACAACTAGACTCTTAGGAGCGACTCCATTCACCATGTTGTACATGCAAAGGCATTTGTTAAAATGTAGCCTGACTTTTAGTGGTAAAATATTTAATGTTTTGTATTCATTAGCCGTCAAGCTGTTGGATTTTAACAGAACTAATTTTATGAGCTCGTTTTATGCAACCGACTTAATGTGTTTCATGTATGTGTTTGTGTGTTTGTGTGTGCGTGTGCGTGTGTGCGTGTGCTTGCGTGCCCTGTGTGTGTGTGTGTATGTGTGTGTGTGTTGTGTGTGTGTGTGTGTGTGATGCATAACATGTACATCAGCATCATCAATATCATCATCACTCACCTCATCACCATGCCGACGACGAGGTGTCTGTAGATGCCGGTGACGATGGAGGACAGGAGAGCGCCGATGTTTCGCACACACAGGAAGGTCAGAGGAATGCCCACTATGGCATATAGTATGGTCACCATGCGGCCTGCTGTGGTCTTTGGAGCCAGATGACCATATCCTGTAACACACACAGGAAGGTCAGAGGAAGCCCACTATGGCGCATAGTATGGTCACCATGCGGCGTGCTGTGGTCTTTGGAGCCAGATGACCATAGCCTATAACACACAGGAAGGTCAGAGGAATGCCCACTATGGCGTATAGTATGGTCACCATGCGGTCTGATGTGGTCTTTGGAGCCAGATGACCATAGCCTATAACACACATGAAGGTCAGAGGAATGTCCACTATGGCGTATATTATGGTAACCATTCTATTGTTGGAGATAGATGACCATAGCCTATAACACACATGAAGGTCAGAGGAATGTCCACTATGGCGTATAGTATGGTAACCATTCTATTGTTGGAGATAGATGACCATAGCCTATAACACACAGGAAGGTCAGAGGAATGCCCACTATGGTCACCATTCTATTGTTGGAGATAGATGACCATAGCCTATAACACACAGGAAGGTCAGAGGAATGCCCACTATGGCGTATAGTATGGTCACGATTCTATTGTTGGAGCTAGATTAGCATAGCCTATAACACAGGAAGGTCAGAGGAATGCCTACTATGGCGTATAGTATGGTCACCATGCGGTCTGCTGTGGTCTTTGGAGCCAGATGACCATAGCCTGTAACACACAGGAAAGTCAGAGGAATGCCCACTATGGCGTATAGTATGGTCACCATTCTATTGTTGGAGCCAGATGACCATAGCCTATAACACACAGGAAGGTCAGAGGAATGCCCACTATGATCACCATTCTATTGTTGGAGATAGATGACCATAGCCTATAACACACAGGAAGGTCAGAGGAATGCCCACTATGATCACCATTCTATTGTTGGAGATAGATGACCATAGCCTATAACACACAGGAAGGTAATAGAAATGCCCACTTTGGCGTATAGTATGGTCACCATTCTATTGTTGGAGCCAGATGACCATAGCCTATATAATAGCATACAGGAAGGTCAGAGGACTGCCCACTATGGCGTATAGTATGGTCACCATTATATTGTTGAAGCTAGATTATCATAGCCTATAACACAGGAATGTCAGAGGAATGCCCACTATGGCGCATAGTATGGTCACATGCTATTGTTGGAGCTAGATGACCATAGCCTATAACACAGGAAGGTCAGAGGAATGCCCACTATGGTGCATAGTATGGTCACCATTGTATTGTTGGAGCCAGGTGACCATAGCCTGTAACATAGGAAGGTCAGAGGAATGCCCACTATGGCGTATATTATGGTCACCATGCTATTGTTGGAGCCAGGTGACCATAGCCTATAACACACAGGAAGGTCAGAGGAATGCCCACTATGGCGTATAGTATGGTCACCATTCTATTGTTGGAGCCAGGTGACCATAGCCTATGGGACAGACACACAGACGCATACACGGAAAGACTGACTGACAGACAGACAGGAATATCCATGAAATACCAGCTATGGTGTATAATAATTATAGCATAGTGACCATATGCTGTGGTTCTGGGGGCCAATTCGGCAATTGAACTCAGGTGAACTATGCTAAGCGGGGATTAGTATTAATATAAATTGGGATGAAAACTCATTAGACCGAAACTGTCAGCTACTGTTTTATGAGGAATATTATCATATTCTGCGAAATGGTTAATGTGTTATACTGTGTTAAGTCCATAATATTCATAATATTAGGCTATAACCGTGAGGGAATAGAAAACAGCGACAGCTGTAAGCTTACCTTTCTATTTTCTACTTATAACAGTAAGGGATTTCTTTGAGATATATGCTGTGCTCATAATATACGAGGGGTTCTCGATAAGTTTCTGGATGTGAAGATTCTGTTAACATCACATAAATGCAAATGATGTCATGAGATAGACCATTATTATGATACATATGTTGCAAAATTTCATTATTTTTCACCTGACCAAAACCGTTGGGCAAAGCAAAATGTCCGCCAAGGTGAACGCTGATCACAAGCTGAGAGAATCTCTTTCCATCCGAGATGTTTTACATATAATATTGTACATTTATGCTCAGGTAAAGACATTAAAGCAGAGGTATCATACAGTGGTAAATTGTTTCTAAGACTTTGCTCTTCTAAAAACAACAGTCCAACAGTAGCCAGTGTGAAGTTTCTTGTTGAAAATATTTTTTGAATAAGTGCTGACGAGATAAATAACACAATAGACATATCGGGAAGCCTTGATAAAAGTTTACATGAACACCTGGGTTTTCATAATCGTTATGACCGTTGGGTGCCCCATCAGCTTACTGAAGGTCGGAGGAGGGGTAGGGTTGAATGATGCACCCAAACGCTACAACAATGTTAGTAGATGGACGTCAGGTGGCAACTGGGACATTGTGACTGATAATGGTGGAATATGTGTGTATCAGTTTGATCCAGAAACCAAGTAACCAATTATAGTTTAGGGGTTTCAAGATGAGGACCCTCAATAAAATTCCACAAGAAACGGACTACTGAAAACCCCAAACAGACAAATAGTCACTATGTTTCTTCTCTAGTGAATGTCATAATGGTCTCAGTTCCTCGCTTCAGAGAAGAGCTACCACCGCAGATTACAACATAGACACACGTTTACCCAAAGGCGCTTTGGACATGTTGTCCGTGCACTGGTATCTAAGGTCACCTACTTTGTCATGACAACGCAAGTGACCACACCGCAGCAACTTCTTTGGACATTCTGCAAGAAAGCAGAGTTCATTTGGTCTTCCTCCCACTTATTCTCTGATTTAATCCCTTGTGACTATATCCTATGATCTTATGCAAAGCGCCAATAAAAGGGGACACAATTACAGAAGGTTGAAAATGCATGAGGGTTTGCCGAGGGCTCTATTTTGACACATTTCAGTAAATCTGATCTGGCGCCATAACTGTTTGCTTTGAAAGGATGATCAAATGTATGGGTGCTTAGGAAGGATGTCTCTATAATGTAGACCCACCAGAAGAAGTGTACACCCTCTCAGTTCTCTACATCCAGAAACTTACCGAGAGCCCATTGTGCATAACCTAGTTGTATCCGTACATACTATAATGTAGACCCACCGGAAGAAGTGTACACCCTCTCAGTTCTTTACATCCAGAAACTTATCGAGAGCCCCTTGTGCATAACCTAGTTGTATCCGTACATACTATAATGTAGACCCACCAGAAGAAGTGTACACCCTCTCAGTTCTTTACATCCAGAAACTTATCGAGAGCCCCTTGTGCATAACCTAGTTGTATCCGTACATACTATACTGTAGACCCACCAGAAGAAGTGTACACCCTCTCAGTTCTTTACATCCAGAAACTTATCGAGAGCCCCTTGTACCTTGTAATGGCAAGCGTTGTGTGTCAGCTAAATTTCTATTGAGAAACAGTGCAGTCACCAAATGTCACAGACGGCTGTGTGCGGAGCTGGTAAGTCCACTTCCATTACAACAATGACCAAAATAATGTTAGTGGTGCAGTGAGTAATGTTCACTGTAAACAATTTGTGTCTGAATGTTTTTGCCAACTGTGTGACGTGAATGGACTATCACTATAATCTATGTGCTGTTTTTAAGAAGGGTTCCAGATCCGAGCCTGGTAATTAGAGACCAGTAAGCTTAACGTGCATTTTATGTAATGTTCTTGAGTCTTTTATTAGAGATGCAATTATAAGTCACATGAATGATAATAATTTGTATATCCCAACATGATTTTAGACACAAAAGATCTGGTACCACCCATTTATTAGAAGTCATGAAATAATTATCGGGTTGGTAAGGCAATGGTTATCCAGTTGACACAATCTTCTTAGATTTAAAAAAAGCTCTTGACAGCATTCCGAATATCAGACACCTTGTCAAATTAAAATATTATGGTATGATTGGAAATGTACACACTTGGGTAAAAGACGTCTTAACTGACAGGTCTCAAAAGGTCAGAGTTGGGGATCAATACTCATCAAAATCTAAGGTTCTCAGTGGAATTCCTCAAGGGAGCATTCTTGGGCCTACACTGTTTACTATCTTCATCAACGACTTACTGGATTGTGTGGGATCATAGTGTAAAGTATTTGCCGATGGCACAAAGATTTTCAATAAATCATGTAATAGTCATGTACTGCAACATGATTTATGTAGTCTACAAGAATGGACACATAAATGGAATCATTTTATCAAAAGATGCAATACTAACACTATAAAGAAATTTTCTTTCCTTTCCTTTTTTCTTTTCCTTTTATTTTTGATTGACTCTGAGAAGGAACTACGCTTATCATATAAATAAATTGTTTTAGTAATAGAGTTATGCCATTTGACCTAAAAAGTGCATCTAATACTAACACCTTCAAAAATCGTCTAGATAAATCCACAAAAATTATAGATATTTTTAGAAGCTTTGACCAATAACTAGATATAGGAAACATCAACCGTAAAAACCTTGTCCAAAAAAAGGTCTGATATTGTTGTAACGATGGGACTGCATGAAAAGCTTCACCGATTGTTTGTTGTACTACTACTACTACTACTACTACTACTACTACTACTACTACTACTACTACTACTACTACCACTACTACTACTACTACTACTACTACTACTACTACTACTACTACTACTACTACTACTACTACTACTACTACTACTACTACTACTACTACTGTTGTTGGAGTTTTGCTGTGACTATTCCGTGTTTTTTACATTGTAAAATATCTGCTGCATTTTGATTTCCTTTTGGCTGGCATGGCGAGTTGTCTCTCCCATAATTATGTGCTTCTAGGGTTAGGGTTAGGGTTAAAGGCACTGTTATTTTAGGAGTGAATTTTGTTCTACTCCCAAACACTTGGATAGCTTTGCATTCTGCAATCTAATGTTCAGTGCAATCTTTCTCCGTTTTCAATGTAATTTAAACCTACGGACCTTACGTCGTAAATTGTGATTCGTGGTCGAGTCAGTTGGATATGTTGGACCCTACTTTACTCTAAAATTTAACAAAGCTCACTATGTTGGACCCTACTTTACTCTAAAATTTAACAAAGCTCACTATGTTGGACCCTAAAACATAACAAAGCTCACTATGTTGGACCCTAAAACATAACAAAGCTCACTATGTTGGACCCTAAAACTTAACAAAGCTCACTATGTTGGACCCTAAAACATAACAAAGCTCACTATGTTGGACCCTAAAACATAACAAAGCTCACTATGTTGGACCCTAAAACATAACAAAGCTCACTATGTTGGACCCTAAAACATAACAAAGCTCACTATGTTGGACCCTAAAACATAACAAAGCTCACTATGTTGGACCCTAAAACATAACAAAGCTCACTATGTTGGACCCTAAAACATAACAAAGCTCACTATGTTGGACCCTAAAACTTAACAAAGCTCACTATGTTGGACCCTACTTTACCCTAAAACTTAACAAAGCTCACTATGTTGGACCCTAAAACATAACAAAGCTCACTATGTTGGACCCTAAAACATAACAAAGCTCACTATGTTGGACCCTAAGACATAACAAAGCTCACTATGTTGGACCCTAAAACATAACAAAGCTCACTATGTTGGACCCTAAAACATAACAAAGCTCACTATGTTGGACCCTAAAACTTAACAAAGCTCACTATGTTGGACCCTAAAACATAACAAAGCTCACTATGTTGGACCCTAAAACTTAACAAAGCTCACTATGTTGGACCCTACTTTACCCTAAAACTTAACAAAGCTCACTATGTTGGACCCTACTTTACTCTAAAATTTAACAAAGCTCACTATGTTGGACCCTAAAACTTAACAAAGCTCACTATGTTGGACCCTAAAACTTAACAAAGCTCACTATGTTGGTCCATACTTTGCACTAAAACTTAACAAAGCTCACTATGTTGGACCCTAAAACTTAACAAAGCTCACTATGTTGGACCCTACTTTACCCTAAAACTTAACAAAGCTCACTATGTTGGACCCTAAAACTTAACAAAGCTCACTATGTTGGACCCTAAAACATAACAAAGCTCACTATGTTGGACCCTACTTTACCCTACAACTTAACAAAGCTCACTATGTTGGACCCTAAAACTTAACAAAGCTCACTATGTTGGACCCTAAAACATAACAAAGCTCACTATGTTGGACCCTATTTTACCCTAAAACTTAACAAAGCTCACTATGTTGGACCCTAAAACTTGACAAAACTCACTATGTTGGACCCTACTTTACCCTAAAACTTAACAAAGCTCACTATGTTGGACCCTACTTTACCCTAAAACTTAACAAAGCTCACTATGTTGGACCCTACTTTACTCTAAAACTTAACAAAGCTCACTATGTTGGACCCTACTTTACTCTAAAACTTAACAAAGCTCACTATGTTGGACCCTAAAACTTAACAAAGCTCATTATGTTGGACCCTAAGACTTAACAAAGCTCACTATGTTGGACCCTAAAACTTAACAAAGCTCACTATGTTGGACCCTAAGCTTAACAAAGCTCACTATGTTGGACCCTACTTTACCCTAAAACTTAACAAAGCTCACTATGTTGGACCCTAAGACTTAACAAAGCTCACTATGTTGGACCCTAAAACATAACAAAGCTCACTATGTTGGACCCTAAAACTTAACAAAGCTCACTATGTTGGACCCTAAAACATAACAAAGCTCACTATGTTGGACCCTAAAATTTAACAAAGCTCACTATGTTGGACCCTAAAACATAACAAAGCTCACTATGTTGGACCCTAAAACTTAACAAAGCTCATTATGTTGGACCCTAAAACTTAACAAAGCTCATTATGTTGGACCCTAAGACTTAACAAAGCTCACTATGTTGGACCCTAAGACTTAACAAAGCTCACTATGTTGGACCCTACTTTACCCTAAAACTTAACAAAGCTCACTATGTTGGACCCTAAAACTTAACAAAGCTCACTATGTTGGACCCTAAAACATAACAAAGCTCACTATGTTGGACCCTAAAACTTAACAAAGCTCACTATGTTGGACCCTAAAACTTAACAAAGCTCACTATGTTGGACCCTAAAACATAACAAAGCTCACTATGTTGGACCCTAAAACTTAACAAAGCTCACTATGTTGGACCCTAAAACTTAACAAAGCTCACTATGTTGGACCCTAAAACTTAACAAAGCTCACTATGTTGGACCCTACTTTACCCTAAAACTTAACAAAGCTCACTATGTTGGACCCTACTTTACCCTAAAATTTAACAAAGCTCACTATGTTGGACCCTAAGACTTAACAAAGCTCACTATGTTGGACCCTAAGACATAACAAAGCTCACTATGTTGGACCCTAAAACTTAACAAAGCTCACTATGTTGGACCCTACTTTACCCTAAAACTTAACAAAGCTCACTATGTTGGACCCTACTTTACCCAAAAACTTAACAAAGCTCACTATGTTGGACCCTACTTTACCCTAAAACTTAACAAAGCTCACTATGTTGGACCCTAAGACTTAACAAAGCTCACTATGTTGGACCCTAAAATTTAACAAAGCTCACTATGTTGGACCCTAAAATTTAACAAAGCTCACTATGTTGGACCCTACTTTACCCTAAAGCATAACAAAGCTCACTTTGCTTTCTGTCACCGAGTACAATTATTGGGTCCTGGCTGCGAATGCATACACGCGCGTGTGTGTGTGTATGTGTGTGTGCGTGTGTGCGTATGTGCGTGTGTTTTCTATGGTATGTGCTTTGTATTTGTTTGCATTTTTAAGAATAAGAATATAATAATAATGCTATATATAAGCTGTATTTATTTTATTATTATCATTATTATTATTATTGTTATTGTTATTGTTGTTGTTGTTGTTGTTGTCTGTTGTTGTTGTTGTTGTTGTTGTTGTTGTTGTTGTTGTTGTTGTTGTTTGTTGTTATTATTATTATTATTATTATTATTATTATTATTATTATTATGCAACAGAAGAGTCTAATTTAAAACCTTTTCTATGGGTTGGTTTTGTGAATGAATATTTTACCAGCTGCCAGCCACCTGACCCCTGACAAAGGTCACTGGTGACGTTACATAATTTATTTATAGACTCCCAGCGGCTATCAGCTTTCAGTGTCATTTGATGGCTTTACCCTTTGTTTTGCAGATAGAACAGTTGGGTGGGAGGGGGAGGGGAGGGGGGAAGGGGGGGGGGAAGGGGGGTAGGGGGAGAGGGCATGAACTCTAAGGGGCAGAATGATTGTGAATAGTTCCTGGTATTTTGAATTACGTCAATTTGTTTTCCAATATACACGCGCGCGTGAGAGAGAGAGAGAGAGAGAGAGAGAGAGTATTGTGGAGAGAGAAGAGAGAGAGAGAGAGAGAGAGAGAGAGGAGAGAGAGAGAGAGAGAGATACTGTATGTGTATGTGTGTGTGTATATGTGTGTGTGTGCGTACGTGCGTGTGTGCGACCGTGCGTGTGTGTGTACGGGGGGGGGGGGGGTGCGTGTGTGTGTGTTTGTAAAGGTCGTAGTTGATTAGTGTGAGCTAGACCTGCACCTGATGCTACAAGACACCGAGCTCATTGTAATGTATAGTATCATTGTAAATCATTGAACGCCGAGCTAGCTCATTGTATTGTGTAGTATTATTGTAAATCATTGTACACCAAGCTACCTCATTGTATTGTGTAGTATTATTGTAAATCATTGTACACCAAGCTACCTCATTGTATTGTGTAGTATCATTGTAAATCATTGTACACCAAGCTAGCTCATTGTAATGTATAGTATCATTGTAAATCATTGTACACCGAGCTACCTCATTGTAATGTATAGTATCATTGTAAATCATTGTACACCAAGCTAGCTCATTGCATTGTGTAGTATCATTGTAAATCATTGTACACCAAGCTAGCTCATTGTAATGTGTAGTATCATTGTATTGTAATCATTGTACACCAAGCTAGCTCATTGTATTGTGTAGTATCATTGTAAATCATTGTACACCAAGCTAGCTCATTGTATTGTGTAGTATCATTGTAAATCATTGTACACCAAGCTAGCTCATTGTATTGTATAGTATCATTGTAAATCATTGTACACCAAGCTAGCTCATTGTATTGTATAGTATCATTGTAAATCATTGTACACCAAGCTAGCTCATTGTATTGTATAGTATCATTGTAAATCATTGTACACCAAGCTACCTCATTGTATTGTGTAGTATCATTGTAAATCATTGTATAGTATCATTGTAAATCATTGTACACCAAGCTAGCTCATTGTATTGTGTAGTATCATTGTAAATCATTGTACACCAAGCTAGCTCATTGTATTGTATAGTATCATTGTAAATCATTGTACACCAAGCTAGCTCATTGTATTGTGTAGTATCATTGTAAATCATTGTACACCAAGCTACCTCATTGTAATGTATAGTATCTCATTGTATTGTCATTGTACACCAAGCTAGCTCATTGTATTGTAATCATCATCATTGTACACCAAGCTACCTCATTGTATTGTGTAGTATCATTGTAAATCATTGTACACCAAGCTAGCTCATTGTATTGTATAGTATCATTGTAAATCATTGTACACCAAGCTAGCTCATTGTATTGTGTAGTATCATTGTAAATCATTGTACACCAAGCTAGCTCATTGTATTGTGTAGTATCATTGTACATCATTGTACACCAAGCTAGCTCATTGTATTGTGTAGTATCATTGTAAATCATTGTACACCAAGCTAGCTCATTGTAATGTATAGTATCATTGTAAATCATTGTACACCAAGCTAGCTCATTGTATTGTGTAGTATCATTGTAAATCATTGTACACCAAGCTAGCTCATTGTATTGTGTAGTATCATTGTAAATCATTGTACACCAAGCTAGCTCATTGTATTGTGTAGTATCATTGTAAATCATTGTACACCAAGCTAGCTCATTGTATTGTGTAGTATCATTGTAAATCATTGTACACCAAGCTAGCTCATTGTATTGTGTAGTATCATTGTAAATCATTGTACACCAAGCTAGCTCATTGTATTGTGTAGTATCATTGTACATCATTGTACACCAAGCTAGCTCATTGTATTGTGTAGTATCATTGTAAATCATTGTACACCAAGCTAGCTCATTGTAATGTATAGTATCATTGTACATCATTGTACACCAAGCTAGCTCATTGTATTGTGTAGTATCATTGTAAATCATTGTACACCAAGCTAGCTCATTGTATTGTGTAGTATCATTGTAAATCATTGTACACCAAGCTAGCTCATTGTATTGTGTAGTATCATTGTAAATCATTGTACACCAAGCTAGCTCATTGTAATGTATAGTATCATTGTACATCATTGTACACCAAGCTGCTCATTGTATTGTGTAGTATCATTGTAAATCATTGTACACCAAGCTAGCTCATTGTATTGTGTAGTATCATTGTAAATCATTGTACACCAAGCTACCTCATTGTAATGTATAGTATCATTGTAAATCATTGTACACCAAGCTAGCTCATTGTATTGTGTAGTATCATTGTAAATCATTGTACACCAAGCTACCTCATTGTATTGTGTAGTATCATTGTAAATCATTGTACACCAAGCTAGCTCATTGTATTGTGTAGTATCATTGTACATCATTGTACACCAAGCTAGCTCATTGTATTGTGTAGTATCATTGTAAATCATTGTACACCAAGCTAGCTCATTGTATTGTGTAGTATCATTGTACATCATTGTACACCAAGCTAGCTCATTGTATTGTGTAGTATCATTGTAAATCATTGTACACCAAGCTAGCTCATTGTATTGTGTAGTATCATTGTAAATCATTGTACACCAAGCTAGCTCATTGTATTGTGTAGTATCTCATTGTCATTGTATTGTGTAGTATCATTGTAAATCATTGTACACCAAGCTAGCTCATTGTATTGTGTAGTATCATTGTAAATCATTGTACACCAAGCTAGCTCATTGTATTGTGTAGTATCATTGTAAATCATTGTACACCAAGCTAGCTCATTGTAATGTATAGTATCATTGTACATCATTGTACACCGAGCTCATTGTATTGTATAGTATCATTGTAAATCATTGTACACCAAGCTACCTCATTGTATTGTGTAGTATCATTGTAAATCATTGTACACCAAGGTAGCTCATTGTAATGTATAGTATCATTGTAAATCATTGTACACCAAGCTAGCTCATTGTATTGTGTAGTATCATTGTACATCATTGTACACCAAGCTAGCTCATTGTATTGTGTAGTATCATTGTAAATCATTGTACACCAAGCTCATTCTATTGTATAGTATCATTGTAAATCATTGTACACCAAGGTAGCTCATTGTATTGTGTAGTATCATTGTACATCATTGTACACCAAGCTCATTCTATTGTATAGTATCATTGTAAATCATTGTACACCAAGCTACCTCATTGTAATGTATAGTATTATTGTAAATCATTGTACACCAAGCTAGCTCATTGTATTGTGTAGCATCATTGTAAATCATTGTACACCAAGCTACCTCATTGTAATGTATAGTATTATTGTAAGTCATTGTACACCAAGCTAGCTCATTCTATTGTGTAGTATCATTGTAAATCATTGTACACCAAGCTAGCTCATTGTATTGTGTAGTATCATTGTAAATCATTGTACACCAAGCTAGCTCATTGTATTGTGTAGTATCATTGTACATCATTGTACACCAAGCTAGCTCATTGTATTGTGTAGTATCATTGTAAATCATTGTACACCAAGCTAGCTCATTGTATTGTATAGTATCATTGTAAATCATTGTACACCAAGCTAGCTCATTGTATTGTGTAGTATCATTGTAAATCATTGTACACCAAGCTAGCTCATTGTATTGTGTAGTATCATTGTAAATCATTGTACACCAAGCTAGCTCATTGTATTGTGTAGTATCATTGTACATCATTGTACACCAAGCTAGCTCATTGTATTGTGTAGTATTATTGTAAATCATTGTACACCAAGCTAGCTCATTGTAATGTATAGTATCATTGTACATCATTGTACACCGAGCTCATTGTATTGTGTAGTATCATTGTAAATCATTGTACACCAAGCTAGCTCATTGTATTGTGTAGTATCATTGTAAATCATTGTACACCAAGCTAGCTCATTGTATTGTATAGTATCATTGTAAATCATTGTACACCAAGCTAGCTCATTGTAATTGTATAGTATCATTGTACATCATTGTACACCAAGCTAGCTCATTGTATTGTGTAGTATCATTGTACATCATTGTACACCAAGCTAGCTCATTGCATTGTGTAGTATCATTGTAAATCATTGTACACCAAGCTACCTCATTGTAATGTATAGTATCATTGTACATCATTGTACACCAAGCTAGCTCATTGTAATGTATAGTATCATTGTACATCATTGTACACCAAGCTACCTCATTGTATTGTATAGTATCATTGTACATCATTGTACACCAAGCTAGCTCATTGTATTGTGTAGTATCATTGTACATCATTGTACACCAAGCTAGCTCATTGTATTGTGTAGTATCATTGTAAATCATTGTACACCAAGCTAGCTCATTGTATTGTGTAGTATCATTGTAAATCATTGTACACCAAGCTAGCTCATTGTATTGTGTAGTATCATTGTAAATCATTGTACACCAAGCTAGCTCATTGTATTGTGTAGTATCATTGTACATCATTGTACACCAAGCTAGCTCATTGTAATGTATAGTATCATTGTAAATCATTGTACACCGAGCTCATTGTATTGTGTAGTATTATTGTAAATCATTGTACACCAAGCTACCTCATTGTAATGTATAGTATCATTGTACATCATTGTACACCGAGCTCATTGTATTGTGTAGTATTATTGTAAATCATTGTACACCGAGCTCATTGTATTGTGTAGTATCATTGTAAATCATTGTACACCAAGCTAGCTCATTGTAATGTATAGTATCATTCTACATCATTGTACACCGAGCTCATTGTATTGTATAGTATCATTGTAAATCATTGTACACCAAGCTACCTCATTGTATTGTGTAGTATCATTGTAAATCATTGTACACCAAGCTAGCTCATTGTAATGTATAGTATCATTGTAAATCATTGTACACCAAGCTAGCTCATTGTATTGTGTAGTATCATTGTAAATCATTGTACACCAAGCTAGCTCATTGTATTGTGTAGTATCATTGTAAATCATTGTACACCAAGCTCATTCTATTGTATAGTATCATTGTAAATCATTGTACACCAAGGTAGCTCATTGTATTGTGTAGTATCATTGTAAATCATTGTACACCAAGCTCATTCTATTGTATAGTATCATTGTAAATCATTGTACACCAAGCTACCTCATTGTAATGTATAGTATCATTGTAAATCATTGTACACCAAGCTAGCTCATTGTATTGTGTAGTATCATTGTAAATCATTGTACACCAAGCTACCTCATTGTAATGTATAGTATCATTGTAAATCATTGTACACCAAGCTAGCTCATTCTATTGTGTAGTATCATTGTAAATCATTGTACACCAAGCTAGCTCATTGTATTGTGTAGTATTATTGTAAATCATTGTACACCAAGCTAGCTCATTGTATTGTGTAGTATCATTGTACATCATTGTACACCAAGCTAGCTCATTGTATTGTGTAGTATCATTGTAAATCATTGTACACCAAGCTAGCTCATTGTAATGTATAGTATCATTGTAAATCATTGTACACCAAGCTAGCTCATTGTATTGTGTAGTATCATTGTAAATCATTGTACACCAAGCTAGCTCATTGTATTGTGTAGTATCATTGTAAATCATTGTACACCAAGCTAGCTCATTCTATTGTGTAGTATCATTGTAAATCATTGTACACCAAGCTAGCTCATTGTATTGTGTAGTATCATTGTAAATCATTGTACACCAAGCTAGCTCATTGTAATGTATAGTATCATTGTACATCATTGTACACCAAGCTAGCTCATTGTATTGTGTAGTATCATTGTACATCATTGTACACCAAGCTAGCTCATTGTATTGTGTAGTATCATTGTAAATCATTGTACACCAAGCTAGCTCATTGTATTGTGTAGTATCATTGTAAGTCATTGTACACCAAGCTAGCTCATTGTATTGTGTAGTATCATTGTAAATCATTGTACACCAAGCTAGCTCATTGTATTGTGTAGTATTATTGTAAATCATTGTACACCAAGCTAGCTCATTGCATTGTGTAGTATCATTGTAAATCATTGTACACCAAGCTACCTCATTGTAATGTATAGTATCATTGTACATCATTGTACACCAAGCTAGCTCATTGTAATGTATAGTATCATTGTAACATCATTGTACACCAAGCTACCTCATTGTAATGTATAGTATCATTGTACATCATTGTACACCAAGCTAGCTCATTGTATTGTGTAGTATCATTGTACATCATTGTACACCAAGCTCATTGTATTGTGTAGTATCATTGTAAATCATTGTACACCAAGCTAGCTCATTGTATTGTGTAGTATCATTGTACATCATTGTACACCAAGCTCATTGTATTGTGTAGTATCATTGTAAATCATTGTACACCAAGCTAGCTCATTGTATTGTGTAGTATCATTGTACATCATTGTACACCAAGCTAGCTCATTGTAATGTATAGTATCATTGTAAATCATTGTACACCGAGCTCATTGTATTGTGTAGTATTATTGTAAATCATTGTACACCAAGCTACCTCATTGTAATGTATAGTATCATTGTACATCATTGTACACCGAGCTCATTGTATTGTGTAGTATTTTTGTAAATCATTGTACACCGAGCTCATTGTATTGTGTAGTATCATTGTAAATCATTGTACACCAAGCTAGCTCATTGTAATGTATAGTATCATTCTACATCATTGTACACCGAGCTCATTGTATTGTATAGTATCATTGTAAATCATTGTACACCAAGCTACCTCATTGTATTGTGTAGTATCATTGTAAATCATTGTACACCAAGGTAGCTCATTGTAATGTATAGTATCATTGTAAATCATTGTACACCAAGCTAGCTCATTGTATTGTGTAGTATCATTGTACATCATTGTACACCAAGCTAGCTCATTGTATTGTGTAGTATCATTGTAAATCATTGTACACCAAGCTCATTCTATTGTATAGTATCATTGTAAATCATTGTACACCAAGCTAGCTCATTGTATTGTGTAGTATCATTGTACATCATTGTACACCAAGCTCATTCTATTGTATAGTATCATTGTAAATCATTGTACACCAAGCTACCTCATTGTAATGTATAGTATTATTGTAAATCATTGTACACCAAGCTAGCTCATTGTATTGTGTAGCATCATTGTAAATCATTGTACACCAAGCTACCTCATTGTAATGTATAGTATTATTGTAAGTCATTGTACACCAAGCTAGCTCATTCTATTGTGTAGTATCATTGTAAATCATTGTACACCAAGCTAGCTCATTGTATTGTGTAGTATTATTGTAAATCATTGTACACCAAGCTAGCTCATTGTATTGTGTAGTATCATTGTACATCATTGTACACCAAGCTATCTCATTGTATTGTGTAGTATTATTGTAAATCATTGTACACCAAGCTAGCTCATTGTAATGTATAGTATCATTGTAAATCATTGTACACCAAGCTAGCTCATTGTATTGTGTAGTATCATTGTAAATCATTGTACACCAAGCTAGCTCATTGCATTGTGTAGTATCATTGTAAATCATTGTACACCAAGCTAGCTCATTCTATTGTGTAGTATCATTGTAAATCATTGTACACCAAGCTAGCTCATTCTATTGTGTAGTATCATTGTAAATCATTGTACACCAAGCTAGCTCATTGTAATGTATAGTATCATTGTACATCATTGTACACCAAGCTAGCTCATTGTATTGTGTAGTATCATTGTACATCATTGTACACCAAGCTAGCTCATTCTATTGTGTAGTATCATTGTAAATCATTGTACACCAAGCTAGCTCATTGTATTGTGTAGTATCATTGTAAATCATTGTACACCAAGCTAGCTCATTGTATTGTGTAGTATTATTGTAAGTCATTGTACACCAAGCTAGCTCATTGCATTGTGTAGTATTATTGTAAATCATTGTACACCAAGCTAGCTCATTGTATTGTGTAGTATCATTGTACATCATTGTACACCAAGCTAGCTCATTGTATTGTGTAGTATTATTGTAAATCATTGTACACCAAGCTAGCTCATTCTATTGTGTAGTATCATTGTAAATCATTGTACACCAAGCTCATTCTATTGTATAGTATCATTGTAAATCATTGTACACCAAGCTAGCTCATTGTATTGTGTAGTATTATTGTAAATCATACATTGTATTTTGTAATTGGTAGAACATTAGGTAGACAGCAAGCGCATCGTATTGTATAGTATTATTGTAAATAATACATTGTGTTTTGTAGTGGGTAGGACAATAGGTAGATACCAAGCTCACCTGACTTCAACTGTCAAATCTAACTGATCACGGTGTCATTATTGGCTTTGTTAGCATTATTACATCAATATTGACCATTAGTAGTGGCCACAGTCACATAATACAGCATAGCTCCAGGCAGTGACCACTGGACTTCGTCACTCTGCTCTAACTGACCATATATATTAACCATTATTATCATCAATACTGACCTAGAGTAGTGACTACAATCACAGAATACAGCATAGCTCCAGGCAATGTCCTCTGGACCTCGTCACTTTGCTCTAACTGACCATACATATTAACCATTATTACATCAATACTGACCATTAGTAGTGACCACAGTCACAGAATACAGCATAGCCCCAGGCAGTGACCACTGGACTTCGTCACTGTGCTCTAACTGACCATACATATTAACCATTATTACATCAATACTGACCTATGGTAGTGACCACAATCACAGAATACAGCATAGCTCCAGGCAGTGACCACTGGACCTCGTCACTCTGCTCTAACTGACCATACATATTAACCATTATTACATCAATACTGGACCATTAGTAGTGACCACAATCACAGAATACAGCATAGCCCCAGGCAGTGACCACTGGACTTCGTCACTTTGCTCTAACTGACCATACATATGAACCATTATTACATCAATACTGACCTATGGTAGTGACCACAATCACAGAATACAGCATAGCTCCAGGCAGTGACCACTGAACCTCGTCACTCTGCTCTAACTGACCATACATATTAACCATTATTACATCAATACTGACCATTAGTAGTGACCACAATCACAGAATACAGCATAGCTCCAGGCAGTGACCACTGGACCTCGTCACTTTGCTCTAACTGACCATACATATGAACCATTATTACATCAATACTGACCATTAGTAGTGACCACAATCACAGAATACAGCATAGCTCCAGGCAGTGACCACTGGACCTCGTCACTTTGCTCTAACTGACCATACATGCCAAGGTCGTTCGCCGTTCAGGTTAGAGTGATCGTAGCCTCTGCTTGTTTTTGCTTCGTGTGTGAGGAAAGAGGAGTATGTTTGTGGTGACAGTTTGTGGAAAATGGTCGTGATGTGGGACGCTTTCTTGTGGTGGGCAATTTATGCCCAATGTTATATCCACTGGCTCGTGCTGTGCGCTGCCATTTCTTCACAGTTGACTGTGTGGACGCCCGTGCAAGACTTTCTGTGCTAAACGATCGTCGGAGGTAATGATACTCGTGTCTAGAGTCGAATGGAATGAAGTGGGTGGATGCATTCGAAAACTAAGCTCTCGTGCATCAGACTCAAAACGAGGAATCTTGAAGAAGGAGTAAGCAGAGTTCATTTATTCCATTACACTTCATACATCTTCATCCCAATGAGGCAAGGTACAGCCACTCGACTCGGACAAGGTGAAAAAACTGCAAATAAACAACAACAAACCATAAGAAACCATATAGGGACAAAAGGCCCACAAAATCCCACGAATTACGAAACCATAATTTACTTTACAGCTATAACGCCAAACGAAAAGACTTTACCAAAACGTAACCAATCGGCCGAATAACAACAGTTACAATTAGGCCCCTTTTAGATAAAAGGGTTACGAAAACATCAGCCAAAAAACCCTCTAATTATCATGATCGAAAAAACAAACTTAGCAAGATTGGAAAACAATTTGAATTCAATAGTGAACTCAGATCTCGCATGTATCATCAAAGATCATCGTAAAAATATAACTGTCCTTGAAAGTAAAGCAAAGAAAAACGTTCAAACACTGATCTCACAATCGATGAAAAACGACAGTCCACAACATACCTTTGACTCCACTAGGTTTTCACAGGGAATACAAGTCTTACAGCGGACTCAACTTGGGGCCCCAAAACTCATCAACAGTTCCAGCATACAAAAAGAACGTCTTCATTCTGCCATCTCAGAAAAGCCAACTGAAGAAGGCATTCAAAACTCAGCTTATAATGTTACGATATTCAGTACTCACAAAAAGGGCAAGGGAGATAATTCACCACGAGCCTCACGCAGGAAGCGCGCGTGACTTCAATCTCAGCAAAGCTTGGCATGCAGAAAAATACAAATATTCGTGAAAGGAACGCAAAACACACGATTTAATCAATGACAACTCGTTCACTTAACTTACGAGCGACAACTGAACAATGCTAAGGATAAGAACCTCGTGAATTTCGTAAACGGAAAAGAATTCATGACAATAGACAAAATGCACAAGACCATACCAAAAACACGATATCAGCATAAAAAGAACAATGAACAAAAGACATGGACAACGCACGCTACAAGAGGAGAAAACACCTATTCAAATACAACACACGCAATAAAACCAAACATAGACACAAAGCAGAATATTCACAAAACACAACCACAGGCATTAATAACAAACAATAGGCACAAACATCAAGTCAAGTCACGTCAGGTCAAAGGAAAGATGGCCAAAGAGAGAAAATAAACAGTCAAACCAGTCAAATCAGTCAAGTCAGCCAACAAACATGGAAATAACAAAAAAGGCACGCAACAAACAAAAAACACACCAGAAAACACAAATAACATGCAAACATCTTACACACAGAAAATACACAAGACATACACAGAACACAAGACAAGACAAACATGTGACGTCACACAATAATTTTACCAAGAGGTGGCCAAAGAATGATACCTGCCTTACACAGGCAGGCACAGACTGGTTTGAACTTTGTGTGTCCGCCATTGAACTCACCCATGCAGCAAGCTAGCCAGCGACCCGTATTTCAGTCTGCTCCTGCTCAGCGCTTTGTGCAGCAAAGTAACAGCAAGCCTTCACTACAGTCAACTCCAGTTGTTTTCTCCGATCGTCCTTTGCTGCAATACAGTCGTGATCAGCTCCTCCAGGTAAAACCATCTCGTTTGACCCCTGAATTAACCTCTCGGCTCCGTACTTTCGGTATTGGCGTCAATCTTCCAAGAAAACGGTACAAGCGAAAGAAGACAAACAACAAATAAACATTAAAAGTATTGCTTTTCAACTGCCGATCGTGTCTCAACAAAACTGCGGAAATTCATGAATGAGTGACTGATCTGAAAGCCGATATCCTCGTTATGACAGAGACTTGGTTGTAGGATCGTGGTGATGAGGTCTACATAGCTGCTATGACTCCCTGCGACTACGATGTTCGTTCGTTTCCTCGTGTTGGGTCGAGAGGTGGTGGCTTGGCCTTCATGACTCGTAAAGCTCTGACAAACTGTGTTTCTATCACTCCTTTGAAATTTGCTTCATTTGAGTGTGTTGAAATGAAACTACGAGGCACTACTGCTACGGCTACTTTGGTCTGTTTGTACAGACCGCCTCCAAGTAAGTCTAATAAACTGTCCAACTCTGCCTTCCTACGGGAATTTCCGGATCTTCTATCTTCTTATGCATCCTCTCGTAATGCTGTGTCTTACCTCGGTGACTTTAACTTTCATTACGATGATAGCTCTGATCACCAAGTGAATCAACTTAAGACTCTGCTGTCTGATCATAATTTGACTCAGTTTGTTCAGTCATCAACACACAAGCATGGCCATATCCTTGACTGGGTGGTGGGGCATTGTGAGGACAGTGTTCTCTCGGTGGATGAAGTACGTGACTACGCTGGTCTTTCTGACCACTACGTTGTTGTGTGGAGTTTGAAGGTGACCAGGCCCCCTCCCCGTAAAAGACTCGTGACGTCAAGAAACATGAAAGCTTTGTGCGTGGCTGATTTTGACAAGGAAGTCAAGACTTTTGTTGAGTGTGTGCGTGAGCAGCAGTGCAACGCAGATGTCACGCATTTGGTGGGTGTGTACAACGACGGCCTTCGGGAGATCCTGGACTGGCACGCGCCTGCAGTGACTAGACGTGTCACTGACCGCCCCTCAGCCCCCTGGCTCTCCGAGGACGTGAGAGCCACTCGACGTCGACGTCGGTGCAGTGAGAGGCAGTGGAGAAAGAGCCATCTGACTGTCCACTGCCAGATGTTTGCAGCAAAGAGATGTGAGGCAGGAAACTGCCTTCAGGACGCCAGAGAGTCTCATTATCGTGACAAAATAACGACGTCTGCCATACAAACAACAGACGGAGACCAGATGACAAGTCCAGACAGTGTTTACTCGACTCTCCGAGGTGCAGTGCATGTCTGTCGGCCCACGCCGTCTGTCCACCCGAAACTATACAAATAAAGAACTTAACTGTTTCACATCTTCCTTCTCAAGGAATTTTGTTTAAGAACATCCAACAAAAGGTTATTGAACAAAATATGAATTACTTGAAAACACTTATTAATTAAATTACTGTCACCAAAGCTTTAAAGTCCTTTCTTGTGCTGGAACCACAATCTGTGTCTTTCATATGCTTGATTCAAAGTTATAGTGTCTTTCTCATACTGGAACCACAATAAGTGTCTTTCTCATACTGGAACCACAATAAGTGTCTCTTATGCTGGAACCACAATAAGTGTCTTTCTCATACTGGAATCACAATAAGTGTCTTTCTTATGCTGGAACCACAATAAGTGTCTCTTATTTCCTTTACTCTCTCCAAATACTCAAATTTGAACTTTAGATTCCAAAGGAATTTCTTAATCGAGAATGAAAGTGAATAAACAACAATAACAAAAAATTATTACTTGTAATGTAAATGCTTCAAGGAGCAGAGGGTAAGCGGTTGATTTGGGGTGGTAAGGGAAATGGACCGCTGCCCAGCTGTGCTGGCTGGGGCTCGGGTGGCTGTCACTGGGTAGAGCATGGGGGCTGTCAGTGAGGCACCAACACCACCAGCTGGGTTCGTCAGGCTGCTTCCGGGGCTGGGGTTTGGTGGTCTGGGCTCGTTGACTGGCAAAAGGTGTCGGCGGTTCATCACATAGTCCCTCCCTGACGATGTGACAACGTAGGATCGAGGAGAGTCACGAGCTGTCTTCACTACTGCCAGTCTCTGGAAGCCCTTGGGTGTCTGCATTCGCACCACTTCATGTGGCTTCAGGGGCTCCAATCCCTCGCTGACTTGTCATGGTTGCGCTTCTGTTGCTGACGGGCCTTCTTCAGCTGTGCGGCGACCTTCGATGTTGTCAGCGCTTTGGGTTTCAGCAACTTTGTTGAAGTCGGGAGGGTGGTGCGGTGGGTCTGGATAGGAGGCGTTGGGCACGTGAGCCCATGCTGTCCCGTGGTGTATTTCTCAGGTTGAGGAGGCCCAGGAGAACGTCAGACCCGTCTTTCCTGCTCTTTTCCAGGAGTTATTTGGCCTGCTGACTGCATTTTCTGCAAGGCCATTTGATCTGGGGTAGTATGGGCTGCTTGTCACGTGAGTGAAGTTCCATACATTTGCAAAGCCTTTGAACTCGTGGCTCACAAACTGTCGTCCATTGTCAGTTATCAGCTTCTCAGGGATTCCGTGTGTGGCAAAGAGTCTCTTCAATTTGCCAATCACCGCACAGGATGTTATTTCAGGGAGAGAGTCCATCTCGAACCATCCCGAGAAAGAGTCCACAACCACCAGGTACAGCTGGTTGTTCCAGTCGAAGATGTCAGCTCCTAGCGTTGACCATGGGAGCTCAGGAACTGGGTGGTTGATGAGGGGCTGCTTCTGAAGATGAGCTTTGAAGCTGTTGCAGGCAGAGCATTGGGAAATGGCGTTCTCAATGTCGGTCGACGCCCATGTGACCTTTGTGCAGAATGGCAATGTATGTCGATTGCAATGCCTTTGGTACTACTGCATTCTGTCCCTTCAGGATGATCTCACCTTCTATCACCAGCTCATCCTGGAAGGGAAAGAACGTTTTGATCTCTTTCGGTACGTTGCGTCCATGAGCAGGCCATCCATCTCTGATGAATCGTGCAAGCTTCTGCAGGGTAGGGTCAGCCAAAGTTTCCCATTGTAGCTCAGTCATTCTGGCAGGTGAGATGGAGAGAACTGTCATGACGTCAAAGTCAAATTCGGTTTCTTCAGCAGTGTCACCGGGATAAGCTCTGGACAGTGTGTCTGCAATGAAAAGCTCACTCACTCTTTTGTAGACAAACTCTAGATCGTATCTCTGGAGTTGGAGTAGCATCCTTTGCAGTCTTGCTGGAGCAGCATGTAGTGGCTTCTTCATGATGGTGATCAAAGGTTTATGGTCCGTCTCAATGGTCACCCTGCGGCCATAGGCAAAGTCATGGAACTTCTTGCAGGCGAAGACTGCAGCCAGGAGTTCCTTTTCGATCTGCGCATATCAAGTTTCGGCATCTGAGAGGGCTCGTGATGCAAATGCTACTGGTGACTCGTTCTGAAGACATGCAGCTCCGAGTCCGCTTTTGGATGAGTCCACTGACAGTGTAACAGGCTTGGATGGATCCAAAAATTTCAAGACTGGAGGGCTGATGAGGTCATTCTTCAATCCATCAAATGCATGCTGGTGCGTGTCTGTCCAACACCATGCAATGTCGTTACGAAGAAGTTCTCGCAGCAAAGCCGTTTTCTGGCTGTAGTTTTTGATGAACTTGTTCAGGTAGTTGATCATGCCCAAGAATCTTTGCAGTGCCGTCTTGTCTTCTGGAGCCGGCATGTGTCTGATGGCGTCAGTCTTTTCCATGTCAGGCTTCAGACCTTTGTGAACCTGTGTCCAACAAACGTGGTGCTATCCTTCCCGAATTTGCACTTTTTCAGGTTCAGTTTTAGACCAATCTGTCGAGCCCTGTCCAGAACCACTTTGAGGTTGGCGTCATGCTCTTCAACTGTTGATCCCCAGATGAGAATGTCATTGATGATGATGGCACATGGACACCCTTCAAACAGTCTCTCCATAGTCTGCTGGAAGACCTCTGGGGCTGTGTTAATGCCAAAAGGCATGCGCAGAAATCTGTATCTGCCGTACGGTGTGATGAAAGCCGTACGCCGAGAAGATTCTCTGTCCAGTGGGATTTGCCAAAATCCTGTTTTTACATCCAATGTGGTGAATAACTTTGCATTTCCAATCCTACATGCAACATCATCAGCTGTGCGCATGGGATAGTGGGAGCGTTGCAAGGCTTTGTTCAAGTCTCTTGGATCGAGGCAGATCCTGACATCACCATTCTTCTTCTTAGCTGCAACCATCTGCGACACCCATTCTGTTGGCTCAGTTTCTCGTATGATGACGCCTTTCTCTATCATGCTGTCCAGCTCCAGTTTGACTTTTGCTTCCATGGCTTGGGGAACTTTCCGCGCAGGTTTGATTACAGGGGTGACCTGGGGATTGACCCTCATCCTGTACCTTGTAGGCAATATTCCAAGTTGGTCGTCGAACAGATCAGCATATGCTGTCGTGATTTGGTCACGGAGAGGATCTTCTGTCCCCACGTTCACTTCGTAGACGCTCTTTTCCAAGCCAATGAGTCGCAGTCACAGTGCATCATTCAGGCCTAGGATGGAAGAGGCTTGTCTGTCGATGATATGGAAGGTAATGAGTTCTGTCATATCCCCAATCTTGCAAAGCAGATCTGCTGTACCAAGTGTAGAAAATCTGTCACCTCCGTATGCAACCAGGTTAACAGCCTTAGACTTGTTGATTGTTTCATTCTTCTTGACCTTCTGAAACTGTGAGAAGCTACATTGCCTTCAAAAGACAGTGGCTGTGGTTTTTGCAAACAATCCATTTTGACGAGCTAGCCAAAACATCTGTACCACTGAACCACGCAGTGCTGCAAAAAAATCTTGTGTTGCGACGTCACTGCCGCGTGGAGTGTTGTCGGTATCGGAGTACGCAAATTGGCATTGAACAAACGCTGGTCATCGAGTCACACCGATTAGATCTATACAGTCAGTGACAGTGTCCAATGTTTATCAATTCAAACGATGAGCTACTGACTTGATCGTACGCTGTGTTAATATGACGATTGCATCGTGGGCTGGTTCGTTTTATTTCTGACACCATGTAACGATGTCTGACATACAAACAACAGACGAAGACCAGATGACAATTCCAGACAGTGTTTACTCGACTCTCTGAGGTGCAGTACATGTCTGCCGGCCCATGCCGTCTGTCCACCCAAAACTATACAAATAAAGAACGTAACTGTTTCACACTCTAAACAGTTGTTTTCTGTGTCAGGCAAACTCCTTGGTAAACAAAAGACACTCACTTTGCCTACGAACATCCCTTCTTCCGAAATCCCAAAACGATTCAAGATAAGATTAGGCGCATTCGTGACAGTCTTGACTCAGAGTCATGCCAACCTCCTCAATTTGATAAATACTGTGGTCCAACGTTTTCTTCTTTTGAACCTGTTGATGAAAAACTGATTGCTGACTTGATAACCCAGTCCCCCAGTAAAAGTTGTGTACTTGACCCCATCCCCACTTCTCTCCTGAAACAATGTGCTTCTCATGTGATCCCCCTAGTTACAGACACTGTTAACAAATCCCTCTCATCAGGTACAGTGCCTCCACAGTTCAAACAAGCAGTGGTCACCCCTTTGTTGAAAACACCCAGGGCTTGACCCTAATGAGTTGAAGAATTTTAGACCAGTCTCCAACCTCCCCTTCCTGTCAAAGATTCTTGAGAGAGTTGTGTTGAGGCAGCTTCAGACCCACCTATCAGATATACTTGCTCGAGGTTTGTCAGTCAGCATATAAGAAGCATCATAGCACCGAGACTGCTGTTTTGAGCGTTCTGGATTGCTTGCTATGTAAATCTGATGATTGGGGGGGGGGGGGGGGGGGGAGGTGAAGGGAGGTGGGTGTTAGTGTGTTGTATTAAATAATTATGATTATATGCAATGCATTCTCTAATGTATTCATTTTCATAGAGATGTATGGTGAGGGCCATACGATACGTGAACCAGTCTGTTAGAAATGTTTGTACGAATGGTGAGTGAAAACCTGAAAAGCGCATTGAGTTGCTTTGCAAGATTATGCGCTATATAAGCATTATTAATTATCATTATTATACATATTAACCATTATTATCATCAATACTGACCTCTAGTTGTGACCACAGTCACAGAATACAGCACAGCTCCAGGCAATGACCACTGGACCTCGTCACTCTGCTCTAGCTGACCATACATACTAACCATTATTATCATCAATACTGACCTATGGTAGTGACCACAGTCACATATAGCATAGCTCCAGGCAGTGACCACTGGACCTCGTCACTCTGCTCTAGCTGACCATACATACTAACCATTATTATCATCAATACTGACCTATGGTAGTGACCACAGTCACATATAGCATAGCTCCAGGCAGTGACCACTGGACCTCGTCACTCTGCTCTAACTGACCATACATATTAACCATTATTAGCATCAATACTGACCTATGGTAGTGACCACAGTCACAGATAACAGCATAGCTCCAGGCAGTGACCACTGGACCTTGTCACTTTGCTCTAACTGACCATACATATTAACCATTATTACATCAATTCTGACCTATGGTAGTGACCACAGTCACAGAATACAGCATAGCTCCAGGCAGTGACCACTGGACCTCGTCACTCTGCTCTAACTGACCATACATATTGACCATTATTACATCAATTCTGACCTATGGTAGTGACCACAGTCACATAATACAGCATAGCCCCAGGCAGTTACCACTGGACTTCGTCACTTTGCTCTAACTGACCATACATATTAACCATTATTACATCAATACTGACCTATGGTAGTGACCACAGTCACAGAATACAGCATAGCTCCAGGCAGTGACCACTGGACCTCGTCACTTTGCTCTAACTGACCATACATATTAACCATTATTACATCAATACTGACCTATGGTAGTGACCAGTCACAGAATACAGCATAGCCCCAGGCAGTGACCACTGGACTTCGTCACTTTGCTCTAACTGACCATACATATTAACCATTATTACATCAATACTGACCTATGGTAGTGACTTTGCCTCAGCTGACCATCATATTATTAAACGCCAACTGTCCGTGTGTGTGTGTGTGTGTGTGTGTGTGTGTGTGTGTGTGTGTGTGTGTGTGTGTGCGTGCGTGCGTGCGTGCGTGCGTGCGTGCGTGTGTGTGTGTGTGTGTGTGTCCGTGGGAACACAGAACGGGCCTTATAACTCCGCCGTTTTTCGACCGAATCGCTTCAAATTTGCTATCAGTCCTAACGTGGCGATAGCAATGGCAACCAAGGTGGCCGTGTCATTTGCGCGGTTTGGCAAATGCGCGGAAACGGGTATCGACCGGCCTCTCAGCGCCCGTATCTCCGGTATTTCTGGACCGATTGCCTTCAATTTGGAAGGTAGATGACCGGGGACAGTGACTATCTGTGTGCCAAACTGGAAGCGAATCGATTTATAAACGCGCGCGATATGCGCCGCTTCACCTTTTCACAAACCGCAGCAAAACGAAACCCGACGGGTGGAGTGGGGCGGGAGATGGTTGGGATGGGGGGTGAGGGGGTGCGGTGGGGAGTAGAACGGGATGAGAGAAGAAAATAGAAGGAGGGAGAGAGACAAAAGTAATAATATAATATTTCGCGGACCCGGCGAAACCGGTACTCAGCATTACCGGTACTTGGCGTTACCGGTACTAGGCGTTACCGGTACTCGACGTTGCGCTAGTACACATTAACCATTATTATCATCAATACTGACCTATGGTAGTGACCACAGTCACAGAATACAGCATAGCTCCAGGCAGTGACCACTGGACCTCGTCACTTTGCTCTAACTTACCGTACATATTAACCATTATTACATCAATACTGACCTATGGTAGTGACCACAGTCACAGAATACAGCATAGCTCCAGGCAGTGACCACTGGACCTCGTCACTCTGCTCTAACTGACCATACATATTAACCATTATTACATCAATGCTGACCTATGGTAGTGACCACAGTCACAGAATACAGCATAGCTCCAGGCAGTGACCACTGGACCTCATCACTCTGCTCTAACTGACCATACATATTAACCATTATTACATCAATACTGACCTATGGTAGTGACCACAGTCACAGAATACAGCATAGCTCCAGGCAGTGACCACTGGACCTCGTCACTCTGCTCCAGATGACCGTCCCAGTTGTACATCGCAGTTGCCTCCCATGTCCTGTTCTCCAGTCTTCTCAGCACCGCCATCATGGCCGCCTGCAACTCTCGCTCCCTCTCGTCTCCACGAGACGTGGTTTCCTGCAGCTCTCGCTCCCTCTCGTCCTCACGAGACGTGGTTTCGTGCAGCTCTCGCCCCCTCTCGTCCTCACGAGACTTGGTTTCGTGCAGCTCTCGCTCCCTCTCGTCCTCACGAGACGTGGTTTCGTGCAGCTGCTTCTGACTTGTGTTGGGTTCAGTTGTTTGAAGGCTGTTTTGTCCTTGTTTTGTTCTTGTCTTTGGTTTGTCCTTGTCTTGTTCTTGCCCTAGTTTTGTTCTTGTCGTTTGTCCCTGTCCTAGTTTTGTTCTTTGATTTATGTTGTCTTTTCTTGTTTTTTCACGGACTTGCTGTTTATGTTGAGTTATTCGGTGTTTGTGGTTTCGTTTATTTTCATGTTTGGGATTTTGCCTTTGGTGTTTTTTTGTTTGACGTTTTTCTTCCTGTTTTTGATGCAGTCTTTGAATTTTGTGGTTTTCTTTCTTTTCTCTGGATTTCGTTATTGGACGTTTAGGTTTGTCGGGCTTTAAAATTTGTCTTTCTCCACGTGGGTGTGTTGAGTGTTCGTTTGATTGGTGTTTTTCATGGCGGAGCTCTTTAGGTTCCTTTGGTGGTGTCATCTTCAGAGCGGGTGTGGATGTCACCAGGGCAGTCTTCACGGTCCATGATAAGGCCGGGAATAGAGGAAAGATTCCAAAGAGTTTCCATGGCAACGTTTGATTTGTTGGAAACCGGTAATCTGGGACAGTTTGTTTTTTCTGAAAATTGTCAGTGAAGCTTGGGTCAAGTTTCTCACTTTTCGGGAATTTCTTTCGTTTCCGCTTCTTTTTATTAACTCTGATTTTCTCGCTTCTATTACCCTGGTTACCTTCCTTCACATAATGATTCCTTTGAGGCAAACCGTGTTCCTGCAAAACACTGGTGCCCACACCCCCAAACCCTGACTGCACGTCCTTTCCCTTGGTGACTGTGGTCCTTGGTGGATGGCGGTTCTCACTCCTGGTGTCCGTCACCTGGATTAAGGTGGAGTTATCCGTCAGTAAGGGTACAGTGACGCCATCACCAGGCCTTGTGGTGACGTGGACACCATTAATGACGTCATCAGTGACGTTTGTCTGGGTTGTTGTGTCCGGGGAGTACATCTCTACAATCAGCTGCTGCAGCTCATCCAGAGCCTCTTCCCTGTACTGCGCCACCCGCTCTCTCTGCTGCAGCTCGTGCTTCTTCTCTATGGCCATGAAGATGACGCCACCCAAAATGACGTAACCCACCACCGCTGACGTCAGCCCCACGTGGGAGAAGAGGAAGGTCAGAGTTCGCTTCACGAGCCACACGAGGGTTTTCTTCACGCGCTGGGCACGTGACAAAGGGGGATAATCCTCCACAGCCGACATGGCGATGTTAATCCTGGGGAAAGAAGAAATGCATGGGACAGGACTGACACGGTGCAAACCCATGCCTACAGAGTTCACTTCATTTCATGTTTAAAGCCATATCAAGGCAGACTCTACAGGTCAGAAATAAATCAGAGAAGACTGACACGGTGCAAACCCATGCCTACAGAGTTCACTTCATTTCATGTTTAAAGCCCTATCAAGGCAGACTGTACAGGCCAGAAAGAAATCAGAGAAGACTGATGCAGTGTAAACCCATGCCTACAGAGTTCACTTCATTTCATGTTTAAAGCCCTATCAAGGCAGACTCTACAGGTCAGAAAGAAATCAGAGAAGACTGATGCAGTGCAAACCTACCTTTGCCAAAAGAGGCCAGTACGCTTCATTGGGCAGACTCTAGGTGCGACAAGGATTCTAGGTGTGTAAAAAGACAAACCCATTGCCATCTCGTGTTCTTGTCCGAATTGTATGCCAGGCAAGGCTTGCTGGCTTCAGAGATTTTCTTTATAAGAATCTTTAAAAGCCTTTTCGAATGAGAACATCAATTGTTCAAAGCTTTAGAAGATTATTCTTACAACTATATTCTTCGCACAACATCAATAGTGGACTTTTATTTGTTGCATATTCTTCAGAGACATGACAGAGAGAAATAGAGAGAGAGAGAGAGAGAGAGAGAGAGAGAGAGAGAGAGAGAGAGAGAGAGAGAGAGAGAGAGAGAGAGAGAGAGAGAGAGAGAGAGAGAGACTTAGAGAGAGAGAGAGAGACAGACTTGACAATGACAATGACAATGTTTTATTCCCGAAAAGGCATCGCCCCTTTTTGGAAGGGTGTGTGACAATATTTCAAAATACACAGAATCAATCATCCAAATACAAAAACTAAAAGAAACAAAACAAAACAAACAAAAAAATACTCACGATAGTACGATATCTCGAAGTTTAAAAGCCTTGTACAAAAATATACACAATTTTTGATTTGTGTTTTCATTTCTACTGGACATAAGGAGACTAAGTTTAAATAAACTAGGATTCCTGTAAAATTTAGGTGCAATTAATTCTTTTCTAAGATCGTTGAAAAATGGACATGTAAATACAAAATGCAACTCATTATCTTGCCCTTCTTTACAAATAGGGCATATTACATTGTCTATGTTTGAATAACGTTTTGAATGTACAAACAGATCCGAAATTCCAAATCTGAATCTAATCATTATAAACTTCAGGTGTCTAGCTATACGACTTGTCAAATAGATTTGAACAACGTGATCTTCGATTCCAAACATCCTGTACATATAAAATCTATCACTATTTTGTATATGATCATTCCAGACTTGCCATCGATTGTCAATTAATCTCTGTCTAAAGGTTTTAATAAACTGCCTGCAACATCCAACGCCCTGATTCAACCATGCATACATAAATCCGTTTTCACATAAACATTTGCGTACATTTGTAACCCAGTTAAGTTTTCCCTTCTCATCTAACTTAAACAACATTAAATACGATTTCTTTGGCAATTTGTGGTCTCCCATGTGTATCAATTTAAGCCAGTATCTAATACAATTGACTCTAGCAGTAATAGTAATAGGATATCTATTTAGCTCTCCATATATCAAATCATTTGGTGTACGTAAAGTGACGCCTAACAACTTCTTCAGTGCAAATGTATGAAATTTCTCTACATGTCTGGCTGCTGCGTCTAGGCCCCATATTTCTGACCCATATAAAGCAATTGGTGCAATCTGCGTATCAAAATTTTTAAAGAATATCTCCACTGAGAAAATATCTAAAGCATTCAACTTGCGCATAACACATAACAAAACATGTTTTGCTTTACTTGCCAAGTCTATACAGACTACATTTAAACTTAACTTAGTTGTAAACTGAATGCCTAAATATTTGTATGAATTTACAACAGGTATCATTATATCACCCAAAAACCATCTTTCTCTTGACCCTAAGTATCCACCTTTTCTAAAAACTATTACATTGGTTTTCTTCATAATACTTTCAAACCAAG
Organism: Phymorhynchus buccinoides; assembly: GCA_017654935.2. Classification (NCBI taxonomy): domain Eukaryota; kingdom Metazoa; phylum Mollusca; class Gastropoda; order Neogastropoda; family Raphitomidae; genus Phymorhynchus; species Phymorhynchus buccinoides. Next base: position 5,220,050 of record JAGGCT020004036.1, read on the forward strand.
ACGTAAAGAAGAACGATAAAGATTGTTCAATTGATTTTGAAGCCCTACAACAGTTTAAGATAACAGTGCAACATCATCTGCAAGCAGAAGAATAAATAATTCTAAGGCATCTGTAAGAAATGAAACACCATGTCTACCATTTTCCATAACATTCATAGCTAATTCATTTATGTACAAAGAAAAAAGAACCAGACTAAGTGCATTCCCCTGTTTTACTCCAGATGAACATGTTATAACATCAGTTAGTTTTGCACCACATCTAATTCTTGCCCTGACATTAGCGTACATACTTTTTATGCATCAAAATAGTTTCCCATTAATTTTATTCTTTAAAAGTATTGGCCACATTATCTTTCTATTAATTGTGTCAAAGGCTTTTTCGAAATCGATAAAGGCCACATAGAGTTTTCTACCATGAATAGCATTAAATTGCTTTTGAACACACGAAAACAAGGTAAAAATATGATCTATGGTTGAGTATCCCTTTTTAAGCCCTGCTTGGTGTTCCCCTGTAATATTATTATCATCAATCCAAGTTTGTAGTCTCCTGTTAATAATACTCCCATAAATTTTACTACCTATATTGCACAGACTAATCCCCCTATAATTATTAGGATATCTATTGTCACCTTTCTTAAACAATGGTAAAATAGTCGATTCTGACCAACTCTCAGGAAATGTTCCACTATTAAACAGTACATTTAAATATTTAACAAGGAAAGGAATGATTTTTGAACCAGCAAACTTTAACATTTCAGCAATCACATCATCAGGTTCTGCAGCTTTCTTTGATTTTAATTTTCTAATAGCCAACACAACCTCTTCTTCCGTTATTGGCCCATTTACACTTTCATTTTCCTCCATATCCAATATTTCAAGGTTCTCGGTTACTTGGTCATCTTCCATATCTAAAAGTGCTTTAAAATGCTTGTACCAGTCTGCTTCTGTTATTTGATTGTTCACTTTGTATCTGTTTGGAATGGCTTTACGCACATTACTCCAAAACACTTTTTGATCATTGACAGAGTTAGTTAAATTATCCAAAATCATTATTAAAAGTGTTTCTTTTAGAATCTAGCAAGTGCTTATATTCTCTTATTTTTATACCAAGGGCATGTTGGTCATTTTTATCCAATGTACGACAGTATTTTGAAAGACAATTCCTTACCTTTCTACATTTAAAAAGACCCTTTTTTTCATACATCCTGAAATATCTTTCAAACAACTATTAAACGTGTCTAAGGCTAAATCGATGTCAACATCAATGAGGTTATATGCATGTTCCAATTTATCTCCAGTAGCATTTTCTCTAAAACATTCAACAAAATCAGGATTCCAAATGAATTTTTCGGTTACTTCTCCATTTATTCTATTTAACCCTTTAACCCGATTCTCATGAGGAAAACGTATTGAAAGTGATACGGGTAAATGTGCAGATTCAATCCGCTCTGAAACGTTAAGTTGACAGGAATCTATTATAAAACAATAAAGGTCAGTAGATAACAAGAAATAGTCAATGACACTGCTGCCAAAACACGAAATGTAAGTATATTTACCATCTTTATCACCATTACATAACCCATTTAAAATACAGACATCTAAGGTAGTGCACATATTCAACATCAATTTACCATATGAATTCATAGACTTGTCCTGAGAGTTCCTTTCCAAGCATGTTGATTGACTTTTTTGCAAATAATCCAAATCATTTTCTACAGAAAGAATCTGAGAGACATTAGAGGTTCTAGCATTAAGATCCCCTGAAAGAACAATACAGTAATCATTGTTTATTACAGCACCATCTATGATGATATTTTCAAGCATGCTTATTCCATCCATTCCATCACCAACAACATTATAGTACGGAGAACCCTCAGGTGGCACATATGCACAGACATACAAAACGTCTTTCTCAAGGCCAAATAAACCCTTGTTAATTACAAAAAGTAAAGTGTTTTTTTCATTTGAGTTTATCTGCCTCACAAACGGTTCCAATTCCTTTCTAATTAAACACACAACGCCACCAGAGGGCCTTCCCGCTCTTGACAGTTTAGTTCCTGGCTTACAGTAAACATTAAATCCCTGAAAAACATCACAATGAATGGTAGAAACAAATGTTTCGACTAAACAAACAAAATCAAATGATATCACAAAAGACAAAAAATCTGGATCGCATAGTTTTGATTGAATACCGTTAACATTCCAGTGCATGAATTTAAAGTCTCTTTGTTTATCCGCACTACCCTGCTGTGCAGGAAGAGAATACACACCATCTGATCCACTACTTTCACTATTGCTATCAGATACGTTTCCACCAAACAACGATTCATTATAAATATCCATTGTTATTTTATTCGAGCACATACTCACTTTCTCACACACAATAGAATTTTCATAACACATGTACACCCTTGTAAAAAGTGTACTAGTTATGCTTATGCGGTTGTGTGTGTGTGTATGCAACACGTAAGCGTTTGTACCAGTGTTTGTATGTAGGTGTGGTTGTTTCCTTGTCTGTCTCGAGTGTATAGACACAGGTATCCCCAGGGTGTGTGAAAGTCTCCCCTAAGTAGATTTACAAGTTCGGTTTGAGTGGACAATAGGCGCCAGTCTGTCTGTCCACAGAGGGGGGAGGGATGCCAAAATCTTTTCTTAAGCTTTAATCACCTTGGCCTTTGTGATTGTGAAGTGCCCACACCCTACCCTAGCCTTCGAGGTAGGTTAAATGAGAACCTCAGAGACTTAGCCATACTTGTCTGGGAGGGTTTGCTAGGAACTTTGTTTCAGTTCATTCCCCCAGCTGCCCAGGGCTATCTGTACAGCTGAGGCGTTGTCGTTGTCCACAAGGGATGTCATAACCTACTAAAGAGGTGAAATGTTCAATCCAATGAAATTAAACTGTTTGTTAAAGTGACCAATCAGAAACGAACCACTGGTCAGATATCCAATGAGATTAGGTATTAGGATCCGAGGGCTAAATGTGGGTAGAAGCTTGCTATATATTTCGTGAAAGCGTTCTAGGCTTTCTCTTGTATGACCAGCAGCAGAAGTCTGAACTTGTTCTGAAGACTCTGAAGTCTGTAACTGGTGTTCAGTCCTTTGCCTGGGATGTGTGTGTGAGTATTGACATTTTAGAACTTTGATTTTTCTAGTTCGTCATTGATTTTGTGAGATAAAGATTGCCATGTTTGTAATATGCATTTCCGATATTTCTAAGGGAACAGTCTTCATGGGATTTCGCGTTATTTTTGGTTGTAGAATTCAATTGAGATCTTCTTTCTGTTAAAGCGTTTTATTGGAAGAAAACCAAATTGAATTGAAACTGGATTACTAGTTTTGATCCAAACATGTTCCCATAGACGGCATCGTTCTCTCTCTCTCTCTCTCTCTCTCTCTCCTCTCTCTCTCTCTCTCTCTCTCTCTCTCTCTCTCTCTCTCTCTCTCTCTCTATTGTTGAGAGTCAAATCTCTCATAATGTGTGTCAGTGAAGGTTAGTATTATTTTCTGTTTATGGATGATTTAACCTTCCACGATTGTGTAGCTTTGTTAGTTGAGATGATCATGATTGTTTGACGATGTATATACTTTTGCTGTTTTGTTAGGTTAGAGAGCCTCATTGTAAGATGATCTAGGCAGATTTGTTACCTAGGTAATTTGATGGAGTTTATTGGGTTTGGAAGGGCGAGACGGTTTAATTGAATAGTAGAATTGACCACGAGTTCTTGGCCACTTGATAAGTTTAGAGTCGGGTCAGGCGAGCTGTAGTGGACAGTTGCCTGAGGGAGTGAACAAAAGTAGGCCTTCTTGGCTGCTTTTTTGTATTGGCCCCTTTTGTACTGCTAAGGGAGGCGAGGTCCATTTGTTGAGTAGGGCCTTTGTTGAAAGGATGGTCATGGTCTAAATGAAGGAGTTCATTGAGACTAGGTCTAATGGGTTGAAGGTAAACGGAAACATGTGCTTTCTTGTTGTTTAATGTTAGAAAGTCATACTGTTAGTTTATCTTTATGTGTATTGGTAATTGTCGTGTATTGAATGCTATTGACGATGTTATTTGGGATTATCGTGATTGATTGAATCAAAGGATGGTTAATAAGACACGAGGATAGATGTAAAACTTGTTGAAGTTAGTCTGAATTTCAGAAAGAGATAATTTCGGCTTGGATAGCTTAGGTTTAACTGATGGCGTTAAACGTGTGGGATTGTTCTGGATAGGTTGTTCTCTGTAACTAGCCTATGCAAATCCAAAACAAGGGACTAAGGCTTGCTATAAGTAATCCTCGAGTGTCCAGGGGTTATCTCCCTTTGATAATAATTAATTCGTTGTTGATCACTGAGAAGATATCCCTATTATGTTCATCGTTGGTTTTCATGTTATTGTTTTAAGGATGTTGATCGTAACATCCTTTTATTATTCTAGTTCATTGTGAGCCTGTTGCTGTATGCTTGTGTTATGTCATTGTTGTTACAGGTCACATTGTTGCTAGAGTCCTTTCTTTTACTTAGTTTCCTTTTCCTTTTCCTTTTATATCCTTTCCTTTTATGATATACTTTTATTTCTTTTGTAGTTTAGTAGATTGATTAAAGAGTGAAAATTCCAAATTGTCTCCTTTGGTTTATTGTGTATCCCTCGTTGTGAAAGTCTACTGAACTCCTTCACCCTCTTCAATTCTTTCTTCTTAAAATCTCTTTTCTCTTTCTACCTTTTTTAAGGAAATCCTAACCTATCTACCCCGAACCCGACACCCTTTCTGTAACTGTGCTGACCCACTGGGGTAGGTCTGAAAGGGTGGTTTACACACAAAAAATCATCATAATCACAATAACAGCTTAGTTTTTCATCAGCATTAATTACATTAGGAGAATCCTGCATAACATCACTGCATTCTTCAAGAGAACCATGCTCATCGTTATTGCAATCATCCAATAAATCAAGCTCAAAATCATTGCAGACATCAAAAGAATCATGTTCATCATCATCATGCTCTTCATTATTATAAACATCAAATGAATCTTGTTCATTATGCTTATCATCATTGCAATTATTGAAAGAATCTATTTAATCATTTCTGAAAGAAGCAAAAGAAACATATTCATCATCATTTTGAAAATCAAAAGAATCACGGTCTTTATTTTTGCAATGAACAAGAGCATCAAAGGAACCACCCAGGCCATCAATTCGTTTGCGCAAGCAAAGGCTGCCAACCCATTATCTGTTATTATTGCGATTTCCTCCTTCCCTCACTAACCCCTTTCCATCAACAGACAGATAGTACTTCTCCCCATCAACAATAAGATGATCATAAACCATGATTACCTTTTGCGCCCCTTCATTTCTCTTCTGTCTCATAAAGTTGCCTAATTTCTTCCTCGTATCCCTGACTCCAGCAGAAAAGTCCTTGCCCACAAAGATTTGTGTGCCCTTCAAATTCTTCTTAGCCTTCATAATGAGAAGAGAGAGCGGAGAGAGAGAGAGAGAGGAGAGGAGATAGAGAGAGAGAGAGAGAGAGAGAGAGAATAGAGACTTCATTAGCCCTTCAGAATGAGAGAGAGAGAGAGAGAGAGAGAGAGAGATAGAGAGAGATAGAGAGAGAGAGAGAGAGAGAGGAGAGAGAGAGAGATGGATACTGGATGCGGCGATTAATTCAATTCACGGCCATAGCCCCTCATGAGGGGGTGATACAATATAACAAAGTCAGGCATAATCAGACTTAATAAATAATAAGTACACACAAAGCAAAACATATGCATAACATGTGGGAATCAATCAACCTTCTAACTGCATATGGTAGACATAATTTTAAAGGCTTTATACAAATATACTGCAAACATTTTAACGACTTGTTCATTGGTTGACGACATTAACATACCTAATCTAAACAAAGACGGTTGGCTGTAATACTTCCGATGTATTAACTGAAACCTGAGATCATTCAATACAGGACAAGAAAAAACAAAATTAATTTCATTTTCTGAGGCACATTTACATAATGGACAAATAAGGTCTCTCTCAACATGACGTCTATAACGGTAGTAATGTATCAGTAGGTCAGAAACTCCAAATCTGAATCTAGTCATAATAAATTTTACAAATGTTTGTCTAATATTTCATAGATAAGTAGGTCGGAACACAATGATTCACATTAAATTTGCCTAAACAAGTCAAATCTATTACTATATCAATTCGGCATAGACGCATTCCTGCACTGACAATGAAATCATCATAGCTACGTAGCACACACATCAAAACTGGTGATAATTTCTACCCCTTGATTAAGCAACATAACAAGTATCCATAGTTCATAGAGTTTACATTCACTTTAGACACCCATTAAATTTTACCATCGCATATATAAAATGGTACTAACCTATTATAATGCCATTTTTGGAAGGTCTTGAAGCTTCCATTACTATGAATTTTGAAACAGTAAAGAAAAACATTTACAAGCAGAATTAACAGTTTGATAGGGTATCGGTTTAGTTTCACCATAAATCAGGTCGATTCGGGGTATTGCGATCGTTTAACACTAAACACCTTTTCAAAGCAATAAGTGTACCTTTTCACATTTGAACTGGGCAGAGTTATAAGTCCCCAATATTTCAGCCCCATACAAAAGACACACAGTTGAAACTATGTGAGTCAAACAACTACAAAACATAATGCAAGGATTATCTCTGCAAGCTTGATAATTTGTCATGCTACCATCAATGCTAGTTTAGCTCTTCTTGTCCAATCTCTACATGTTAGCATTAACAACTAAGTTTTGTGAAAAGAAATATATTCCCTATATACTATAACGTATTAACATCCTGCATAACTACTACCTCCATAAGTCAATTGTCCTAGCCCCGAAATGAACCTACCTCCGCTTTTCGAAACACAATGATATTGCTTTTAGTACTCATATTTACTATTCAAATGACGTTAATTAGCTGCATTACAGTAAGCTATTTAATTGTATCTATGAAGTCTAACAAACAGTGTCAGTACAGATCAAAACAACATCATCAGCTAAACTAAGACAATAAACATTTCAAATATCCCTATTCAATTGTGCACATGTCGTCCTTTCTTACTACCAACCTCAGTACCGCCATAACATCATTTAATAGATAATGAAAAAACGATTGGGCTTGGCCAAACATCACCTGCTTACCCCAAGCAGTACTTGAATATGATCTGATATTTTTCCACCCACCTCTAACGCCTAGCATTCATACAATCATAGCATGCTCATAAACATTTAAGAGTTTACCCATCGATACCGAGCTTTAACTAATATAGGACCACATACATACCTTCTATTCATGGAAATCAAATGCCAATTCTCTAAATCGAGTAAAGTCTCCGTATAATTTGCGATTAAGTAGAAATATGTTTTCTGTACAAAAGCCGATCAAAGTAAAATAAGATCTATTCAGTTGAATAATTACGCTTAAATCCACTTGGAACTCCGCATGATATTATTTATCTTCAACCCATTCTGAGTCTAATTACGATAGATAATTTAGTAATATAGACTTACTGCTTACTACTACATATACGAAATTCCCTCTATAGTTATTGGATCATTTACATTACTTTTTTTATAGAGATAGGAAGGAAAATGGATTCAGCCCAACTATCTGGATAATCCCCCTTAAAAACAATGAATAAAGAAATTAACAACAAGCAAAAGTAGAATTAATTCTGACTTTGAAGCATGCTTTTATTAATTCCCCAATTATACTACATCATGTCCTGCGGATTTTACGATTCTTCTAATTTTCATTAGTGGCAAAAGTAGTTCATCTTTAGAAATGGGCGATTAAGATAAGGATGTTATTAGATAATTACTTCTTCCTCTCTTCATCACTTTCCTTAGTAGTCATATCATTGTTGAAATCTTTTCCTACAGCATTTAAAGTGATTCAAACCATTGTCTAATTGATATTATTGAGATAGGAGAGAGAGAGAGAGAGGAGAGGAGAGAGAAGAGCGAGAGAGAGAGAGAGAGAGAGAGAGAGAGAGAGAGAGAGAGTAGAGATATGCTATCAGTAGCATTGATTTTATTGACAATGGCCACAATCCAGCCTTATGTCAATGTGGTTAACTGTTTCTGCAGCAGCCGAGTTTAAGAACATATAATCATAAACAATCAAAAAAGGCAATAAATAATAAATGAAAACGCAAACTTATTAGAAAGGTAACAAACGATTAAAAAACATATACCATAATTCAGAAAAAGTATTACAATAGGCGAAGCTGAAACCAAACATTAAAACACACAAACCAAACAACAAACACGAGAAACATTTATATCACATCCCCAGATTCTCAAGCTCAATAAACACTAGATATGAACATAATGATGCACACATTCTTCATACATCATAAATGAAGCATTGCTCTTTTTTCTAACATTAATGCTTCTGTCAACATATTTGGCTAACGAAACAATAGTGTTTTCATTTATCAGAAGATAATCCACGACTGGCACAGATCATGCTTGTTATAACTCTAATTGTTAGAAAGCTGTGATCCTCATATCTGTCTTTCCTTGTAACACCACAGTGAAATATGAATTCTTTCGTTTTCGATAATCCAAGTTGTACACATCATATCACAACCAATTTATTCCTATCTTCGGGTCTCAAAACACCTTCCTATTGCTTCTAAACCCAGTGTTCTGTTTCTAAGTCTAAGCAATCATGTATGCCTTCTATGGCCTATTTATTGGTGATCGCATTAGGACATTTTTTCTGGTTTATAAAATACTTTTAAGGCGAATGATAACCAAAGAGTAACTCCAACAGAGTACTTGTCACTCGGTGTCTCTAACATTGAGTGCCAGTTTTGCTAAAAGCCAGCTATTAAACGGTCTTTAAATTCAAGTGTAAGCATCTTACGGTCTACCACATATATATACAATCGCATTAATGACAAATATGCCTTTACTTTTACTAACCCAATTATTTTTTCCTAATTCAGCTGGATGTACTAACATATTTGCCTGCTTGTCTACATATTCTACTTTCAGGTAACTAGTTGTAAGCTATATAGCAATATTTAAACAACTATTTTAACCAAAACTTTTTATGTATGGAGAAGGGATAACCTCCGGGAATCCCATATCTATTGGGTATTTGTATGAGTGTAATGGTATGTTAGAAATCGTTTTATAGCTAGCGTGTGTACTCATTTTCATGTGAGGTTTTTCTTCAAGTCCCCATTTTTTCTGCAGGCTAAGTTAACATCGTAACTATCTGTGTATGAAATAATTTCCAAAATAAAGACGGTCTATCGCTGTAATTTCTCATCCCTCTACTATTTCTGTTAGCACTTTCTTCCCATTTCCTATATGCATTCATACAAACACAGTATTGAAGCTTAATCAAGTTTGTAAATATCATCGCAAGGTATTTGTAGGCGTTAGTTTCCATTACTTTAAGCATTATCATGCAACCATTCTTCTCGCATGTGACAATGCCCACTATTTTCTAAAAACTCTGACTGTTTGTTTTATATCAGGTTTACAGATAATTGCAGTCTACTGCATTCTTCTTAAAAACTATCAGTTGATTGTTGAAAGCAATGGTCTGTCTTGTCATGACTCAACATTTACATCGTCAGCAAAAGCAACATAAAACATTTCTACAGCTCAGAAAGTAGTGGCAAACTACTCATGTCTACCATTTTCGCATTTCAATTGAGCAGTTCATTTTATAAAGAAGGCAATAACTGCTGACTTAAAGACAACTTGTTTGAACACCACGCGGGCAAAAAAATATAATAAGATAAACGCCTTTTCCCGACGCACGCATGCAATCACAGACATCAATATATTAGCCTCGAAGTAGCATTTTTCCTGAGAACATAAGCCATCCATGCATTTCTAATTAACTGAATCGGACGCTTTTTAAATCGACAAAGCAATGACGATAGTTTAGTATTTCTCCTGATATTATTTTTTGTAATAAAGGTATATAGAGTGAAAATATGGTATGCAGTGCTGTATCCTGCTCTGAACTCTGCCTCTCTTCCACTCTCTTTCCGCCTCCTTTCTGCCAGTTTGATAGTCTTTCGATTGTTTAAACTATGAGTATAAACCTTACTAAATTACACTAGTTTAAGCAACACCTCTGTAGGTATCTGGATTGTTTAGGGTTTCCCTTCTGATAGATGGAACTAATAGACTAGACCATTCATGGAATGGTCCACCATCAAAACAATTATTAAAAGCGAAGACCCAAAACTTAAGACTAGACAATCATCTACATGCTTTAACATTTCACGTAATAAATTTTTTTTTTTTTTTTTTTTTTTTATAAAAATAGGCACCCGCCCAAAAACCCTACTTTTCCTATTTGTCAGATTTTTCTACTGGATCGTACTTTCATTGCACTGTTGTAGGCTCGTTAATAAAGGGTCCTCTTGAACTTCTCTGCTAAACATTTTCTTCAGATGTGCCATTTTGTTCTGTTATCAAGGTTAATACACTTGCAACATGCATGCCGATTGCTGGGAGGTTATTTCATTGTATATAATTTCCTTCGATTATTGAACCTTATTGTTGACGCACTAAGTCTGTCTTATGTCGTTTAATTGACTGTTTTGAATTTGTCTAGCCTCTTTAAATCATATTCTTTTTTTGTGCTTTCTTAATCACGTATTCCTCTTCTTTCTTTACATATCTACATGTTGTTTGCTTTTTCCCTTTTGGCTGATTTAGCCTCGTCGAAATTGTTGACGTAGTCTTTTAAACCGCCTTTTCTTGTTCTCACATTCTCTATGCAACCATTCATTGAGAAGTTATTAATGTTTGCCACTCAATCGATCATAACCATGCGATGCAGCACCCTGTCTAAAGGGCGTTAACAAACTTCACACATTTGTTTTGTACCATCTGTCTGCCAAACATCGGTGTCGCTTTAGGCTAACTCTGTTATCAACTCGTTAGAATTTTATAAAACTAACTCAGTTTATCACATGTACACTCTCTTCACACCGATACACGCACTTCCGCTCTTCACCGCAACTGAGGCTTAAAACAACAATCTGCTTTCTCACAGAACAATGCTTCCAAGACAGCTGTAGCATGTAAATCATTGCATGAAAGTAGACAATCGTTGACTAGTTTAAGTTACAGGGAATGAAGTTACTTCCTGTCGATACAAGAAAATAATTCGATTACGCTAACACTCCTGGTGGGTGCCACTTGAAACGTAAGACTCTCCATTCGTATAGTCAGTATTACAGGAATCCGTTTCATAATTACAACATGCAAAGCAGGAACAAAAATCCAGCAATTAACGTCCAAAATTTATTTTAGTTACATCTTTAGATTTTAACGTTTAAAGCAATACAAATCATTTATATCATCATCACTAGCTCATTTCTGTAATCTTACATCTTCAACATTTGTTCTTCTTGAGTTGTGCCTTGGCTCGCGTCTGTATCATTCATATCTCCACACACAATTATATGCGCATATACTCATAATCGATTCGTTTGCAAAACCCTTTCTTCAAGATAATAAACAATACCTATCTTTAACTCTTTATTTATCACGATATGCCGTCCCTCCTTCAGGAACAACAGAGCTAGCCATCAGTACCACTCTTTATCAACGCCAACACGCATTTATGAACCTGGACAAACAACACCATTATCGACACTCCAATTTAATTTCTTTAACATCCTGCGCAAACATTTTTTATTAGTAACTACTCTCCACCTGAGTTTTCTTCTATCTACCTGCACTGACAGCTTTTAGCAGGAGACAACATAATTTTACATATCCGTCAAACAACAACTCATTCAAAACGAAGCACCAAATAAAGGTTTTTTCAGTTATACAACTATCATCAAAATTACTCACCGATAGTTCTAAAGAAACATCAGAAATGTTATTGTACAATTTTCAGCACATTGTAGTTAAGAAAGTTTATTTCCTTTAGCTTGACAACTTGACCTGGTCCTATTATCTGTGTTTGGCGGAGAGAGAGGAGAGAGAGAGAGAGAGAGACAGAGAGAGAGAGAGAGAGAGAGAGAGAGAGAGAGAGAGAGGGAGAGAGGAGAGAGAGAGTAGAACGAAAGAAATTTTATATTTAACCTGGGCAACATGAGATACGCAAGTTACATGCTTTTTTCCACCCATGCCCTGGGGAAAAATAAGTCAATCAAACATAGAAACGCTATAATAATTTATATAGATACATGTGCAGAAATGAGCAGAAAGGGAGGGAGGAGGAGGGAAGAGGCACAAGTGATGTGACAAGTTTGGAATTTAAAGTACAGGCCAAAACACACAACAAATGTCCTCATCATGCAAACATCAAATCAGGCTAAGGATAAACACTCCTGGCATCATTATCATTATCAGTAATAGTATGATAGTAATAAACAAATAAAGTATATCATACAAAAGTATCAAACAAATATGTTCTCACATATTATAATCAAAATCAGCAATCATAGATATCATCATTCAAGTAACTTACTATGTATCCACCATCTTCTGATGAAGTGTATTAGCCTATACCAATAATAGATGGTTATCTGGATACAGTTGACATTTTTTTCTTTAATCTCTGAAATAGAATCTTGTTTGATACGCGTTTTTGAGGAAGTAATGCTGCTATTCTAGTCATTAAGATTAAGTTTAAGGAATCCCAAAGAGTACCACCTAGTATTTTAGCTTGTTTTGAAAAGATCGTTCTAGTTTTTTTGAATAAAAACATATTGTTAGTACTACTCTAGCTCTGTTTATTGAAAACTTTTTATTAATGTTGAAGGTGGCAAAACCGATTGATTATTCTAAGCACATGACAGCTATTGTTTTCTTGAAGTTTTGTCTGTAAGGTAAAAGGAAATGTATTGATGATGTATATCTTGAAAGGTAGAGAAGACGATTATCGGATGACTGCTTTAAGGTCTCGCTTATGAACATTGATTAATGGCTTTAATGTGTTGGTAACATCTCTTGAAATTCGAAGAGTGTAGAGGCGTAAATCTATGTGTGATTGAATAATGCCATAAAATAATTTGCCTACGGGCATCGAGATTAAGAAGTTTTTATTTAGAGAGGAGGAAGACTTTTTGTGGGACACCGTTTGCTCAAACTACTATATGGGGAGGGACAAGATCGAGATTTTGTTCTAAAGGTAGCCGTCCAAATCAAAAAAAAAACCGCACACTAAAGCTTTGTGAAGAACTGGACTACATTCGAATTTGTTTATTTTAGAAATATAATAATTGAGGCAAGGAAAAGGTTAAGTTATGTCGTTTTTTGTCGATGATGTTACATTTGTTTTGTTCATAAGATCAATGTCATTTGTTTAGTTCTTGTCCTATATCAGCTACTGATCTTACATTTTCTTTAATTTAAAGAAAGGCATAAACTGATTGAGATCAGTTGGGTCGCTGTGAATTGACGTATCATTGGCAAACATATCACAAGGGTCTTTTAATATAGAGGAAGATTCATTGATATATAGTAAAACAAAGGTGGCTTCTACTAGACGATCCATTGGTTGAAACACGATTTTGATTGATAAAGAACTAGTATTGTTTATATATGAATGGTAAAACAGGTTCATGCTTACTGATTTGTAATAAATGATGTTGATGAACTGAAGTACAGAATTTGAACATCTATAATTGCCATTTTCCGCAGTAGTAGTATTATAGGTCCTATACATAAATGCTGTTGGCGACGTACTACTAAACGGCACCCCTGTAATTGTTAAATCATCTATTTATTGCCATTTTATGCAGTAGTAGATTATGGTCGATTACATGCAAATGCTTTGGCGAAGTCTACTAATAAGGACTCGCCTGTAATTTGTTATATAATCCCATAATAAATTGGCCATTTCTGCAGTGAGTATAGATTATGTGCGAATTACATCAACCATGCTTTGTGCGAGAGTCTCCGAAAGGACCCTGTCGCTGTTTTACATGGACTATCAGATATATTAGCCATTTCTAGCCAGTAGATAGATTTATGGGTCGATTACCTATCAAGTGCTTTGGCGAGTTCCTACGAAAAGGACCACCCTGTAAATTGTTAAATCATCTATATATTGCCATTTTCTGCAGTAGTAGAATGTGGTTCGAGACATCAAATGGCTTTGGCGAAGTCTACTAATTAGAGTACTCTGCCTTGTTCATTTTAAATCATCTATACTATTGCCATTTCTCTGCAGTATCGAGATTTAATGGTCGATGACGGGGGAAATGAAGGGAATATCACAAATGGCTTTGAGCGAAGTCTACGTTATGCAAGGAACACCCTGTTCATTTTTAAATCACTA
>JAGGCT020004036.1:5234844-5263963 GCA_017654935.2 Phymorhynchus buccinoides
GTGCCCTATGAGTTGTTAAGACATCTCCTACAGGACAGCCACCCTTTACCCCAGGCTCCCCTACAGCACAGCCACCCTTTACCCCAGGCTACCATACTGCACAGTCACCCTTTACCCCAGGCTCCCCTACAGCACAGTCACCCTTTACCCCAGGCTACCCTACAGCACAGCCACCCTTTACCCCAGGCTCCCCTACAGCACAGTCACCCTTTACCCCAGGCTACCCTACAGCACAGCCACCCTTTACCCCAGGCTCCCCTACTGCACACTCACGTGCAATTCGTGTCATGTCTGTGTAATGGCGTGTCTGCAGGCATGTTCACCTCCACCTTCCGCCGAGAAGCCAGGAAATGGAAACGGTGCATCTACAAGAGGTTCCAGAAAGTGGTACAGTGACGTCACTTCACGTGACGGTACAACGCGTGACGTATCAACCTCCGGTGACGTCACTTTACATGACAAAGGGGGGGGGGATATTTGCCGCAGCTTCTTATAGGCCTACGTGACAGACATTATTATGGCGAAAGTGTGAAGATGTGGCGAATGTTTTAGGGCTACATGTGCGTTGGTAAGCAATTCGTTTTAATTAAACTCTGATCAAACGAACCTTTGAACATTTAAACTTTATGTCGCATATCTAATTTTGTGTTAGGTAGTGGATGAATGATTGGGTGTGGTGTGAGAGTTACATATTTGTTTTAATGTCAATCTATGTTTCATATTTTTATTTAATATTATTATTTTGATAAATATCATCTTATTTAACATGGTTGATCAAAGAAACCACAAACACCACTAACTGTGTATAACTTTCTGTGAAAAGAATAAAATAACAGTTGAAAGATTGTGCTGGTTTACTTTTTGTCCCAATGGGGGACAGTGTATGAACATGGTACATAGAGAGATCTCTTTCGAATTTATGGAATTCTCGTCAGTATGTATATCTGCTAACAAAACACTATCTTGTGGATCAACCCTAACAGGAAGACATTTCTAATAAAAGAATGGTGTCCTCACTGCACTAGGCCGAAAAGTCCACAATTTAAGCAAACCAGCACAAGGTGAAAAAGAAAAATGAAGAACATTTTGGGTAAAATAGATAAGTTATTAAAATGCGGAAATTGCGATTTGAAAAATGTAATACATGTGGGTAGAAAGAGTCAACCACTGAGGTGATCCTCTAATTAAAGGGATGCAAGTAAACCTTGTAGTGTAGCTACTCCCTGAACCCAACATGTAAAGAGCTAGAAAGTCAGTGCATAAAGAGTTGGCAGTTTAACATGGTGGAAGAAGACTAGTTTCCATGTGCGTTGTACAATGACAATGGACAATAAAGAAACTTATGACTTATGACTAAAAAACTAGCATATAGAGTACCAACGGAGGTTTGCGTACCACTCAACATAACACAAACAATGACGCAAGCATGACGTGATTTCTCTACCATCTCTACGATTTCAAGGGGGGTTACGCGCGTACCCAGCCAACGCGCAGATCTGTTAGTACTCTAGTAATTGAGTCAGAAAATATAATTGCAAGAATTTAGTTTGCCTATCCTGGGACAGTTTGACACGGGGGAGGGTTGGGGGATATGACCAGTGTCAATGTTGTGAACGACAGTTAATGTCTGTACACAAACAGGCTTACGGACTTAAAATGATGTGATGATCCTGATGAATAGTCTGGGTAAAGTCAAACGCTTTTGTTGGTCTTGCACAGTGAGAATGAATGGATGTGTTGTTAACAGGCCTTGGGTTATTTAAAACTAGAGGTGGGGGGGGAAACCGGTTTGAACCGAAAAAACGGTGCTAAACTTTTCGCGGTTCGAAAAACCGGTTCGACGTTGCTGTGAACCGGCTTTTTTTAACTGCAAACTGAAAGTAAGTTTTTCTTAGAATAACGCATTCGTTTCGAAGAACAACACTGATTCTCAGCGCAGATTGGGTGTTTGTAAACCAAGAGTAGCTGTTTCTAGTCTGTGGTGGTGTATGGCTTTGACTTTGACTCAGTGTTGAGTTGAGTTTGTTGTGTGTCATAAGTCATAAGTTTCTTATTGTGTGGTGTGTGTGTGTGTGTGTGTGTGTGTGTGTGTGTGTGTGTGTGTGTGTGCGTGCGTGCGTGCGTGCGCGCGTGCATGCGTTGTGTGTGAATATTTTGACAAATTAACATGTGTTTGCATAGGTGAATCTAGTGATGGGAGTACTGGTTTGAAAATAAACGGTTCGGTAAAACCGGTTCGAATAGGGAAAACCGGTTTAAAACCGGTTCGGATTTTTGAACCGGTTTTCAACTCTATTTAAAACATTGAAAACTCGATGGAGGTGGTGAGGGGGGGGGGGGGGTGACAAAGTTAATTTTGTTAGTGCGTCGTCTACCAAAAAATGTATTTCTTTGTGTGATGGAGTTATATAATGGTCAATCATTAGCATTCAAAGACCGGTTCGTTTGTTTGTTTGTTGTTGTTGTTGTTGTTGTTGTTGTTGTTGTTGTTGTTGTTGTTTTTTAATGTCAACATGTCTAGCACTTTCAAACACGTCTTTCACTATAACATGAAGCACTGGGTTTAGAACTCTTCTTTGAATGACTTTTGGTCTCTAGTAGTAATGAGAATCCTGCTTCTTTTACGCGCCTGCCTGAGAAAGCATGCCCTGTTGATGGCATGTCGGCTCTGCTGTTCTTACTCAAAAATATATAAAATTAAATATCTGAATATACTCCGGTGATTTTTCTATAAATTCTGCCAACCGCAAGAATTCTAATCTCTTGCATCCACGAATTATTCATGAGAAAGCCCTCCAAATTGCAGCTCTGATGAAGCCTTTAAAACTGTATTTTTGATGAAGACTACTTCGTCTCTGATATAGCCTTTCAAACTGTACAACTAATAAAGCTTTTTCAAACTCCATCTCTGATAAAGTCTTTGAAAATGTATCTCTGATGAAGCCTTTCAAACTGCATCTCTCATACAGCTTTTCAAACTGCATCTCTGATGAAGACTATCACACACCCTCAGAAAATGAAATTCATTTTGTTTTTTCTTGTCCTGTATTGAGTGATCTCAGGTTTCAGTTAATACCTCGGAAGTATTACAGCCAACCGTCTTTGTTTAGATTAGGAATGTTAATGTCGTCAACCAATGAAGAAGTCGTTAAAATGTTTGCAGTATATTTGCATAAAGCCTTTAAAATCAGGTCTACCTTATGCAGTTAGAGGTTGATGATTCCCGCATGTTATGCTTATGTTTTGCTTTGTGTGTACTTATTATTTATTATGTCTGATTATGCCTGACTATGTTCTATTGTATCACCCCCTGATGAGGGGCTATGGCCTTGATTGATTAAATATCCGCATCCGTATCCATCTCTCTCTCTCTCTCTCTCTCTCTCTCTCTCTCGTCATCTCTCTCTCTCTCTCTCTCTCTCTCTCTCTCTCTCTTCTCTCTCTCTCTCATTCTGAAGGCTAGAAGAGTCTCTCTCATCTCTCTCTCTCTCTCTCTCTCTCTCTCTCTCTCTCTCTCTCTCTCTCTCTCTCTCTCTCTCTCTCTCTCATTCTGAAGGCTAAGAAGAATTTGAAGGGCACACAAATCTTTGTGGGCAAGGACTTTTCTGCTGGAGTCAGGGATACGAGGAAGAAATTAGGCAACTTTATGAGACAGAAGAGAAATGAAGGGGCGCAAAAGGTAATCATGGTTTATGATCATCTTATTGTTGATGGGGAGAAGTACTATCTGTCTGTTGATGGAAAGGGGTTAGTGAGGGAAGGAGGAAATCGCAATAATAACAGATAATGGGTTGGCAGCCTTTGCTTGCGCAAACGAATTGATGGCCTGGGTGGTTCCTTTGATGCTCTTGTTCATTGCAAAAATAAAGACCGTGATTCTTTTGATTTTCAAAATGATGATGAATATGTTTCTTTTGCTTCTTTCAGAAATGATTAAATAGATTCTTTCAATAATTGCAATGATGATAAGCATAATGAACAAGATTCATTTGATGTTTATAATAATGAAGAGCATGATGATGATGAACATGATTCTTTTGATGTCTGCAATGATTTTGAGCTTGATTTATTGGATGATTGCAATAACGATGAGCATGGTTCTCTTGAAGAATGCAGTGATGTTATGCAGGATTCTCCTAATGTAATTAATGCTGATGAAAAACTAAGCTGTTATTGTGATTATGATGATTTTTTGTGTGTAAACCACCCTTTCAGACCTACCCCAGTGGGGCAGCACAGTTACAGAAAGGGTGTCGGGTTCGGGGTAGATAGGTTAGGATTTCCTTAAAAAAAGGTAGAAAGAGAAAAGAGATTTTAAGAAGAAAGAATTGAAGAGGGTGAAGGAGTTCAGTAGACTTTCACAATGAGGGATACACAATAAACCAAAGGAGACAATTTGGAATTTTCACTCTTTAATCAATCTACTAAACTACAAACAGAAATAAAAGTATATCATAAAAGGAAAGGATATAAAAGGATAAGAAAAGGAAAAGGAAACTAAGTAAAAGGAAAGGACTCTAGCAACAATGTGACCTGTAACAACAATGACATAACACAAGCATACAGCAACAGGCTCACAATGAACTAGAATAATAAAAGGATGTTACGATCAACATCCTTAAAACAATAACATGAAAACCAACGATGAACATAATAGGGATATCTTCTCAGTGATCAACAACGAATTAATTATTATCAAAGGGAGATAACCCCTGGACACTCGAGGATTACTTATAGCAAGCCTAGTCCCTTGTTTTGGATTTGCATAGGCTAGTTACAGAGAACAACCTATCCAGAACAATCCCACACGTTTAACGCCATCAGTTAAACCTAAGCTATCCAAGCCGAAATTATCACTTTCTGAAATTCAGATTAACTTCAACAAGTTTTACATCTATCCTCGTGTCTTATTAACCATCCTTTGATTCAATCAATCACGATAATCCCAAATAACATCGTCAATAGCATTCAATACACGACAATTACCAATACACATAAAGATAAACTAACAGTATGACTTTCTAACATTAAACAACAAGAAAGCACATGTTTCCGTTTACCTTCAACCCATTAGACCTAGTCTCAATGAACTCCTTCATTTAGACCATGACCATCCTTTTCAACAAAGGTCCTACTCAACAAATGGACCTCGCCTCCCTTAGCAGTACAAAAGGGGCCAATACAAAAGGCAGCCAAGAAGGCCTACTTTTGTTCACACCCTCAGGCAACTGTCCACTACAGCTCGCCTGACCCGACTCTAAACTTATCAAGTGGCCAAGAACTCGTGGTCAATTCTACTATTCAATTAAACCGTCTCGCCCTTCCAAACCCAATAAACTCCATCAAATTACCTATATAGGTAACAAATCTGCCTAGATCATCTTACAATGAGGCTCTCTAACCTAACAAAACAGCAAAAGTATATACATCGTCAAACAATCATGATCATCTCAACTAACAAAGCTACACAATCGTGGAAGGTTAAATCATCCATAAACAGAAAATAATACTAACCTTCACTGACACACATTATGAGAGATTTGACTCTCTCAAAAATAGAGAGGAGAGAGAGAGAGAGAGAGAGAGAGAGAGAGAGAGAGAGAGAGAGAGATGAGAGAGAGGAGAGAGAGGAGAGAGAGAACGATGCCGTCTATGGGAACATGTTTGGATCAAAACTAGTAATCCAGTTTCAATTCAATTTGGTTTTCTTCCAATAAAACGCTTTAACAGAAAGAAGATCTCAATTGAATTCTACAACCAAAAATAACGCGAAATCCCATGAAGACTGTTCCCTTAGAAATATCGGAAATGCATATTACAAACATGGCAATCTTTATCTCACAAAATCAATCACGAACTAGAAAAATCAAAGTTCTAAAATGTCAATACTCACACACACATCCCAGGGCAAAGGACTGAACACCAGCTACAGACTTCAGAGTCTTCAGAGCAAGTTCATACTTCTGCTGCTGGTCATACAAGAGAAAGCCTAGAACGCTTTCACGAAATATATAGCAAGTTTCTACCCACATTTAGCCCTCGGATCCTAATACCTAATCTCATTTGATATCTGACCAGTGGTTCGTTTCTGATAGGTCACTTTTAACAAACAGTTTAATTTCATTGGATTGAACATTTCACCTCTTTAGTAGGTTATGACATCCCTTGTGGACAACGACAACGCCCCAGCTGTACAGATAGCCCTGGGCAGCTGGGGGAATGAACTGAAACAAAGTTCCTAGCAAACCCTCCCAGACAAGTATGGCTAAGTCTCTGAGGTTCTCATTTAACCTACCTCGAAGGCTAGGGTAGGGTGTGGGCACTTCACAATCACAAAGGCCAAGGTGATTAAAGCTTAAGAAAAGATTTTGGCATCCCTCCCCCCTCTGTGGACAGACAGACTGGCGCCTATTGTCCACTCAAACCGAACTTGTAAATCTACTTAGGGGAGACCTTCACACACCCTGGGGATACCTGTGTCTATACACTCGAGACAGACAAGGAAACAACCACACCTACATACAAACACTGGTACAAACGCTTACGTGTTGCATACACACACACACAACCGCATAAGCATAACTAGTACACTTTTTACAAGGGTGTACATGTGTTATGAAAATTCTATTGTGTGTGAGAAAGTGAGTATGTGCTCGAATAAAATAACAATGGATATTTATAATGAATCGTTGTTTGGTGGAAACGTATCTGATAGCAATAGTGAAAGTAGTGGATCAGATGGTGTGTATTCTCTTCCTGCACAGCAGGGTAGTGCGGATAAACAAAGAGACTTTAAATTCATGCACTGGAATGTTAACGGTATTCAATCAAAACTATGCGATCCAGATTTTTTGTCTTTTGTGATATCATTTGATTTTGTTTGTTTAGTCGAAACATTTGTTTCTACCATTCATTGTGATGTTTTTCAGGGATTTAATGTTTACTGTAAGCCAGGAACTAAACTGTCAAGAGCGGGAAGGCCCTCTGGTGGCGTTGTGTGTTTAATTAGAAAGGAATTGGAACCGTTTGTGAGGCAGATAAACTCAAATGAAAAAAAACACTTTACTTTTTGTAATTAACAAGGGTTTATTTGGCCTTGAGAAAGACGTTTTGTATGTCTGCGCATATGTGCCACCTGAGGGTTCTCCGTACTATAATGTTGTTGGTGATGGAATGGATGGAATAAGCATGCTTGAAAATATCATCATAGATGGTGCTGTAATAAACAATGATTACTGTATTGTTCTTTCAGGGGATCTTAATGCTAGAACCTCTAATGTCTCTCAGATTCTTTCTGTAGAAAATGATTTGGATTATTTGCAAAAAAGTCAATCAACATGCTTGGAAAGGAACTCTCAGGACAAGTCTATGAATTCATATGGTAAATTGATGTTGAATATGTGCACTACCTTAGATGTCTGTATTTTAAATGGGTTATGTAATGGTGATAAAGATGGTAAATATACTTACATTTCGTGTTTTGGCAGCAGTGTCATTGACTATTTCTTGTTATCTACTGACCTTTATTGTTTTATAATAGATTCCTGTCAACTTAACGTTTCAGAGCGGACTGAATCTGCACATTTACCCGTATCACTTTCAATACGTTTTCCTCATGAGAATCGGGTTAAAGGGTTAAATAGAATAAATGGAGAAGTAACCGAAAAATTCATTTGGAATCCTGATTTTGTTGAATGTTTTAGAGAAAATGCTACTGGAGATAAATTGGAACATGCATATAACCTCATTGATGTTGACATCGATTTAGCCTTAGACACGTTTAATAGTTGTTTGAAAGATATTTCAGGATGTATGAAAAAAAGGGTCTTTTTAAATGTAGAAAGGTAAGGAATTGTCTTTCAAAATACTGTCGTACATTGGATAAAAATGACCAACATGCCCTTGGTATAAAAATAAGAGAATATAAGCACTTGCTAGATTCTAAAAGAAACACTTTTAATAATGATTTTGGATAATTTAACTAACTCTGTCAATGATCAAAAAGTGTTTTGGAGTAATGTGCGTAAAGCCATTCCAAACAGATACAAAGTGAACAATCAAATAACAGAAGCAGACTGGTACAAGCATTTTAAAGCACTTTTAGATATGAAAGATGACCAAGTAACCGAGAACCTTGAAATATTGGATATGGAGGAAAATGAAAGTGTAAATGGGCCAATAACGGAAGAAGAGGTTGTGTTGGCTATTAGAAAATTAAAATCAAAGAAAGCTGCAGAACCTGATGATGTGATTGCTGAAATGTTAAAGTTTCCTGGTTCAAAAATCATTCCTTTCCTTGTTAAATATTTAAATATACTGTTTAATAGTGGAACATTTCCTGAGAGTTGGTCAGAATCGACTATTTTACCATTGTTTAAGAAAGGTGACAATAGATATCCTAATAATTATAGGGGGATTAGTCTGTGCAATATAGGTAGTAAAATTTATGGGAGTATTATTAACAGGAGACTACAAACTTGGATTGATGATAATAATATTACAGGGGAACACCAAGCAGGGCTTAAAAAGGGATACTCAACCATAGATCATATTTTTACCTTGTTTTCGTGTGTTCAAAAGCAATTTAATGCTATTCATGGTAGAAAACTCTATGTGGCCTTTATCGATTTCGAAAAAGCCTTTGACACAATTAATAGAAAGATAATGTGGCCAATACTTTTAAAGAATAAAATTAATGGGAAACTATTTTGATGCATAAAAAGTATGTACGCTAATGTCAGGGCAAGAATTAGATGTGGTGCAAAACTAACTGATGTTATAACATGTTCATCTGGAGTAAAACAGGGGAATGCACTTAGTCTGGTTCTTTTTTCTTTGTACATAAATGAATTAGCTATGAATGTTATGGAAAATGGTAGACATGGTGTTTCATTTCTTACAGATGCCATATAATTATTTATTCTTCTGCTTGCAGATAATGTTGCACTGTTATCTGAAACTGTTGTAGTGCTTCAAAATCAACTGAACAATCTGTATCGGTCTTCTTTACGTCTTGGTTTGAAAGTATTATGAAGAAAACCAATGTAATAGTTTTTAGAAAAGGTGGATACTTAGGCTCAAGAGAAAGGTGGTTTTTGGGTGATATATTGATACCTGTTGTAAATTCACACAAATATTTAGGCATTCAGTTTACAACTGTTAAGTTTAAATGTAGTCTGTATAGACTTGGCAAGGAAAGCAAAACATGTTTTGTTATGTGTTATGCGCAAGTTGAATGCTTTAGATATTTTCTCAGTGGAGATATTCTTTAAAAATTTTGATACGCAGATTGCACCAATTGCTTTATATGGGTCAGAAATATGGGGCCTAGACGCAGCAGCCAGACATGTAGAGAAATTTCATACATTTGCACTGAAGAAGTTGTTAGGCGTCACTTTACGTACACCAAATGATTTGATATATGGAGAGCTAAATAGATATCCTATTACTATTACTGCTAGAGTCAATTGTATTAGATACTGGCTTAAATTGATACATATGGGAGACCACAAACTGCCAAAGAAATCGTATTTAATGTTGTTTAAGTTAGATGAGAAGGGAAAACTTAACTGGGTTACAAATGTACGCAAATGTTTATGTGAAAACGGATTTATGTATGCATGGTTGAATCAGGGCGTTGGATGTTGCAGGCAGTTTATTAAAACCTTTAGACAGAGATTAATTGACAATCGATGGCAAGTCTGGAATGATCATATACAAAATAGTGATAGATTTTATATGTACAGGATGTTTGGAATCGAAGATCACGTTGTTCAAATCTATTTGACAAGTCGTATAGCTAGACACCTGAAGTTTATAATGATTAGATTCATATTTGGAATTTCGGATCTGTTTGTACATTCAAAACGTTATTCAAACATAGACAATTTAATATGCCCTATTTGTAAAGAAGGGCAAGATAATGAGTTGCATTTTGTATTTACATGTCCATTTTTCAACGATCTTAGAAAAGAATTAATTGCACCTAAATTTTACAGGAATCCTAGTTTATTTAAACTTAGTCTCCTTATGTCCAGTAGAAATGAAAACACAAATCAAAAATTGTGTATATTTTTGTACAAGGCTTTTAAACTTCGAGATATCGTACTATCGTGAGTATTTTTTTGTTTGTTTTGTTTTGTTTCTTTTAGTTTTTGTATTTGGATGATTGATTCTGTGTATTTTGAAATATTGTCACACACCCTTCCAAAAAGGGGCGATGCCTTTTCGGGAATAAAACATTGTCATTGTCATTGTCATTGTCTCTCTCTCTCTCTAAGTCTCTCCTCTCTCTCTCTCTCTCTCTCTCTCTCTCTCTCTCTCTCTCTCTCTCTCTCTCTCTCTATTTCTCTCTGTCATGTCTCTGAAGAATATGCAACAAATAAAAGTCCACTATTGATGTTGTGCGAAGAATATAGTTGTAAGAATAATCTTCTAAAGCTTTGAACAATTGATGTTCTCATTCGAAAAGGCTTTTAAAGATTCTTATAAAGAAAATCTCTGAAGCCAGCAAGCCTTGCCTGGCATACAATTCGGACAAGAACCCGAGATGGCAATGGGTTTGTCTTTTTACACACCTAGAATCCTTGTCGCACCTAGAGTCTGCCCAATGAAGCGTACTGGCCTCTTTTGGCAAAGGTAGGTTTGCACTGCATCAGTCTTCTCTGATTTCTTTCTGACCTGTAGAGTCTGCCTTGATAGGGCTTTAAACATGAAATGAAGTGAACTCTGTAGGCATGGGTTTACACTGCATCAGTCTTCTCTGATTTCTTTCTGGCCTGTACAGTCTGCCTTGATAGGGCTTTAAACATGAAATGAAGTGAACTCTGTAGGCATGGGTTTGCACCGTGTCAGTCTTCTCTGATTTATTTCTGACCTGTAGAGTCTGCCTTGATATGGCTTTAAACATGAAATGAAGTGAACTCTGTAGGCATGGGTTTGCACCGTGTCAGTCCTGTCCCATGCATTTCTTCTTTCCCCAGGATTAACATCGCCATGTCGGCTGTGGAGGATTATCCCCCTTTGTCACGTGCCCAGCGCGTGAAGAAAACCCTCGTGTGGCTCGTGAAGCGAACTCTGACCTTCCTCTTCTCCCACGTGGGGCTGACGTCAGCGGTGGTGGGTTACGTCATTTTGGGTGGCGTCATCTTCATGGCCATAGAGAAGAAGCACGAGCTGCAGCAGAGAGAGCGGGTGGCGCAGTACAGGGAAGAGGCTCTGGATGAGCTGCAGCAGCTGATTGTAGAGATGTACTCCCCGGACACAACAACCCAGACAAACGTCACTGATGACGTCATTAATGGTGTCCACGTCACCACAAGGCCTGGTGATGGCGTCACTGTACCCTTACTGACGGATAACTCCACCTTAATCCAGGTGACGGACACCAGGAGTGAGAACCGCCATCCACCAAGGACCACAGTCACCAAGGGAAAGGACGTGCAGTCAGGGTTTGGGGGTGTGGGCACCAGTGTTTTGCAGGAACACGGTTTGCCTCAAAGGAATCATTATGTGAAGGAAGGTAACCAGGGTAATAGAAGCGAGAAAATCAGAGTTAATAAAAAGAAGCGGAAACGAAAGAAATTCCCGAAAAGTGAGAAACTTGACCCAAGCTTCACTGACAATTTTCAGAAAAAACAAACTGTCCCAGATTACCGGTTTCCAACAAATCAAACGTTGCCATGGAAACTCTTTGGAATCTTTCCTCTATTCCCGGCCTTATCATGGACCGTGAAGACTGCCCTGGTGACATCCACACCCGCTCTGAAGATGACACCACCAAAGGAACCTAAAGAGCTCCGCCATGAAAAACACCAATCAAACGAACACTCAACACACCCACGTGGAGAAAGACAAATTTTAAAGCCCGACAAACCAAAACGTCCAATAACGAAATCCAGAGAAAAGAAAGAAAACCACAAAATTCAAAGACTGCATCAAAAACAGGAAGAAAAACGTCAAACAAAAAAACACCAAAGGCAAAATCCCAAACATGAAAATAAACGAAACCACAAACACCGAATAACTCAACATAAACAGCAAGTCCGTGAAAAAACAAGAAAAGACAACATAAATCAAAGAACAAAACTAGGACAGGGACAAACGACAAGAACAAAACTAGGGCAAGAACAAGACAAGGACAAACCAAAGACAAGAACAAAACAAGGACAAAACAGCCTTCAAACAACTGAACCCAACACAAGTCAGAAGCAGCTGCACGAAACCACGTCTCGTGAGGACGAGAGGGAGCGAGAGCTGCACGAAACCAAGTCTCGTGAGGACGAGAGGGGGCGAGAGCTGCACGAAACCACGTCTCGTGAGGACGAGAGGGAGCGAGAGCTGCAGGAAACCACGTCTCGTGGAGACGAGAGGGAGCGAGAGTTGCAGGCGGCCATGATGGCGGTGCTGAGAAGACTGGAGAACAGGACATGGGAGGCAACTGCGATGTACAACTGGGACGGTCATCTGGAGCAGAGTGACGAGGTCCAGTGGTCACTGCCTGGAGCTATGCTGTATTCTGTGACTGTGGTCACTACCATAGGTCAGTATTGATGTAATAATGGTTAATATGTATGGTCAGTTAGAGCAGAGTGATGAGGTCCAGTGGTCACTGCCTGGAGCTATGCTGTATTCTGTGACTGTGGTCACTACCATAGGTCAGCATTGATGTAATAATGGTTAATATGTATGGTCAGTTAGAGCAGAGTGATGAGGTCCAGTGGTCACTGCCTGGAGCTATGCTGTATTCTGTGACTGTGGTCACTACCATAGGTCAGTATTGATGTAATAATGGTTAATATGTACGGTAAGTTAGAGCAAAGTGACGAGGTCCAGTGGTCACTGCCTGGAGCTATGCTGTATTCTGTGACTGTGGTCACTACCATAGGTCAGTATTGATGATAATAATGGTTAATGTGTACTAGCGCAACGTCGAGTACCAGTAACGCCTAGTAACGGTAACGCCAAGTACCTGTAATGCTGAGTACCGGTTTCGCCGGGTCCGCGAAATATTATATTATTACTTTTGTCTCTCTCCCTCCTTCCATTTTCTTCACTCATCCCGTTCTACTCCCCACAGCACCCCCTCACCCCCCATCCCAACCATCTCCCGCCCCACTCCACCCGTCGGGTCTCGTTTCGCCGCGGTTTGTGAAAAGGTGAAGCGGCGTATATCGCGCGCGATTATGAATCGATTCGCTTCCGGTTTGGAACACAGATAGTCACTGTCCCCGGTCATCTACCTTCCAAACTGAAGGCAATCGGTCCAGAAATACCGGAGATACGGGCGCTGAGAGGCCGGTGGATACGCGTTTCGCGCATTTGCCAAACCGCGCAAATGACACGGCCACCTTGGTTGCCATTGCATTGCCAAATCGCCACGTTAGGACTGATAGCAAATTTGAAGCGATTCGGTCGAAAAAAACGGCGGAGTTATAAGGCCCGTTCTGTGTTCCCACGGACACACACACACCACAGCACACGCACGCACGCACGCACGCACGCACGCACGCACGCGCAACACACACACACACACACACACACACACACACACACACACCACACACACACACACACACACACGGACAGTTGGCGTTTAATAATATGATGGTCAGCTGAGGCAAAGTCACTACCATAGGTCAGTATTGATGTAATAATGGTTAATATGTATGGTCAGTTAGAGCAAAGTGACGAAGTCCAGTGGTCACTGCCTGGGGCTATGCTGTATTCTGTGACTGGTCACTACCATAGGTCAGTATTGATGTAATAATGGTTAATATGTATGGTCAGTTAGAGCAAAGTGACGAGGTCCAGTGTTCACTGCCTGGAGCTATGCTGTATTCTGTGACTGTGGTCACTACCATAGGTCAGTATTGATGTAATAATGGTTAATATGTATGGTCAGTTAGAGCAAAGTGACGAAGTCCAGTGGTAACTGCCTGGGGCTATGCTGTATTATGTGACTGTGGTCACTACCATAGGTCAGAATTGATGTAATAATGGTCAATATGTATGGTCAGTTAGAGCAGAGTGACGAGGTCCAGTGGTCACTGCCTGGAGCTATGCTGTATTCTGTGACTGTGGTCACTACCATAGGTCAGAATTGATGTAATAATGGTTAATATGTATGGTCAGTTAGAGCAAAGTGACAAGGTCCAGTGGTCACTGCCTGGAGCTATGCTGTTATCTGTGACTGTGGTCACTACCATAGGTCAGTATTGATGCTAATAATGGTTAATATGTATGGTCAGTTAGAGCAGAGTGACGAGGTCCAGTGGTCACTGCCTGGAGCTATGCTATATGTGACTGTGGTCACTACCATAGGTCAGTATTGATGATAATAATGGTTAGTATGTATGGTCAGCTAGAGCAGAGTGACGAGGTCCAGTGGTCACTGCCTGGAGCTATGCTATATGTGACTGTGGTCACTACCATAGGTCAGTATTGATGATAATAATGGTTAGTATGTATGGTCAGCTAGAGCAGAGTGACGAGGTCCAGTGGTCATTGCCTGGAGCTGTGCTGTATTCTGTGACTGTGGTCACAACTAGAGGTCAGTATTGATGATAATAATGGTTAATATGTATAATAATGATAATTAATAATGCTTATATAGCGCATAATCTTGCAAAGCAACTCAATGCGCTTTTCAGGTTTCACTCACCATTCGTACAAACATTTCTAACAGACTGGTTCACGTATCGTCAGTGGCGACTCACCATACATCTCTATGAAAATGAATACATTAGAGAATGCATTGCATATAATCATAATTATTAAATACAACACACTAACACCCACCTCCCTTACATCCCCCTCCTCCCCCCCCCCCCAATCATCAGATTTACATAGCAAGCAATCTAGAACGCTCAAAACAGCAGTCTCGGTGCTATGATGCTTCTTATATGCTGACTGACAAACCTCGAGCAAGTATATCTGATAGGTGGGTCTGAAGCTGCCTCAACACAACTCTCTCAAGAATCTTTGACAGGAATGGGAGGTTGGAGACTGGTCTAAAATTCTTCAACTCATTAGGGTCAAGCCCTGGGTTTTTTCAACAAAGGGGTGACCACTGCTTGTTTTAACTGTGGAGGCACTGTACCTGATGAGAGGGATTTGTTAACAATGTCTGTAACTAGGGGGATCACATGAAAAGCACATTGTTTCAGGAGAGAAGTGGGGATGGGGTCAAGTACACAACTTTTACTGGGGGACTCGGTTATCAAGTCAGCAATCAGTTTTTCATCAACAGGTTCAAAAGAAGAAAAAGTTGGACCACAGTATTTATCAAATTGAGGAGGTTGGCATGACTCTGAGTCAAGACTGTCACGAATGCTTAATCTTATCTTCAAAGAAATCATTGAATCGTTGTGGGACTTCGGAAGAAGGGATGTTCGTAGGCAAAATGAGTGTCTTTTGTTTACCAAGGAGTTCGCCTGACACAGAAAACAACTGTTTAGAGTGTGAAACAGTTACGTTCTTTATTTGTATAGTTTTGGGTGGACAGACGGCATGGGCCGGCAGACATGTACTGCACCTCAGAGAGTCGAGTAAACACTGTCTGGAATTGTCATCTGGTCTTCGTCTGTTGTTTGTATGTCAGACATCGTTACATGGTGTCAGAAATAAAACGAACCAGCCCACGATGCAATCGTCATATTAACACAGCGTACGATCAAGTCAGTAGCTCATCGTTTGAATTGATAAACATTGGACACTGTCACTGACTGTATAGATCTAATCGGTGTGACTCGATGACCAGCGTTTGTTCAATGCCAATTTGCGTACTCCGATACCGACAACACTCCACGCGGCAGTGACGTCGCAACACAAGATTTTTTTGCAGCACTGCGTGGTTCAGTGGTACAGATGTTTTGGCTAGCTCGTCAAAATGGATTGTTTGCAAAAACCACAGCCACTGTCTTTTGAAGGCAATGTAGCTTCTCACAGTTTCAGAAGGTCAAGAAGAATGAAACAATCAACAAGTCTAAGGCTGTTAACCTGGTTGCATACGGAGGTGACAGATTTTCTACACTTGGTACAGCAGATCTGCTTTGCAAGATTGGGGATATGACAGAACTCATTACCTTCCATATCATCGACAGACAAGCCTCTTCCATCCTAGGCCTGAATGATGCACTGTGACTGCGACTCATTGGTTTGGAAAAGAGCGTCTACGAAGTGAACGTGGGGACAGAAGATCCTCTCCGTGACCAAATCACGACAGCATATGCTGATCTGTTCGACGACCAACTTGGAATATTGCCTACAAGGTACAGGATGAGGGTCAATCCCCAGGTCACCCCTGTAATCAAACCTGCGCGGAAAGTTCCCCAAGCCATGGAAGCAAAAGTCAAACTGGAGCTGGACAGCATGATAGAGAAAGGCGTCATCATACGAGAAACTGAGCCAACAGAATGGGTGTCGCAGATGGTTGCAGCTAAGAAGAAGAATGGTGATGTCAGGATCTGCCTCGATCCAAGAGACTTGAACAAAGCCTTGCAACGCTCCCACTATCCCATGCGCACAGCTGATGATGTTGCATGTAGGATTGGAAATGCAAAGTTATTCACCACATTGGATGTAAAAACAGGATTTTGGCAAATCCCACTGGACAGAGAATCTTCTCGGCGTACGGCTTTCATCACACCGTACGGCAGATACAGATTTCTGCGCATGCCTTTTGGCATTAACACAGCCCCAGAGGTCTTCCAGCAGACTATGGAGAGACTGTTTGAAGGGTGTCCATGTGCCATCATCATCAATGACATTCTCATCTGGGGATCAACAGTTGAAGAGCATGACGCCAACCTCAAAGTGGTTCTGGACAGGGCTCGACAGATTGGTCTAAAACTGAACCTGAAAAAGTGCAAATTCGGGAAGGATAGCACCACGTTTGTTGGACACAGGTTCACAAAGGTCTGAAGCCTGACATGGAAAAGACTGACGCCATCAGACACATGCCGGCTCCAGAAGACAAGACGGCACTGCAAAGATTCTTGGGCATGATCAACTACCTGAACAAGTTCATCAAAAACTACAGCCAGAAAACGGCTTTGCTGCGAGAACTTCTTCGTAACGACATTGCATGGTGTTGGACAGACACGCACCAGCATGCATTTGATGGATTGAAGAATGACCTCATCAGCCCTCCAGTCTTGAAATTTTTGGATCCATCCAAGCCTGTTACACTGTCAGTGGACTCATCCAAAAGCGGACTCGGAGCTGCATGTCTTCAGAACGAGTCACCAGTAGCATTTGCATCACGAGCCCTCTCAGATGCCGAAACTTGATATGCGCAGATCGAAAAGGAACTCCTGGCTGCAGTCTTCGCCTGCAAGAAGTTCCATGACTTTGCCTATGGCCGCAGGGTGACCATTGAGACGGACCATAAACCCTTGATCACCATCATGAAGAAGCCACTACATGCTGCTCCAGCAAGACTGCAAAGGATGCTACTCCAACTCCAGAGATACGATCTAGAGTTTGTCTACAAAAGAGTGAGTGAGCTTTTCATTGCAGACACACTGTCCAGAGCTTATCCCGGTGACACTGCTGAAGAAACCGAATTTGACTTTGACGTCATGACAGTTCTCTCCATCTCACCTGCCAGAATGACTGAGCTACAACGGGAAACTTTGGCTGACCCTACCCTGCAGAAGCTTGCACGATTCATCAGAGATGGATGGCCTGCTCATGGACGCAACGTACCGAAAGAGATCAAAACGTTCTTTCCCTTCCAGGATGAGCTGGTGATAGAAGGTGAGATCATCCTGAAGGGACAGAATGCAGTAGTACCAAAGGCATTGCAATCGACATACATTGCCATTCTGCACAAAGGTCACATGGGCGTCGACCGACATTGAGAACGCCATTTCCCAATGCTCTGCCTGCAACAGCTTCAAAGCTCATCTTCAGAAGCAGCCCCTCATCAACCACCCAGTTCCTGAGCTCCCATGGTCAACGCTAGGAGCTGACATCTTCGACTGGAACAACCAGCTGTACCTGGTGGTTGTGGACTCTTTCTCGGGATGGTTCGAGATGGACTCTCTCCCTGAAATAACATCCTGTGCGGTGATTGGCAAATTGAAGAGACTCTTTGCCACACACGGAATCCCTGAGAAGCTGATAACTGACAATGGACGACAGTTTGTGAGCCACGAGTTCAAAGGCTTTGCAAATGTATGGAACTTCACTCACGTGACAAGCAGCCCATACTACCCCAGATCAAATGGCCTTGCAGAAAATGCAGTCAGCAGGCCAAATAACTCCTGGAAAAGAGCAGGAAAGACGGGTCTGACGTTCTCCTGGGCCTCCTCAACCTGAGAAATACACCACGGGACAGCATGGGCTCACGTGCCCAACGCCTCCTATCCAGACCCACCGCACCACCCTCCCGACTTCAACAAAGTTGCTGAAACCCAAAGCGCTGACAACATCGAAGGTCGCCGCACAGCTGAAGAAGGCCCGTCAGCAACAGAAGCGCAACCATGACAAGTCAGCGAGGGATTGGAGCCCCTGAAGCCACATGAAGTGGTGCGAATGCAGACACCCAAGGGCTTCCAGAGACTGGCAGTAGTGAAGACAGCTCGTGACTCTCCTCGATCCTACGTTGTCACATCGTCAGGGAGGGACTATGTGATGAACCGCCGACACCTTTTGCCAGTCAACGAGCCCAGACCACCAAACCCCAGCCCCGGAAGCAGCCTGACGAACCCAGCTGGTGGTGTTGGTGCCTCACTGACAGCCCCCATGCTCTACCCAGTGACAGCCACCCGAGCCCCAGCCAGCACAGCTGGGCAGCGGTCCATTTCCCTTACCACCCCAAATCAACCGCTTACCCTCTGCTCCTTGAAGCATTTACATTACAAGTAATAATTTTTTGTTATTGTTGTTTATTCACTTTCATTCTCGATTAAGAAATTCCTTTGGAATCTAAAGTTCAAATTTGAGTATTTGGAGAGAGTAAAGGAAATAAGAGACACTTATTGTGGTTCCAGCATAAGAAAGACACTTATTGTGATTCCAGTATGAGAAAGACACTTATTGTGGTTCCAGCATAAGAGACACTTATTGTGGTTCCAGTATGAGAAAGACACTTATTGTGGTTCCAGTATGAGAAAGACACTATAACTTTGAATCAAGCATATGAAAGACACAGATTGTGGTTCCAGCACAAGAAAGGACTTTAAAGCTTTGGTGACAGTAATTTAATTAATAAGTGTTTTCAAGTAATTCATATTTTGTTCAATAACCTTTTGTTGGATGTTCTTAAACAAAATTCCTTGAGAAGGAAGATGTGAAACAGTTAAGTTCTTTATTTGTATAGTTTCGGGTGGACAGACGGCGTGGGCCGACAGACATGCACTGCACCTCGGAGAGTCGAGTAAACACTGTCTGGACTTGTCATCTGGTCTCCGTCTGTTGTTTGTATGGCAGACGTCGTTATTTTGTCACGATAATGAGACTCTCTGGCGTCCTGAAGGCAGTTTCCTGCCTCACATCTCTTTGCTGCAAACATCTGGCGGTGGACAGTCAGACGGCTCTTTCTCCACCGCCTCTCACTGCACCGGCGTCGACGTCGAGTGGCTCTCACGTCCTCGGAGAGCCAGGGGGCTGAGGGGCGGTCAGTGACACGTCTAGTCACTGCAGGCGCGTGCCAGTCCAGGATCTCCCGAAGGCCGTCGTTGTACACACCCACCAAATGCGTGACATCTGCGTTGCACTGCTGCTCACGCACACACTCAACAAAAGTCTTGACTTCCTTGTCAAAATCAGCCATGCACAAAGCTTTCATGTTTCTTGACGTCACGAGTCTTTTACGGGGAGGGGGCCTGGTCACCTTCAAACTACACACAACAACGTAGTGGTCAGAAAGACCAGCGTAGTCACGTACTTCATCCACCGAGAGAACACTGTCCTCACAATGCCCCACCACCCAGTCAAGGATATGGCCATGCTTGTGTGTTGATGACTGAACAAACTGAGTCAAATTATGATCAGACAGCAGAGTCTTAAGCTGATTCACTTGGTGATCAGAGCTATCATCGTAATGAAAGTTAAAGTCACCGAGGTAAGACACAGCATTACGAGAGGATGCATAAGAAGATAGAAGATCCGGAAATTCCCGTAGGAAGGCAGAGTTGGACAGTTTATTAGACTTACTTGGAGGCGGTCTGTACAAACAGACCAAAGTAGCCGTAGCAGTAGTGCCTCGTAGTTTCATTTCAACACACTCAAATGAAGCAAATTTCAAAGGAGTGATAGAAACACAGTTTGTCAGAGCTTTACGAGTCATGAAGGCCAAGCCACAACCTCTCGACCCAACACGAGGAAACGAACGAACATCGTAGTCGCAGGGAGTCATAGCAGCTATGTAGACCTCATCACCACGATCCTACAACCAAGTCTCTGTCATAACGAGGATATCGGCTTTCAGATCAGTCACTCATTCATGAATTTCCGCAGTTTTGTTGAGACACGATCGGCAGTTGAAAAGCAATACTTTTAATGTTTATTTGTTGTTTGTCTTCTTTCGCTTGTACCGTTTTCTTGGAAGATTGACGCCAATACCGAAAGTACGGAGCCGAGAGGTTAATTCAGGGGTCAAACGAGATGGTTTTACCTGGAGGAGCTGATCACGACTGTATTGCAATAAAGGACGATCGGAGAAAACAACTGGAGTTGACTGCAGTGAAGGCTTGCTGTCACTTTGCTGCACAAAGCGCTGAGCAGGAGCAGACTGAAATACGGGTCGCTGGCTAGCTTGCTGCATGGGTGAGTTCAATGGCGGACACACAAAGTTCAAACCAGTCTGTGCCTGCCTGTGTAAGGCAGGTATCATTTTTTGGCCACCTCTTGGTAAAATTATTGTGTGACGTCACATGTTTGTCTTGTCTTGTGTTCTGTGTATGTCTTGTGTATTTTCTGTGTGTAAGATGTTTGCATGTTATTTGTGTTTTCTGGTGTGTTTTTTGTTTGTTGCGTGCCTTTTTTGTTATTTCCATGTTTGTTGGCTGACTTGACTGATTTGACTGGTTTGACTGTTTATTTTCTCTCTTTGGCCATCTTTCCTTTGACCTGACGTGACTTGACTTGATGTTTTGTGCCTATTGTTTGTTATTAATGCCTGTGGTTGTGTTTTGTGAATATTCTGCTTTGTGTCTATGTTTGGTTTTATTGCGTGTGTTGTATTTGAATAGGTGTTTTCTCCTCTTGTAGCGTGCGTTGTCCATGTCTTTTGTTCATTGTTCTTTTTATGCTGATATCGTGTTTTTGGTATGGTCTTGTGCATTTTGTCTATTGTCATGAATTCTTTTCCGTTTACGAAATTCACGAGGTTCTTATCCTTAGCATTGTTCAGTTGTCGCTCGTAAGTTAAGTGAACGAGTTGTCATTGATTAAATCGTGTGTTTTGCGTTCCTTTCACGAATATTTGTATTTTTCTGCATGCCAAGCTTTGCTGAGATTGAAGTCACGCGCGCTTCCTGCGTGAGGCTCGTGGTGAATTATCTCCCTTGCCCTTTTAGTGAGTACTGAAAATCGTAACATTATAAGCTGAGTTTTGAATACCTTCTTCAGTTGGCTTTTCTGAGATGGCAGAATGAAGACGTTCTTTTTGTATGCTGGAACTGTTGATGAGTTTTGAGGCCCCAAGTTGAGTCCGCTGTAAGACTTGTATTCCCTGTGAAAACCTAGTGGAGTCAAAGGTATGTTGTGGACTGTCGTTTTTCATCGATTGTGAGATCAGTGTTTGAACGTTTTTCTTTGCTTTACTTTCAAGGACAGTTATATTTTTACGATGATCTTTGATGATACATGCGAGATCTGAGTTCACTATTGAATTCAAATTGTTTTCCAATCTTGCTAAGTTTGTTTTTTCGATCATGATAATTAGAGGGTTTTTTGGCTGATGTTTTCGTAACCCTTTTATC
Organism: Phymorhynchus buccinoides; assembly: GCA_017654935.2. Lineage (NCBI taxonomy): Eukaryota > Metazoa > Mollusca > Gastropoda > Neogastropoda > Raphitomidae > Phymorhynchus > Phymorhynchus buccinoides. The sequence continues at coordinate 5,256,777 of JAGGCT020004036.1, forward strand.
TAAAAGGGGCCTAATTGTAACTGTTGTTATTCGGCCGATTGGTTACGTTTTGGTAAAGTCTTTTCGTTTGGCGTTATAGCTGTAAAGTAAATTATGGTTTCGTAATTCGTGGGATTTTGTGGGCCTTTTGTCCCTATATGGTTTCTTATGGTTTGTTGTTGTTTATTTGCAGTTTTTTCACCTTGTCAGAGTCGAGTGGCTGTACCTTGCCTCATTGCGATGAAGATGTATGAAGTGTAATGGAATAAATGAACTCTGCTTACTCCTTCTTCAAGATTCCTCGTTTTGAGTCTGATGCACGAGAGCCTAGTTTTCGAATGCATCCACCCACTTCATTCCATTCGACTCTAGACACGAGTATCACTACCTCCGACGATCGTTTAGCACAGAAAGTCTTGCACGGGCGTCCACACAGTCAACTGTGAAGAAATGGCAGCGCACAGCACGAGCCAGTGGATATAACATTGGGCATAAATTGCCCACCACAAGAAAGCGTCCCACATCACGACCATTTTCCACAAACTGTCACCACAAACATACTCCTCTTTCCTCACACACGAAGCAAAAACAAGCAGAGGCTACGATCACTCTAACCTGAACGGCGAACGACCTTGGCATGTATGGTCAGTTAGAGCAAAGTGACGAGGTCCAGTGGTCACTGCCTGGAGCTATGCTGTATTCTGTGACTGTGGTCACTACCATAGGTCAGTATTGATGTAATAATGGTTAATATGTATGGTCAGTTAGAGCAAAGTGACGAGGTCCAGTGGTCACTGCCTGGAGCTATGCTGTATTCTGTGATTGTGGTCACTACTAATGGTCAGTATTGATGTAATAATGGTTAATATGTATGGTCAGTTAGAGCAGAGTGACGAGGTTCAGTGGTCACTGCCTGGAGCTATGCTGTATTCTGTGATTGTGGTCACTACCATAGGTCAGTATTGATGTAATAATGGTTCATATGTATGGTCAGTTAGAGCAAAGTGACGAAGTCCAGTGGTCACTGCCTGGGGCTATGCTGTATTCTGTGATTGTGGTCACTACTAATGGTCAGTATTGATGTAATAATGGTTAATATGTATGGTCAGTTAGAGCAGAGTGACGAGGTCCAGTGGTCACTGCCTGGAGCTATGCTGTATTCTGTGATTGTGGTCACTACCATAGGTCAGTATTGATGTAATAATGGTTAATATGTATGGTCAGTTAGAGCACAGTGACGAAGTCCAGTGGTCACTGCCTGGGGCTATGCTGTATTCTGTGACTGTGGTCACTACTAATGGTCAGTATTGATGTAATAATGGTTAATATGTATGGTCAGTTAGAGCAAAGTGACGAGGTCCAGAGGACATTGCCTGGAGCTATGCTGTATTCTGTGATTGTAGTCACTACTCTAGGTCAGTATTGATGATAATAATGGTTAATATATATGGTCAGTTAGAGCAGAGTGACGAAGTCCAGTGGTCACTGCCTGGAGCTATGCTGTATTATGTGACTGTGGCCACTACTAATGGTCAATATTGATGTAATAATGCTAACAAAGCCAATAATGACACCGTGATCAGTTAGATTTGACAGTTGAAGTCAGGTGAGCTTGGTATCTACCTATTGTCCTACCCACTACAAAACACAATGTATTATTTACAATAATACTATACAATACGATGCGCTTGCTGTCTACCTAATGTTCTAACAATTACAAAATACAATGTATGATTTACAATAATACTACACAATACAATGAGCTAGCTTGGTGTACAATGATTTACAATGATACTATACAATAGAATGAGCTTGGTGTACAATGATTTACAATGATACTAAACAATACAATGAGCTAGCTTGGTGTACAATGACTTACAATAATACTACACAATACAATGAGCTAGCTTGGTGTACAATGATGTACAATGATACTACACAATACAATGAGCTAGCTTGGTGTACAATGATTTACAATAATACTACACAATGCAATGAGCTAGCTTGGTGTACAATGACTTACAATAATACTACACAATACAATGAGCTAGCTTGGTGTACAATGACTTACAATGATACTACACAATACAATGAGCTAGCTTGGTGTACAATGATTTACAATGATACTACACAATAGAATGAGCTAGCTTGGTGTACAATGATGTACAATGATACTACACAATACAATGAGCTAGCTTGGTGTACAATGATGTACAATGATACTATACATTACAATGAGCTAGCTTGGTGTACAATGATTTACAATGATACTACACAATAGAATGAGCTAGCTTGGTGTACAATGATTTACAATGATACTACACAATACAATGAGCTAGCTTGGTGTACAATGATTTACAATGATACTACACAATACAATGAGCTAGCTTGGTGTACAATGATTTACAATGATACTACACAATACAATGAGCTAGCTTGGTGTACAATGATTTACAATGATACTATACATTACAATGAGCTAGCTTGGTGTACAATGACTTACAATAATACTACACAATACAATGAGCTAGCTTGGTGTACAATGATGTACAATGATACTACACAATACAATGAGCTAGCTTGGTGTACAATGATTTACAATAATACTACACAATACAATGAGCTAGCTTGGTGTACAATGATTTACAATGATACTACACAATAGAATGAGCTAGCTTGGTGTACAATGACTTACAATAATACTACACAATACAATGAGGTAGCTTGGTGTACAATGATTTACAATGATACTAAACAATACAATGAGCTAGCTTGGTGTACAATGACTTACAATAATACTATACATTACAATGAGGTAGCTTGGTGTACGGTGTACAATGATTTACAATGATACTAAACAATACAATGAGCTAGCTTGGTGTACAATGATTTACAAATTGATAATACACAAATAGAATGAGGTAGCTTGGTGTACAATGATGTACAATGATACTATACAACAATGAGCTAGCTTGGTGTACAATGATTTTACAATGATACTACACAATACAATGAGGTCAGATTGGTGGTATAAGGATTTACAATGATACTTATACATTACAATGAGCTAGCTGTGGTACAATGAGTCTAACAAGATTACTATACAATACAATGAGCTCGGCGTTCAATGATTTACAATGATACTATACATTACAATGAGCTGCTTGGTTGTACAATGGATTACAATGATACTACACAATACAAGTGCGAGCTAGCTTGGTGTACAATGATTACAATAATACTACAAATACAATGAGCTAGCTTGGGTACAATGATTTACAATGATGTTACACAATTAGAATGAGCTAGCTTGGTGTACAGTGATTTACAATGATACTATACATACAATGAGATAGCCTTCGGTGTACAATGATTACAATGATACTACACAATGCAATGAGCTAGCTTGGTGTACAATGATTTACAATGGATTACTATACTTACAATGAGGTAGCTTGTGTAACAATGATTTACAATGATACATATACATTACAATGAGCTTAGCTTGGTGTACTATGATTTACCACTATAATTTACACAATACAATGAGGTAGGGCTGGTTGTACAATGATTTACAATAATACTACACAATACAATTGAGGTAGCTGGTGTACAATGATTTACAATAATACTACACAAGACAATGAGGCTAGATCGGCGTTCAATGATTTTACAAATGATACTATGCATTACAAGAGCTCGGTGTCTTCGTTAGCATAGGTGCAGGGTACTAGCTCACCACTATCAACTACGACCCTTACAAACACACACAACACGCACCCCCCCCCCCCCCGTCCCCCCCACACACACAGCACGCACACACGCACGTACGCACACACACACATATACACACCACACATACAGTATCTCTCTCTCTCTCTCTCTCTTCTCTCTCTCCTCTCTCTCTATCTCTCTCTCTCTCTCTCTCTCTCTCTCTCTCACGCGCGGTTGTTGTATATGGAAAACAAATGACGTAATTCAACCAGGTACTATCACAATCATTCTGCCCCTTAGAGTCATGCCTCTCCCCCTACCCCCCTCCCCCCTTCCCCCCTCCCCTCCCCCTCCCCCCAACTGTTCTATCTGCAAACAAAGGGTAAATGCCATCAAAATGACACTGAAAGAGATAGCCGCTGGAGTCTATAAATAAATTATGTAACTCACCAGTGGACCTTTGTCAGGGGTCAGGTGGCTGGCAGCTGGTAAACTAATCAGTCACAAAAACAAACCATAGAAAAGGTTTTAAATAGGACTCTTCTGTTGCATAATAATAATAATTTAATAACAATAAAATAATAATAATAACAACAACAACAACAACAACAACAACACAACAACAAACAACAACAAACAACAAACACAACAACAACAACAACAACAATAACAATAACAATAATAATATAATGATCATAATAACAAAATACAGCTTATATATAGCATTATTATTATATTCTTATTCTTAACAAATGCAAACAAAATACAAAGCACATACCATAGAAAAACACAGCACTACGCACACACGCCCACACCAATACTACAAACACACGCGCGTGTATGCATTCGCAGCCAGGACCCAATAATTGTACTTCGGTGACAGAAAGCAAAGTGAGCTTTGTTATGCTTTAGGGTAAAAGTAGGTGTCCAAATAGGTGAGCTTTGTTAAGTTTAGAGGGTCAACCTAGGAGGCTTTGGTTTATGTTTTAGGGTCCAACATAGTGAGAAGCTTGTTTAAGTCTTAGGGGTCCAACTAGTGAGCTTGTTTAAGTTTTAGGGTAAAGTAGGGTCCAACATAGTGAGCTTGTTAAGTTTTTGGGTAAAGTAGAGGTCCAACATGTGATCTTTGTAAAGTTTTAGGGGGTTAAAGTAGGGTCCAACATAGTGAGCTTGTTAAAGTTTTAGGGTCCAAACATAGTGAGCTTTGTTATGTCTTAGGAGTCCAACATAGTGAAGCTTTGTTAAAGTTTAGGGTCCACATAGTGAGCTTGTTAAGTTTTAGGGAAAGTAGGGTCCAAATAGTGAGCTTGTAAGTTTTTGGGTAATTAGGTCCAAATAGTGAGCTTTGTTAAGTTTTAGGGTCACCATAGTGGCTTTGTTAAGTTTTAGGGCTCCAACATAGTGAGCTTTGTTATGTTTTAGGGTCCAACATAGTGAGCTTGTTATGTTTAGGGTCCAACATAGTGAGCTTTGTAAGCTCTTAGGGTCAACATTAGTGAGCTTTGTTAGTTTTAGGGTCCAACATAGTGAGCTTTGTATGTTTAGGGTCCAAACATAGTGAGCTTTGTTAAGTCTTAGGGTCCAACCTAGTTAGCTTTGTTAAGTTGTAGGGTAACGGTCGGGTCCAACATAGTGAGCTTTGTTAAGTCTTTAGGGTCAACATAGTGAGCTTTGTTAAGTCTTAGGGTTCCAACATAATGATCTTTGTAAGTCTTAGGCTCCAACATAATGGAGCTTTGTTAAGTGTTCAGGGCCACATAAGTGAGCTTTGTTATGTTTTAGGGTCAACATAGTGAGCTTGTTAAAGTTTAGGGTCCAAACATAGTGAGCTTTGTTATAGTTTTAGGGTCCAACCATAGGGAGCTTGTTACGTTTTAGGGTCAACATAGTGCGCTTTGTGATGTTTAGGGTCCAACCCTAGTGAGCTTTGTAAGTCTAGGTCCAACCTGTGAGCTTTGTTAAGTGTAGGGTAAAGTAGGGTCCACATAGTGAGCTTTGTAAGTCTTGGGTCCAACATAGGAGCTTTGTTAAGTCTTAGGGTCCAACATAATGAGCTTGTTAGTCTTAGGCTCAAACATAATGAGCTTTGTTAAGTTTTAGGGTCCAAACATAGATGAGCTTTGTTAGTTTTAGAGTAAAGTAGGGTCCAACATAGTGAGCTTGTTAAGTTTTTAGAGTAAAGTAGGGTCCAACATTGTCAGCTTTGTTAAGTTTTAGGGTAAAGTAGGGTCCAACATAGTGAAGCGTTGTAAGTTCAGGGTAAATAGGGTCCAACATAGTGTGAGTTTTGTCAGCTTTTAGGGTCCACATAGTGAGCTTTGTTACAGTTTTAGGGGTAAAAATAGGGTTCCAACATAGTGAGCTTTGTTATTGTTTTAGGGTCCAACATAGTGAGCTTTGTTAAGTCTTAGGGTCAAATTAGTGAGCTTTGTTAAGTTGTAGGGTAAAAGTAGGGTCCAAAATTGTGAGCTTTGTTAAGTTTTAGGTCCAACAGTAGTGAGCTTGTTAAGTTGTAGGGTCCAACACATTATGTGAGCGTTGTTAAGTTTAGGGTAAAGGATGGACTAACATAGTGAGCTTTGTTAAGTTTTGGGTCCAACATAATGAGCTTTGTAAGTTTTAGTGCAAAAGTATGGACTAACATAGTGAGCTTTGTTAGTTTTAGGGTCCAACATAGTGACTTTGTTAAGTTTTAGGGTCCCAACATAGTGAGCTTGTTAAATTTTAGAGTACGTAGGGGTCCAACATAGTGAGCTTTGTAAAGGGTTCTAGGGTAAGTAGGGTCCAAAATAGTGCGCTTTGTTAAGTTTAGGGTCCAACATAGTGAGCTTTGTTATGTCTTAGGTTCCAAACATTAGTGAGCTTTGTTAAGTTTTAGGGTCCAAACATAGAGGAGCTTTGTTATGTTTTAGGGTCCAACATAGTGAGCTTTGTTATGTTTTAGGTAAAGTAGGGGTCCAACATAGTGAGCTTTGTTATGTCTTAGGGATCCAACCATAGTGAGCTTTGTTAAGTTTTAGGGTCCAACATAGTGAGCTTGTATGTTTAGGTCCACATAGTGAGGCTTTGTTAACGTTTTAGGGTAAAGTAGGGTCAAACATAGTGAGCTTTGTTAAGTTTTAGGTGTCCAACATAGTGAGCTTTGTTAAGTTTTAGGGTCCAACCTAAGGAGCTTTGTTATTGTTTAGGGCCAACATAGTGAGCTTTGTTATGTTTTAGGGTCCTAACATAGTGGAGCTTTTGTTATGTTTTAGGGGCCTCCACATAGTGAGCTTGTTATGTTTTTAGGAGTCCAAACATAGTGAGCTTTGTTATGTTTTTAGGCGCCGTAGGGGCTCCAACCATATAGTGAGCTTGGTTTGTTTAGGGCCAACATAGTGAGCTTTGTTAAGTTTTTAGGGTCCAACATTAGTGAGATTTGTTATGTTTTAGGGTCCAACATAGTGAGCTTTGTATGTTTTAGGGTCCAACATAGTGAGCTTTGTTAAATTTTA
>JAGGCT020004036.1:5264463-5294463 GCA_017654935.2 Phymorhynchus buccinoides
CCAATTTTAGACTGTTGAAAATCGGTGCCAAGAGTACGCTACATTGCAATAGGCCCTGCAACCCTGTAGTTCAGAAAGAAGCATTTCGACGTTCTACAAAGGTGAGTCGCCAGTTTGCACGCACCAACGCGCACACGCAAAACGGCGCGCGCACATACTCTCTCTCATCTTACCTCACAAAAAGCCTTTCATGTTTTTACAAACCTATAATTTTTATATGATTATGCCACGACGCGGTCATATCATTTATGCTTTTTGGTCCTGTCAACTGTAAATTACTATAATAATGCAGATTCAAATACATAATGTCCCAAATTGTTGCCAAACCTTGAAGATCGATATTTTGATTGAAGGAGCGAACTGTACTTTCACGGAGTGGGGGATATGGGTGGTGGGAAAGGAGGAGGGTTTTTGTTGTCACCTGCGTCATCATTGTCCACGATCATCGTCATCATTACATTATCTTTCCTTAGTCATCGTTTTAAAATGATATAAGAATTATATCGCTATCGGCTTAGGCCCATTACCCGCTATTTTGTGTGTTGTAGATGCCACGATCGAGTTTGTCACTCAGGACGGAACAAGACCTGGGATGAAGTTTCTCGTAACTATTCCTGGGTGAAGATGTTCATGGTCAAATTGTTTCTGAAAACCTGCGCGACCTGTGGAGTCCGTCGTCCAGTCAAGCCGACACCAGCTGGAAAGCCCATCATCAGCCTTGGATTTCTCACCCGAGTTCAAGTTGATTTAATTGATATGTCCAGTCGACCAGATGGAGAGTTTCGGTGGATCATGCATGTGAGAGATCATTTCTCAAAGTATAGCTGGGCGTCAGGTTTGACCTCAAAAAGGGCAGCTGAAGTCGCTGAACACCTGACAACTATATTTTGTATGTTCGGCTCTCCTAGAATCCTTCAAGCCGATAATGGCAGAGAATTTACTGCAGCGATCATCCCTGAGCTCACCACGACGTGGAAAGGATTGATAATCATTCACGGCCGCCCGAGGCACCCAGAAAGTCAAGGGTGTGTAGAGAGAAGGAATGGCGATTTGCAAGTAAAATTGGGCAAATGGATGGAGGACAACGGGGAGTCGTGGAACAAGGTGTGTGTGTGTGTGTGTGTGTGTGTGTGTGTTGTGTGTGTGTGTGTGTGTGTGCGTGTGTGTGCGCGTGTGCGTGTGTGTGTGTGCGTGCGCGTGTGCGTGCGCGCGCGCATGTGCGTGTGCGTGCGTGCGTGCGTGCGTGTGCGTGCGTGCGTGTGCGTGCGTGGACAGTGTGCGTGTGTGTGTCTTTTGCTTGAAAGAGACACTTCAACTCCTTTGGGGGGAAAAGAAACACCCAAAGGCGCTGTTGGGACGCAATGACGCACTGGCCCTACCAACACAAGAGCAGCCCTACAATTTCCCTTCATGCCATTTCGTACCTCCATCCCCCACCCCAGACCTTCAGGCTATCTATCTTTTGTTTTTAGAAGCCACTTTGGGCCTTCGATTCAGTTAATAGAAATGCATTATGGAACGTTCTTAGAACTAGTGTCATTAATGGTACGTTATATAGAGCTGTTAAAGGAATATAGAGTACTGTACTAGCTTGTGCAAGAGATTTACACATAATTTTTCATTTTGTCCAAGAGGTGTCAAACAAGGTTGTTTACTTAGTCCGCATTTGTTTTCTTTCTTTATTAATGACGAAACACCTTTTTTTAGTTTGAAAGTTGTTTATTGAAGTCAGACGAGTCATCTGTTACAATTCATTATTTTCAAAGCGCCTTCATGTTGTCAAAGCCTGCAGAAAATCGATACCATTTTTGACTAATTTTCCCTACAAACGTTTTGGGAGAAACGTTTTGGTCGAGGTTTGTATGAATGCCTTAAAAAAAACACCAGTGGGTAAGACCCATGGGTAATGGCGTAAAGCCACGCTCACATCTGATGTGTTGATAGCTTAAGTGGGTAAAGCCACGATCACATATGATAAGTGCTGATTGCTTAAGAGAGTTCCCACGAGCTGGACGATCACTAAATACAAAGTGGTCACCACTCCCATGAGATAAGGTCATCATGAGACTAACCTGACAACAGACCTGTAACAGTGGTTGATTGGTCCTCATGTGACTCTTCCTTTCTTGACTCTCCAACTAGGCCCAGCAGACCCCTCATCTTAATGACTGGCCTTCATTGCGTGAAGACGTTATTGCGAGCCTGTGCGTTAAAGTTATTCACTAAGTGTTTGCTTTTTTGACTGGGCTGTATGGATGATTATTAATACCTGTATACTTTTGAAGATTTCTGCTTTGTGTACACCTGGATTTCTGACTTCTTCTTGACAGAAACTAATTCTTCTGAAGGTGAGTCTTCACATTTGTTATTTCTTTTATGTAGGACATTTGTAAAGCCACTACCTTTCTGTGCAAAGTATTATTAATGCTTTTCAAAAGGAAAGAAAGAAACATTGATAGACTTTAAGCTGGAAAAAAGAAGCCGACAATTTGAAGAAAAGGAGGAAGATTCACAATACACTTTTTGATAGGAACTGTTATTAAAATAACCGAACCAATACATAGGTGAATAATGCTGTGCTTACTTACACTTATGACATGTGTACAGCCACTACCTTTCTGTGCAAAATAGTATTAATGCTTTTCAAATAGAAAGAAAGAAATATTGATAGACTTTTTAGTTGAACAAAAAGAAGCCGAAAATTGGAGGAAAAGGAGGAAGACTAACAATACACTTTTATTGATAGGAACTGTTATAAAAATAACCGAACCAATACATAGGTGAATAATGCTGTGCTTACTGACGTGGGTTTTTTTTCTTGTTCACTCAACTGACTGGGATTAACGTGGCAAAACTCCCTTTCGGCCTAACGTGGAATGTCCCTTTCGTCCTAACGTGGAATGTCCCATTGGGCCTAACATGGCAAAACTCCCTTTCGGCCTAAAAGGAAATAATGGTTAACGCCCTCTTTGGACCTTTCGGGCCATGTGGGGGCAAAACTTCACTTTTGGTGCACATTTTAACTCAAAAGGAAATTCATTCCACATGTTAGCAACTCTGTTACTGAAAACATTTTTTTCTAATATTAGTATTACACCTTTTGATAAATATCTTCCCATCAGAATTTCTTGTTAGATTATACTGTGGTGATTCAAAAAATGTATCCCATGACAAATCAATATGGCCATTAAATAATGTGTAAGTTTCAATAAGATCCCCCCTAATTTCTTCTTCCCTTTAATGAAAACAAATTAAAGATACAAAAGTCTATTTTCATAAGACATATTTTTACACTGCTTTACAAGTTTAGTAGCTCTGCGTTGAACTTTTTCTATTGATTTTGACTGGTACTTAAATCTTGGGAACCAAATAATATTGCCATACTCTAAATGTGGCCTTACTAATGCTTTATATAATTTATTGAAAATATCACAGTTCATACTTATAAATGTTCTTTTAATTAGACCAATCATTTTATAGGCCTTATTAATACAATTTTGAATGTGTGTGTCAAAAGAAAAATCTTTGTCAAAAGTCACTCCAAGGTCCTTTTCATCTTCACATGTTGCAGACAGGAGTCACAGAGTATGATACATTGTTCTTGATCATGGTATATTCAATATGGGGATTATTATTTCCAGCATGCATAACCTTACATTTATCAGTATTAAAATACAGATTCCATTTTTCACTCCATTCTTGTAGATTAGTTAAATCCCTTTGAAGTAAATAACTATTAGCTGATTTATTGAAAATCTTTGTGTCATCAGCAAATATTTTGCATGATGATTCCACACACTCTGGCAAGTCATTTATAAACATAGTAAATAAAAGAGGTCCTAGTATGCTCCCCTGAGGGATTCCACTCAGTACTTTAGCGTCTGATGAGTATTTCTCACCAACTCTAACCTTTTGAGACCTGTCAGTTAAGAAATCTTTTATCCATCCATGTATATTCCCAACAATCCCATAAGATCTGATTTTCATTAGGAGTCTGTTAAAAGCTTTTCTGAAATCTAAATAAATATGTCTATTGGATAACCATCATCTAATAAGTCAGTAATTTCCTCCATAACCTCCATAAGCTGAGTCATGCAAGATCTTTTGAGTCTAAATCCATGTTGACATGTGGCATATAGTTTATCATTCATATGGGCTATAATTGCATTTCTAATAAAAGATTCTAAAACTTTACATAAAATACATGTTAAACTTACCCGTCTATAATTACCTGGCTCAGACCTGGAGCCCTTCTTAAAAATGGCTGTAACATAAGCTTTTTTCCAATCAGTAGAAATTACTCCAGATTCTAGGGATTTATTAAATAATGATGTTAGATGAATAGATAATTCGCTTGACAGTTCCTTTAGAGAGAGAGAGTTTATGTTTATGAGAGAGAGAGTTTATGTATGTTCCTGGATGTGTACTTCTATTTGTGAGTGTAGGTGTTTTCTACGTATATTTGTAATAATGTTATGTTAAATGATTTATGTTTCCCATGTTTGCTTAAAAAATCGGAAACAAATCTCTTGGTAATCACTACTTATTATTATATAAAATGTCCAACCTTCTCATTTCAACATGATTACAAACTCACAGCCACTCACTCATTCACTCTTTCAAATCAGAAACACTTTATATTTCAAATGTAGTTTATTGCTCATTTCAGCATGATTACAAACTCACAGCCACTCACTCATTTCACTCTTTCAAATCAGAAACACAGAGAAACACTTTAGATTTTAAATGTAATTTATTGATCGACTGATTCATACATGTGCAAATGTCATTCATATGCTTAAAATTGAAAATGCATATTGATTGATGGGTGTATGAGAGAATGAAGGAATTGTGGACTGGAAGGATGAGAGAGGGACATAAAATATGTTAAAACAAAATACAGCTATCAACACTGTGCATCTTTTTCGTTTGTTTGTTTTGTTCATATGTAAAAAATATGCTTGTTTACCTTTTTTCAAAGGTTATTTTCACTCTGGTGCTAAAAAGCAAGAATGGACTTCGAAAGAATGCACGCAAGAACTCCAATGGAAACATATTGGAAGTAAGTCATTTTTTTTATGGGGAAGTGGAAGGGGGGAAGGGGAAGGGGGGAAGGGGCCGAGAACTGGAGGACAGTAAGGGGTGCAGGCATAGGGAGAGAAGTTGTAATGAGGTGATGGGTTAATCGGGTGTGTCTAAACACCGGAAAATACTGGAAAATACCGGAAAATGCCGAAAGGTGAATGCCGAATGGTCACGACACCGAGTGGTAAGGCTGAATTATGAAAACACACAGAACCAATTATAAATATTGTCATTTAGCAACCTTAGATTTATCATCACCTCTTACCTCATGTTGTGCTGCTTTGCCACCATGCGTGACTTTTGCTTCCCCAGTGCCAGTGGTACAGCAACAGGTGAATATGCGGTACCCCCATCCCCTCTCCTTGGGTCAGTATCCTCTGCTGAGTGAAATTCTGTTTAACGTCCTCCGGTCTGGAACAGACACATAATCTATGGAAAAACATTAGTAGATATGAAGATGGTGGGAACGATCCTGGAGGCAATGCCCGGAGGCAGTGCAACTCCAGGAAAGTCCCGAATTTTTAATGAAACAGATGTATATCAATCCTCTGCTGTTGTCTTCTTCCCGTTTTGAATTGCTTTTGCTTGGCAGCCTACTTCATACTTCAGTGTGTGTGTGTGTGTGTGTGTGTACTATAAATGAATCCTTTCAATGTTGGGATAAGATGTAGATGAACACCTCGTCCTCCTCAATCAGTCAATGTCTTGTATTTTTTAGTCCCCGAGCCGAAGGTTCGGGGAGCTATTGTTTTTGTCTGGGCCGTCCGTCCGGTGTCCGTCCGTCCGTCCGGTGTGCCTCCGTCCGTCCGGCTATTCGTCCGTTTTTCTCAAAAACTATTCAGTCTATCATCATCAAATTTGGCATACTAGTTTGCCAAGATGCAAGCTATCCACTGATGTATTTAGTTTTACATTAAGGTCAAGGTCGCGCCAGTTACGGGGTTCAAACCCCGAAACACATAATCGCTAATATCTCGCGAAGTTTTGCATGCATTTTAATGCAGTTTTTTTCACAACATTTCTTGATGAATGGTCTATAACACAGTTGTTCATGAATTTTTCTGTGCTACGTCGTCGGTGCGCATGATCGCGCGCGCTCAAATGTCACGGGTCCGAACCCCAAGGCTATATATATAAAAAAACTATTCAGTTACGTGCTGTTTTGATGCGTGGTTTTATGTAGTTACGTGCTGTTTTCATGCGTTTTTTTATGTATGTGTACAGCCGACACACATTCCGATTTCGGAGTAGGAGTCGGCGATGCTGCGAGGGGACTATTTTGCAGCCGCTCAGCGTTTGCACCTTGTTTGGGGTTTTTTCAGTAGCGTCTTGTTGTAGTCTAATATTAGAAACTGTGTATTTTATTATTCAATTTAGAGTTTAATGCCGACCATTCGAGTTTTTTAGCCGTACTTATTCGGGTTTTTTTTTTACCATTCAATTCACCATTCGCGACATTTGCCGTATGTTTTGACCATTCTGCATTCACCATTTCCATTTTTCGGTGCTTTTTTTGGGACAATTTTCCATTCACCATTCGGCATTTTGAGGTGTTTTCTGCACCATTCAGTGTTTAGACATTACTAGTTGTTTACGTTTCAGTGTGAATTAATCGTTGTGCTTGAAATTGAAAAAAGGACAGTAGTGGTATTAGCTTTGTTTTGTAGTTAGAAAGGGAAGATATGAGATGAAGGAAGAGGGGAGGGGGTGTTAATGTTGTTCAGACAAAAAACATGTTAAGGTCTCTAATCTCGATAACTAAGTTAAACGACAAGATGGCAACGCCATATAAACGTAGTCCCAGTTTACCAGATAACACCCACACACATATACTCTCCCCCCCGCAAAAAAAAAGAAAAGAAGGGAAAATAAATTGTTTGCCGCTGGGGGGTGTCGTATATTTAAAAATGATATCTCTTGAATTTGAATCAAATGGACATCAAATAGGACACACACTAAGAAATTCAGGGAGGTTACTTTTTCGGACTCTATGGTCGTTTGTTTTTTGTTTTTGTGTTTAATAATTTCCTGTATTAATATAAAATTGCTTAAAAATGAGATTTTTTGCAACAAAATGGTATTAGGTAACCCCTTTTCAGTATACTTACTTTGGTTTCAAATCACCCATTATCTTTTAAATAATCAGTGGGGTTTTTTAATATTCAAGCATTTCTCAGTGGGATTACGTTGGTATGTCTTGTTGGTCTGTAAATCTGACATAATGGTCAGCAACTGAGCAGAATTCTGGGCCATTTTAGAAGCCCTCTCATATATAAATTACCTTCCTAATTCACCATTTAAGATTATTATTTACTCAAACTCACTCTCCTCCATTAAAGCTTTACAAGGAGACAACCACAACCGACTAGAAATTAAAAACGAGATTAAAAACTTAATCCATCAACTTCACCTTAAACGTACAGACGTTATGTTGGTGTGGATCCCATTCCCACTGTGGCCTTGCGGGTAACGATCTAGCCGACCGTGAGGCCAAAATGGCAGCCACGCGTCGATCAGGTACTGTACTTGACATAGGCCTATCACTTGGAGAAGCTAAAACCCTATTAAAATCAACTTCGTTGAAATTTACGCCAAGGCCCACTCCTGGGATCACAACATAGTTCAAGGGGGACTGTTCCTTACCGTTCCACGCTATTTACAATCCCTAATTTTCCGCATAAGAACCAAAGCTTATTACAGTAAATTTCAAAATATTATTTGCGAATGTCAAAATAATCTTAATTTTGACCATCTTTTCAACCCCTGTATACATATTCAAAACGAATTTACAGAACTGTTTCAAAAGTTAAAAACAGTCAATATACCATTTACCCAAAAAACAATATTAACATACGGTTCTAGGGTAACATACGGTTCTAGCCCTTAGTATGGCTGGCAGAGGCCATACATAAATCAACATTTAGACAACATTTCTAACACTTTTGACTAATAATAGCTATATTTAATTTCATTGGCTGTCAGCTATGGCAGCCATCTTGACCTAAATTTAAATATATATACTTTACTGAGCCGCCACTGAGCCAATAAGTTTTTCATTGGTGGGGGTGGGGTCCCTCCGGGCCGCGGGCCGGACACCTATCTACACTCCAGTTCCTCTCTACCCCTCCCCTTTTTAACTACATGTGAGCCAGTGGGGTCGTAGTGACTCTTTTGAGTCCACCTCCTTTTTAACTCCCTTTCCCGGTAGATGGGTGTCCGGCACGCGCACCGGAGTGGTTCCTTGTAGTCGTCACGCTTAGCGTTTGTGCTCCCCCCGCACCTAGTGCATGGACTACTCAAGCGACGCCTTTCCACTGCTCGGGGTGGGGAGGAGGAGTCCCTCTCCCTCCCTCCCCCCGCCCCCAGTAAGAAAGAATCGTTAACCACCCCCACCACCATCATATTATACTAAATTACATTTTTGTCTGGGCTCCCGTGCCAGAATAGTAACTAATATTGTAATTAAAATAATATAAAATAATAAAGAATGCTAAACTTATAAAAGCTATATTTTTCATCATAACGATGGCGGGAGAGATTGTGTAGCTACCGCCCCCCCCCCCCCCCCCCCCCTTGGGATCAGATGGAACAACAAAAATACACACACAACTCAATACAGCTATCGCCGTCTTTCATTCCCAAATCCTTAGTCATTTATTTCAACGCGGCAATCATTTCATTGGCCCTGGTGAAATACATTAGGAAAATTCCAACAAAAAAACCGACTGCCTCGCGAACGCTAGCCGGGGGTCTCTCGTGCGATGCCCCTCATTCCGGGCGTGCGCACAAACACCACACATTTTTAACCAGCAGTCATATTTTACTAAAAAAACAAATTTTTATCACTTTATAATACTTTATGCTATCAATAATCGGCACATCAAGAAATTTAATGTACATTATTTTATAAATTTTAATAGCAACTTTTAACACACAGTATTATAACAAACATTTTGTCAGTCGTTCTTTGACTCGGATGCCTAGGGCCTTTTGACCTTACAACAAGAGACACATACCCCCTATTACACATCAATATTACAACAAGAACACTTTATCACCACATCACTTTAATTACCATCACACTAATCACAAACTCAACACCACAAGCATACAATTAACATGGGTTGTCTCCCCTTGTTAGGGGGAAGGGGGCCTCTGTTGATGCCCCTCCAATAATCAATTTACAATAAATAATAATGATGTAAATATATAATAATATAATACGACATGGTGTCCTATCTTTTAATTTTGTGTATATAACTGAGATAAAATAGATACACTTTTGTAACTGATAGATACATAATGGGATCCCCTTGGAGGACCCCCGGGTTACCACCCCTCCCCCCTGATAGATACATAATGGATCCCCTAGGAGGACCCCCGGGTTACCACCCCCTCCCTCCCCCAAGCCCGTGATGTGGTCTCCCCCTTGATGAGACGGGCCTGCTTGGGAGTTGTTGACGCGAGGATGGCTCGCGTATACCTCCCTCAGTCGGCCCGCCCCCACTTGGTGTGCCGGGACCCTCCTGGACACCCAATACCCCCCCCCCCCCCTTTTCCACTTTACCAAGATCCCAAATATAACTTTTTAACTTGTATCATACAGCATGTTGCTTTTAAAATTGTCCGAAATGGATGGAAGTTCAGTTTAACGTCGCGTATCGGCTTTCGCCATGTACGACGGGCTGAAACAAACCAACCAGGGTATAAACAAAAATTTATGTTCCTGAATCACTGTCTTAGCCAAAAGGCCAAGAAGCGATCAGAATCATTGACCCGAAATGTAAATTTCTCCCCTATTTATAGGGAAGTCCCGGGGGAAAGAGTACCTTCCCCTGGTAGCACAATAATATATTATATAATTGTACACCCTTGTAAAAAGTATACTAGTTATGCTTATGCGGTTGTGTGTGTGTGTATATGCAACACATAAGCGTTTGTACTTGTGTTTGTATGTGGGTGTGGTTATTTCCTTGTCTGTCTCGGGTCAATAGATGCGGATGTCCCCCAGGGGGGGTGGGTTGGGGGTGGGGGGGTGTGGGGTGAAATTCTCCCCTAAGTAGATTTACAAGTTCGTTTTGAGTGGACAATAGGCGGCAGTCTGACTGTCCACAGAGGGGGGGGGGGGGGGGGGACGCCTAAATCTTTGTTAAAGCGTTAAGCACCTTGGTCGTTGTGATTGTGAAGTGCCCACACCCTACCCTCGCCTTTGAGGTAGGTTAAATGGGAACCTCAGTGATTTAGCACATACTTGTTTGGGAAGATTTGCTAGGAGCTATGTTTCAGTTCATTCCTCCAGCTGCACAGGGCTGTCTTACAGATGGGGCGCTTGTCGTTGTCCACAAGGAATACTATAACCTACTAAAGAGGTGAAATGTTCAAACCAATGAAATTAAACTGTTTGTTAAAGGAATCAGAAACAAACCCCTGGTCAGATATCCAATGAGATTAGGTATTAGGATCCGAGGGCTAAATGTGGGTAGAAGCTTGCTATATATTTCGTGAAAGCATTCTAGGCTTTCTCTTGTATGGCCAGCAGCAGAAGTCTGAACTTGCTCTGAAGACTCTGAAGTCTGTAGCTGGTGGTCAGTCCTTTGCCTGGGATGTGTGTGTGAGTATTGACATTTTGGGACTTTGATTTTCTAATTCGTGATTGATTTTGTTAGATAAAGATTGCCATGTTTGTGATATGCATTTTCGATATTTCTAAGGGAACAGTCTTCATGGGATTTCGCGTTATTTTTGGTTGAAGAATTCAATTGAGATCTTCTTTCTGTTAAAGCGTTTTATTTGAAGAAAACCAAATTGAATTGAAATTGGATTACTAGTTTTGATCCAAACATGTTTCCATAGACGGCATCTCTCTCTCTCTCTCTCTCTCTCTCTATCTCTCTCTCTCTCTCTCTCTCTCTCTCTCTCTCTCCTCTCTCTCTCTTCTCTCTCTCTCGTTGAGAGAGTTCAACTAATATCATATAACATGAAGTGTGTTAGTGAAGGTTAGTATTATTTTCTGTTTATGGATGATTTAACCTTCCACGATTGTGTAGCTTTGTTATTTGAGATGATCATGATTGTTTGACGATGTATATACTTTTGCTGTTTTGTTAGGTTAGAGAGCCTCATTGTAAGATGATCTAGGCAGATTTGTTACCTAGGTAATTTGATGGAGTTTATTGGGTTTCAAAGGGCGAGACGGTTTAATTGAATAGTAGAATTAACCACAAGTTCTTGGCCACTTGATAAGTTTAGAGTCGGGTCAGGCGAGCTGTAGTGGGCAGTTGCCTGAGGGAGTGAACAAAAGTAGGCCTCCTTGGCGGCTTTTTGTATTGGCCCCTTTTGTACTGCTAAGGGAGGCGAGGTCCATTTGTTGAGTAGGGTCTTTGTTGAAAGGGATGGTCATGGTCTAAATGAAGGAGTTCATTGAGACTAGGTCTAATGGGTTGAATGCAAACGGAAACATGTGCTTTCTTGTTGTTTAATGTTAGAAAGTAATACTGTTAGTTTATCTTTATGTGTATTGGTAATTGTCATGTATTGAATGCTATTGACGATGTTATTTGGGATTATCGTGATTGATTGAATCAAAGGATGGTTAATAAGACACTAGGATAGATGTAAAACTTGTTGAAGTTAATCTGAATTTCAGAAAGTGATAATTTCGGCTTGGATAGCTTAGGTTTAACTGATGGCGTTAAACGTGTGTCATTGTTCCGGATAGGTTTTTCTGTAACTAACCTATGCAAATCCAAAACAAGGGACTAAACTTGCTATAAGTGATCCTCGATTGTGTCCAGGGATTATCTCCCTTTGATAATAATTAATTCGTTGCTGATTGCTGAGAAGATATCCCTATTATGTTCATCGTTGATTTTCATGTTATTGTTTTAAGGATGTTGATCGTAACATTCTTTTATTATTCTAGTTCATTGTGAGCCTGTTGTTGTATGCTTGTGCTATGTCATTGTTGTTACAGGTCGCATTGTTGCTAGAGTCCTTTCCTTTTACTTAGTTTCCTTTTCCTTTTCTTATCCTTTTATTATATCCTTTTTTACCTTTTGCTTTTATTTCTGTTTGTAGTTTAGTAGATTGATTAAAGAGTGAAAATTCCAAATTGTCTCCTTTGGTTTATTGTGTATCCCTCATTGTGAAAGTCTACCGAACTCCTTCACCCTCTTCAATTCTTTCTTCTTAAAATCTCTTTTCTCTTTCTACCTTTTTAAAAGAAATCCTAACCTATCTACCCCGAACCCGACACCCTTTCTGTAACTGTGCTGCCCCACTATGGTAGGTCTGAAAGGGTGGTTTACATAATGAAAAAAATATTTATTGATTTTCATTTTCTGTAAATAACTATATAAATGTACATACCCTGTAAATATTTACTAAATATTTGTACATACATTCTTTTAAATTAAATAAGGTCCAACTTTTTTTTATGAATAAAATAAAATTTTGAATTTTTAAACTCTGTAGCCCTTAAATTTTAATCACAGAGGGAGATTTTGTTTCGTTGGGTGCCAGACAACAAAAGAATTTTACATTAAAATTTTACATTATATAGTTAATTTAACCAGTGTCATCTGACACAAAGAACTATTTTATGAATTTTAAATCTTTTCAAGTAAATAACAGACTTGCGCTTTTTATAATTCCCCTTCCACATTTTATGTACCACGTCTTTGTATTGTCTTTATGTCCTGTTCTGTTTTATTTTTTAGTTCCTCATACTAACCCAATACAAATGTCCCATATGTGCCTTCCACCAGGTCGAGAGGACGTAAAGCTCTAAATTTCGGTCAGCAACTGCAAGGTCCAAGGAATCGTACAAGGTTTTATTGCGATCGGTCCAGTGGGTTAGGTGCTATGGACTAGAACACATTTTGGTCACACACTCACACACACACACACACACCACACACACCACACACACACACACACACAACACACAGAGCAAGATGGCCATAATCAAGACCATATATCTGTCATTAAAACAAAGCCTATACAAGAACATCAAACCTTTTAAGGCACATTCAAAAGTTTTCCCCAAACGTGTATGCATACCCTTTGCTACAAATGATTATGCAGTTGGCTTGGCAAATTTGTGTTCTAATCCCTTTCTTGTCTTTTGTGAATGTGTTTCAATGGATACAACCTTTGCCATTATTTACCTGTGAACTGTTTTCTCTTCCTGTTACAGTGATCATATCCGCAAAAACCACGGGACGGCACAGTCGCATAAATCTTATTTTACGCTTGCCGATTGGCAAGCTGAAATGGTTTTAGAAAAGACATGGTCGGAGGGCACACCTGGCGGGCGAGTGGAACTCGGCAACAGACTAGCTGTCTACCACTCCCACGAGTAAGTCTGTCATTCTTTATTTGTATGAACGTGTGTTTCATTTTTCTGTTAATCTAAATCAGCCTGTTTAAGCTCAGGCAAGACTTGAGACTGGGATGAAAGTTTGTTAATCAGATGATACTAGACTTGGAGTCGATAATATGGATTAAAAAAAGGTCAGACAGACGTTGATACTAAGATAAGAGTTTCTTGGACTGTGGACTTCAATTGTTTTTAGTTGAGGATAAGATTAGAAGTTAATGAGTTGATACTAGAATTGAAGTTCATAACATTGACTAAGAAAGGCCAGACAGAATTGAGACTAAGATGAGAGTTTCTTGGACTGTGGCTTTTTCTATTGTAGTACTTTGTTTTGAGTTAAGGATAAGATGAGAAGTTAATGAGTTGATACTATGATTTCAGTTCATAATATGGCTTAAAACAGGCCAGACATAATATTTATATTGTAGTTTCTTTTTAGTTGAGTGTAAGATAAGAAATTAATGAGTTGATACTAGAATTGGACGCAATAACATAAATGTTAAAAAGGCAGGCAGAAATTGAGACTAAGATAAGAGTTTAATGGACTGTTGACTTCTGGGTTTTTTGGGGGGGTTATTTAGTTGAGATAAGATAATAATCTAAATTGTTTAGTTTCAGGTTTATTCAAAGTTTGATCCTTGTTGATTTTCGAAATCAGTTATTAAGGCAGGTATGACATTCTTTAATTATCAGATTCACTTCATTTCCAAGCTCTTTGATCTTCAAAGTCAGTTCAAACAAGAACTGTATGAAGAAAGAAAGACAGGGGTGAATGTTGTTTTGAAAATGCAGTGTGTGCATTTATCAATAAGGGGTTTATTTTCTTTGTGCAGTCACCTTGTAGGAATGACCAACGGTCAGCCTACAAAACGTGTCAAGGTGATCGGGGAGTGGTACGGAGGAAGCTGGCATATCGTCACAGCCTACCCAGTTTTGGATGAGTTTGCCAAAGAAGGGAAAGATGTGGTGGGCCCAATTGTCCCGGCCAGGCCCCCAGCTAGAGGGAGACGGGGCTGCAGCTCTGACCCATGCTGGAGGAAGGATGGTGGAGGGCAGAGAAGTTTCAGCTCTTTCTCCCCTAGAGCATCCAGCTCTTTCTCCCCCATAACTCCATATCAAAAGAGGCACATGTCCAGCCACGAGCCATTCAGAGAGAACACAACAACACGGCCCTTTTCTTCTAACAGGACACCTTTTGAAAAGAGCCCCAGCCATGAGGTGTCCTGGAGGAAGGAGAGGGCAACCACTAAGTCGTTTTCCTCCAGCAGGACCCCTTTCAAGAGAAGAGAGGGGTCCAGCGATGACCAGTGCTGGAGGAAGACCAACAGCAGGGAGCCGATGGCCCACCCACATGCGTCATCCCCCTTCAGGGCCCCTTTCAAAAGCAGAGAGGGGTCCAGTAATGATTCGTGGTGGAGATGAGAATGACAGGTCAGTGCGTCAAGGAAATGCATTTGTATGGCAATATTAATAAGCCTTATTATTGTTTATAAACATGGTAAGCATGTTATTGATTTAATACTTTTTCAACATCAACTGAATTCAGGCGTACTTTTCCCCATGAGTGTATAATTGACTGAATATTATCAATGAAATAGGACAGAAAAGAAGAAAGAATAATTTGAAGATGGCATAATGGAATAAATTAGAGTATGGTAACATCATCTGGTACCCGTATCTAAAACGTCAATCAGCTTCTATTGAAAGAGTACCAAATGGTTAAAAGTTGTAAAGATTTCAATTACCAAGATAGATTAAAATGTTTAAACCTTCATTCATTAAAAGGAAGACGTGTTAGGGGAGACCTTATACAGATGTACACATTTTTAACAACTTAGACGACATTAGCATTGATTCTCTTTTTACACTGTCCATTTATAACACCACTAGAAATCAAGAGGGAAAATTACATATACAGCGTTGAAATAGAAACACCCTGAGGTGCTAAGCATTGTTTTAGTAATCGAGTTGCTAAACTCTGGAATTTACTAACACCTAACCTAAAAAGAGCACCAACACTAAACACCTTAAAAAATCTCCTTGACAAGGATGAACATTTTAGTCAACTATTTTTTTAATATGATGATTGAATTACAATCATAATTTTAAAAGGCATGCTTTATGCAAGCACAACAGTGTCAATGAAGGGACGTTTATAAGCCGCAAGGCTTAGGCTTGAGCCAGTCCCACACTATGCTATGATATACTATACTACTATGGTATGTTATCTAATTGTGCAATTATTAAGCAAACAATGGCGTTGTTATTGTGGTGGCAACAAGGCTGCGATGTTCTATTCTTCCTTTCATTGTAATATAAACACAGATAGTGTATAAAGGAAATACCAGTATAAAGTTCACTATTTCGAAAATAAAATTTCTTCTTGTGTTATTTCTCCAGTAGGGGTGGTAATATTCCTAGACATCGTTGCATGGCAGTCCCAGGCTGCAGTGTAGACAACCCCTCTACTTTAGCTGAAATGTGTTGAAATTATGCCAGCATTATATTCAAACCAATATTGCTTCTTGTGTTGTTTCTCCAGTACGAGTGGCGGCATTCCTGTACATCCATTGTTGGTCGACAGTACCAGGCTGGAGCAGCAGACAGTCCCTTTGAGGTCCTCTGGCTGAGTCACCTCCCAACATTGACCAGGAAACACCGAGCAGAGAGAAGAGGAGGGCAGCCCTCGCCTCCTTCAGCCTTCAATGTGCCCTTGCCTGATGACGTGGAGGCCGCCATTTTCATCAGAGGTGTTCTCTCCAGCAAGGCATCACGTTACGGTCAAGTGGTCTCCAAGACTCTACCTCCAGGAGGTGGCCAAACATCTGCGCTTGGAACATCACACAGACAGCTCTGTCTCCAATACGTGGTCAAATATGTGGGCTGGGGACATCACAGTGAAGCAGATGGCAATTTCTGAGGCCATGAGAATTGAACACAGAAACATGACAACAATCATGTGTGTGTGTGTGTGTGTGTGTGTGTGTGTGTGTGTGTGTGTGTGTGTGTGTGTGTGTGTGTGTGCGTGCGTGCGTGTGTGTTTGTGTTTGTGCTTGAATGGGAAGGAAGTACATGTTTAGTAAGAAAATGTGCTTATCTGTATAATTGATCTAAAACTTTTAAATAAAAATTGAGAAATTCCCAACTTATAACCAAAAGCTTGCTGTTTTGTGTTTTGTTTTCTGTTTTCATTTTATGATTTTATTATTAATTCTCTCTCTCTCTCTCTCTCTCTCTCTCTCTCTCTCTCTCTCTCTCTCTCTCTCTCTCTCTCTCTCTCTCTCTCTCTCTCTCTCTCTCTCTCTCTCTCTCTCTCTCTCGAAACATGGCTTTATGGAGAAACATTCCTGCCATACTATGCTCACTAACATTATAGAAGAATGGCATTGTAACGTCAATAATGATGTATTTACTGGCGCAGTGTTTGTAGATTTTGCCAAGGCCTTTGACACGATTGAACATGCCCTTCTGTTAAGTAAACTTAATCTCTATGGCTTAAATTCTAACTCTGTTAATATGATAGCATCTTTCCCAAACAATTGAATACAAGTAGTTCTCCATGATTCTGTAATGTCGCCCCCCAAACCAGTCAACTATGGAATTCACCAGTAGTTCTCCGTGATTATGTAATGTTGCCCCCAAACCAGTCAACTATGCAATTCACCAGTAGTTCTTCGTGATTCTGTAATGTTGCCCCCAAACCAGTCAACTATGGAATTCGCCAGTAGTTCTCTGTGGTTCTGTAATGTTGCCCCCAAACCAGTCAACTATGGAATTCATCAGTAGTTCTCCGTGATTCTGTATTGTTGCCCCCAAACCAGTCAACTATGGAATTCACCAGTAGTTCTCTGTGGTTCTGTAATGTTGCCCCCAAACCAGTCAACTATGCAATTCACCAGTAGTTCTCTGTGGTTCTGTAATGTTGCCCCCAAACCAGTCAACTATGGAATTCACCAGTAGTTCTCCGTGATTCTGTAATGTTGCCCCCCAAACCAGTCAACTATGCAATTCACCAGTAGTTCTCCGTGATCCTGTAATGTTGCCCCCAAACCAGTCAACTATGCAATTCACCAGTAGTTCTCTGTGATTCTGTAATGTTGCCCCCAAACCAGTCAACTATGCAATTCACCAGTAGTTCTCCGTGATCCTGTAATGTTGCCCCCAAACCAGTCAACTATGCAATTCACCAGTAGTTCTCTGTGATTCTGTAATGTCCCCCCAAAAACAAACACCCAGTCAACTATGCAGTTCACCAGAAGTTCTCCGTGATTCTGTAATTTCGCCCCCCCCCAAACCAGTCAACTATGGAATTCACCAGGGGTCTGTTTTAGGGCCTATTTTATTCTCAACGTATATCAATGACTTACCCCTTCATTTAGAATCACAATGTGAGCTCTTTGCTGACGATACAACCCTACATACAAAAGATGACAAAATCCTAATAATGTTTGTTCTTTACTTCAAAACGATATTGATAATTTAGTAACTTGGAGTGAAACAAAATATGTCCAAGCCCATATTTACATCCTGGAAAATCAAATTTCCTGATAACTACTCGTCAGAAACGTCAAAACCTAAAACAATGTTTACCTAGCATTGAAGTGTATAATAATCCACTAGAAGAATTTGATTCCTGTAAATTATTAGGCGTCACTATTAACAACAATCTATCTAAGTCTAAATATATTTCAGCTATCTGTAAAAAACCACATCAAATCAACTATTTCAACTGAACAGAATTAAGCATTTCCTAGATAGTCATACTCGAGAACCCTTCTTTAATGCATATATTCAACCAGAAATAGATTATGCTTCCACTTGTTGAGATCTTGCCAGTGAAAATAGCTTAAAACAACTAAAAAGCCTCTATAAACGCGCTCTAAAAAGTGTTCTTCTCAAGCCGTCCTCACTTTTAAACAGTGATTATAAGGAGCTAGGTATTCTTCCCCTTAATTAAAAATGCAATTTAAACAAAGATTTATGTTCAAGATATTCCCCCCAAAATGACGCCAACCCATCTAAGTAAGAGATTCCCTACTTCTAATATACGTAACATTATTCCTCGTCCCAGAACCAATCTTTTTATGACATCTCTCACCTATTCTGGGGGCAAACCTTGGAACGATCTAACAGGTTCTTTTATGAACCTGACAGTGTTTCATCTTTTAAACGAGCTTACAACAAATATCTCATACAGAAATTATAAATATACATGTATTAGCAATAAAGCATCAAATACATTTTGCATGCACTGGAACTCTATATATGTGCAAAACACGTGAAACGCTAAACTCTCAATATAGGCCAAACATATTCTGTGTGTGCGCGTGTGTGTGTGTGTGTGTGTGTGTGTGTGTGCGTGTGTGTGTGCGTGCGCGCGCGCGCGCGAGCGCATGTGTGTGTGTATGTGTGTGTGTATGTGTATGTGTGCGCGCGCATTGTGCTAGTTGCTACCCCCCCCCCCTCCCCTTTTTTTCTTCTCCCCTTTTCATTTCAAGTTATTTCACCTTTTCCGTACATTTGGTTTTGTGTTTTTGAGGGCATGGTGTAGAAATGCTACATGCTTATCTACTAACCCTCAATAAACATTCGTATTTGTAGCATTCGTATTCGTGACATTCGTGCACTCTCTCTCTCTCTCTCTCTCTCTCTCTCTCTCTCTCTCTCTCTCTCTCTCTCTCTCTCTCTCTCTCTCTCTCTCTCTCTCTCTCTCTCTCTCTCTCTCTTAAAAACAAAAATGAAAATGTCATACTAGCATGTGTGTGTGTGTGTGTGCGTGCGCGCGCGTGCGTGCGCACGTGTGTGTGTTATACGCGGGTTTGCACATGTCAGGACATATGTGAAGGGCAATGAAATGTGTATGATGGCTACACATAGCACTAATAGGGCTAATTAAAACTGTGAAGGGCAATGAAATGTGTATGATGGCTACACACCAAACCACTAATAGGCCTAATTAAAACACTAAACTTAGTAAGACAAATCCATGTGTCAAGCAGTTAAATACAGAACTCTGGGTGAGGGAGCCTCCATTGTCCATCCATCTATTTTTAGCTGTGTTCGGAGACCCCACCCAGCTTTTGCATACGTTGGCAGCCCACAGCAAAGAAACTGACATGTGAACTTTCACTGCTCTCAACACACCCCACGCGACAGTCGGGTAATTTCATTGGCCCTTCCATTTCAGACGGTTTCAGGTTAGGGTCAGGGTTAGGACTAGGGTTTGGGGTATGGTTAAGGATAGGCATAGGGTCTAATAAGTCATCCACTTTTATTTTTGTGTGTATTTGACATTAAACTGACCCTAAACCTGTCCCAAACCATAATTGTTTCTTACCTTAACCCTAACCTGAAACCGTATAATCCACAAAAAAGGACACATTGATGGTATGTTATGAGATTGACACTAAACTGACCCTAAACCTATCCCCAGAAGAAAAATGGTGTTTTACGTCCTCTCGGTCATAGACACATATGGGACATTTGTAAAAACAAAGATGGTGGGAACAATACTGGCTGCAATGCCCGGAGGCAGTGCAACACCAGTAAAGTCCCGAGTTTTTATCAATATAGATATGTGTAGCCGTAACCACGCCTCGGATAAACCTCATCGGCTATGGTACCGCCACAATAGTCATTAAACCTATCCCGAATGAATGAATGAATGAAATTTAGATTTTAACGTCCTCTCGACCTGGGGAGGCACATATGGGACATTTGTATTAGCTTTGTATGGGGAACAGGACAAAACATAGAAGACAATACAGGGACGTGGACATTACATGAAAAATACTGGGGGGACTCTAAAAAGCGCAAGTCTATAGTTATTATGACAAGGTATTAGGATTTATAAAATTGTTGTTTGTGTCGACTGACACTTGTTAAAATTTAACAAAGTTGATTTAAATTTTACTTTAAAAAATTCTTTTGATATTTGGTCTTTGTTACCCAACCGAAACCACATCTCCCCCCGGGATTAAAATTCAAGGGCTACAAATGTTTAAAAAGAAGTTCAAACTCCTATTTTATTCATAAAAAACCCAATGTTGGTCCTTATTTAGTTTTAAAAGAGTATATGTACAAATATTTATTCACTATCTGCAAAACATTATGAATCAACAAATATATTACAAAAGATACTTTAGTGTCCTTCTGCCCCCGGGACTTCCATGTAAAATAGGGGAAAAATGTACATCACGGACCTAAAAGTTTATAATGTCCTACCAGGGGAAGGTACTTCTGCCCCCGGGACTTCCCTATACAGGGGAAAATTTACCATCTCGGACTTTTATTTTAAAAGCTGCAGACTATGTATTTTTATTGTTTTTAAAAGGTTTACTTAAAATCTAAAAATTCTTATTTAGTAAATATTGGTTGAAGAGAAACTATCTTTTATGTGAGTGTACACAAGGTTAGAACATAGGGCACCATGCTGAGTTCGTATGGTAGTATTTTAAATGAGACTTAATTATCAGGGAGGCATCAACTGAGGCCCCTTCCCCCCCGAGAGGGGAGACATCCGTATTAAAGTATTTGTGGAATTGAATTTGCAATGGCGTATTATAACGATTAAAATAATGTGGTAGTAAAATAATGTTCTGTATCAAAATATATGTTATATTGTGATACAGTATGTTAAAAGTTACTATTAAAATTGAGGAAGTGATCTATGTTATGTTTCGGTCAACACTGATATAAAGTATTATGACACGATAACATTTTTAATAAAGTGTTGCTTGTTGAGTAAAAAAGTGAGGTGTGCGCGCGCACCCAAAGTATATGAACAATCATGCGAGAGATCCAACTGTCAAGCTAGCGATCGCGAAACGGTCGGCTTTTTATTAATAAAAAATATGCTGTATAAAATTATTAAAGTGAAAAACGGCGGCAGCCATTTTGTATGCAAAAATATTAAATTGTTCCATCAATTCCCAAGGGGGCATAGCTACAAAATCTCCCCCGCCCTTGATGTTATGATGGAACCCAGTTTTTTTACATTTAAGTAGTTCTAACAAAATTTATCATTGTTCTGGCACGGGAGCCCAGGTAAAACAGAATTTAAAATGTAATAATAAATAAGGAGGAGGTGGTTAACGATTCTTACTTGCTCGAGACGGAGGGAGGGAGGGAGAGGGACCCCTCCTCTCCGACTCGAGCAGAGGAAAGACGTCGCTTGAGTGGTCCCCCAAAAGGGGAGGGAGCACCAGCGAAAAAAGCATGACGACTACGAATGAAGCCTCCGGTGCGCGCGCCGGACACCCGTCCACTGGGGGAAGGAGTTAAAAAAAAGGGTGGGCTCAAAAGGAGTCACTTCGGCGATACGTGCGCATATTTAGATAATTGGTTAATATGGCTTTTGGGGTGAACGGAATATTGACAGATTTTAATTTTAGTAGCAGTTCATTGAGTTCATTTTGAACATATGTGCAGGATTTAAAGAGGTGATCAAAATTAAGATTATTTTGGCATTCACAGATATTATTTTGGAATTTGCCGTAGTAAGCTTTAGTCCTTATACGAAAGATTAGGCGTTGTATGTGACGTGGAACGGTAAGGAATAGTCCCCCTTGAACTATATTATTGTGATCCCAGGAATGGGCCTTGGCGTAAATTCCAGTTCGTTGGCCCACTCCCGGAACGATACTGATTTTAATAGAGTTTTGGCTTCGCCAATAGATAGGTATATGTCCTGCATGGTGCCCGACCGATGAGTGGCAGCCAGTTTGGCCTCATGGTTGGCCAGGTCATTGCCAGTAAGGCCACAGTGGGATGGGATACTGTACATTTACGATGGAGTTGAATTAAGTTTTTAATCTCATTTTTAATTTCAAGTCGGTTATTATTGTCTCCTTGCAATGCTTTAATGGAGGAGAGTGAATCTGAATAAATAACCATCTTAAGTGGAGCATTGGGAAGGTAATTTATATATGAAAGGGCTTCTAGAATGGCCCAAAGCTCAGCGGAAAATATTGAAATATGTTTATTTAATTGAAAAGCTTTACAAATGTTCAGTTTGGGAATAGTAAATGCACATCCAATTTGATTAGTATTTATTTTGGAACCGTCTGTGTAGATGCTTAATGCATGTCTAAGGCTGTAAATGTTTTCTTTTGCTGCAATAGTAATACGGTTTAGGTCTTCCTCTTTATTGTATTGTTGGTGTAGGGAAGTATCGTAATCTGGGGGGTCCCAGTCCCACTGTGGCACTATATGTTTGGCGTAAAAAACAATATAATTCATCAAAAGGTCAGACTTTTCAAACAAATATTTAGAAAAGTCATAAATATTAATGTATTTACGGACTGTTTTAGTTGATGAGGCGAAGTATGGATCTGAAAATTGGGGGAAGAAGTCTTCTTTAGTAAAGTTGTTTGTACTGTGAAGTCTAGTTAAAAAGGTAGCACAGTTTAGTTTTATAAGGTGATTTAAGGGGAGCCAGCCTATGTCCCTGTAAACCAAGTGGTTGACAGCGAAAAAGGGGAGACCCAGGGCAGTCTTTAAAGCTTTTAACTCCAAAACTAATAGTTGTTTTAAATTAGAGTTATTCAAATTGTAAAAGGTTTCCATGCCGTAAGTTAGTCGACTGCGGACTAGAGCACGAACTAAATAAGTTAGGAACTTAGGGTCCTGAGCCCATTTCTGTCGGGAAATAACTTTAATAAAGTCTAGTGCTCTAGTGGCTTTATTTATTAAATGTGTAGTATGCAGAATCCAGGACAAATTACGTGTCAAAATGACCCCTAGGAACTTAACCTGGGGAGGGGGTCTTTTTACTTGGCCGAGAATATTAATTTTGTAATCTTCGTCTTTGTTCTGTCTGTCTGAAACCCCCCATAAAATCACATTACTATGATGATAGGGCAAAGCCATTACAGGTTAAATA
Source organism: Phymorhynchus buccinoides (assembly GCA_017654935.2). Classification (NCBI taxonomy): domain Eukaryota; kingdom Metazoa; phylum Mollusca; class Gastropoda; order Neogastropoda; family Raphitomidae; genus Phymorhynchus; species Phymorhynchus buccinoides. The sequence continues at coordinate 5,287,812 of JAGGCT020004036.1, forward strand.
ATATATAACTAAATTAGTATTGTATTGGTGAGCACCAAGCTCTGGAGTAAGGGAAAGACGTGCAGTTGGGAAAGACCATATGGCAATATCGTCTGCGTACATGGAAATACGACAGCCGTCAAATTTTAATTTAGAAATGTCATGAAACATTATATTAAATAAAATAGGTGCAATGATACTGCCCTGGGGTACTCCCATGTTCATGTGGTGTTTGGTTGAGAGAGACTGGCCCACCCTAACTTTAAAGCTTCTATTTTGCAGAAATGAATATATAAAATTATAAGTGTTGCCCTCAATACCGAGCTTGCTGATTTTTTCTAAGAGCCTCCCATGACAGACGGAGTCATACGCCCCTTTTATGTCAAAAAAGGTGGCGAAGACTTTCCTGCGCCTAGCAAGTGCTTTTCTGACATGGGAGGTAAGCCTTACTACTTGTTCCATGCAGGACCTATGCTTTCCAAATCCTGCCTGGAAAGTGGGAATTATATTGGGTTTTTTCAAGAAAATGTTCTAGTCTGTTTCTTACGATTCTTTCGTAAAGCTTACCAATATGTGGGGTGAGGGAGATGGGGCGATAGCTTTTGGGATCCCTAGCCGGTTTTCCTGGCTTAAGAATCCCTATCACCTGTGCCTCTTTCCAAGCTTGGGGCACCCCCCCCCCCCCCCTCCCAACATCTGGAATAATAATGTAGTAATGTAATAACATTTTAAGAAAAGATGGGGGCAATTGTTTTAATATTTTGTAGGAGATTGGATCATCTCCTGTAGCTTTATTAACTTTTCTAATCTGATTAAGGGATCCAGCAATCTCGGTCATGTTGAGGGGTGAATTAATGTAGTGAGTATTGTTATTATTTTTAGGTATATGGGGGGCTGAATTACGTCTGTTTTGTTCTTCTGTTGATAAATATTTGGTTTGGCTTGCCTGAGCAAATGTTTCGGCAAAAATTTGTGGAAGTTAATACATCATCCTTAAGTACTCTGGGCTCCCATACTCTGCCGTTGTTATTAATCTTATTTAATTTCTTCCAGGCCTTGCCCAGGTCCTTGTAATCAACAATATCATCTTTATCAAAAAATTCTCTTTTTGCTAAACCTATTTTTTTAAACCTATCCCTAAACCCTATCCCAAACCCAAACCCTAACTGAAACCGTCTGAAATGAATGGAAGTGGCAGAGGAGGGGGCTGTTCCTAACATGTGCCCAGTGTTTTGTATGTTTTCGGTATAAAGCCTCATTGCTCCCCTCCATCTTGACCTACTTTGTCTCTGGAAACAAAGGAAACAAACCTTCGCCACCAACGTTCTCACATAATTATCGAGAAACATTCGTGGCGCCGAATTGTCTGAAGAAGTCGAGAAACCCCTACCCCACCCTCTCCATCTCCAACGCCCATCATTCACAGCTTAGTTATTCTGGAAATGCTCTTAAGTCAAAGGAAACAAAGCTTCGCCACCAACGTTCTCACATAATTATGGAGAAACATCCGTGGCGCCGAACTGTCTGAAGAAGTCGAGAAACCCCTGCCCCACCCTCTCCATCTCCAACGCCCATCATTCACAGCTTAGTTATGTTGCGATCACAGCAATAGCCACCTTACAGGCGAAACAAACAATGCGACAACGGGTAGGATTAACACAGTTCGAAGCTGAGCCAAACTTTCGACCCTGTAATTGTTCCAAGACATCATCCATTCAAATGGCTGTCTTTCAGAGGTGTTGCACCTGACAATATTGTGTGAACACGCTTTGGGATTTAGCTGTTAGTCAGTGACTGTTTATAGCAAAGCTGAGACAAACTTTCGACATTGTAATTGTTACAAGACAATGTCCCCACCAAACGGCCGTCTTTCAGATGTGGTCCATGTGACGCTATTGTGTGAAAACGCGTTGGGACCTTGCTATTTTTCAGCGACTGTTTATAGCAACATTTCGACGGTGCAAAAATGCTCTTTGGAGACCTAGACAAAAGATTACAATGCCCACATTGTCGCCCCTGGTCTTAATGCTATACAGATGTCATCACCTTGTTATCAGACTTTGTCTCGTGTCTTTTCATCGCAGGTGTTTCATCACTCACATTCCGCTGTGTTTCAATGGAGATTGAGTTTTTGTGTACGTAGTTCGTGTTTACCAGTAATCAATATACAGTTTTGAGAGAAAAAAAAGTTTTATGCATTAGAAGCAACACAATAAAGAACAATAATGCAGTTTCAAAAACAGAATGACAACATTTTGATTACTAATTTTTCAGTCCCAAAGCAACGAAGAATGTAATTTCTCTTAGCGATATAATAAAGATTTTTAACCCTTTCGCCGCCAGACATTTTTCATCCAAAAAAATACCATTAAACTTACCTGGATAGAGAGAAAAAAAATATCTGCAATATTGCAAATTCCTCTGTGACGTGTATAGCATTAGACCTATCCTTACCTCCCAAAATTACGAAAATAAGGTCTTCAGATAACAGGCTCTGGTTTTATGCTTTTTAGTGACATGGGTGTTAAACCATTGTGGTGCAAAAATGCGACATTGGCGGTGAAAGGGTTAACGTCCTCCGGTCTGAACACATATGGGACATTAGTAGATATAAAGATGGTGGGAACGATCCTGGAGGCAATGCCCAGAGGCAGTGCAACTCCAGGAAGGTCTCGAATTTTTAACAATACAGATGTATTGCCCCCGTCGTGATGAAAATCCGTTTAACGTCCTCCGGTCTCAAACAGACACATATGGGACATTAGTAGATATAAAGATGGTGGGAACGATCCTGGAGGCAATGCCCGGAGGCAGTGCAACTCCAGGAAAGTCCCGACTTTTTAACGATACAGATGTATAGCAAATATATGGAACCCCCATCGTAATGTAGTCCTGTTCTTATAGAACTGGGACTACCATTTAAAAAAAAATTCGGTCAAGTACTTTTTTTAAAATAAAAATTACTATATGATAATTGTGCAACAGATACAAAGGATGACTGATTGAACGACACACACGACCGATCACAATGTTCCCTGCTCGGGAACAAAAAACGAAAACCTCTGACAATAGTAATTAGAAGGCAATCCTCGGTCAGAAATTCCTAATTTTCTGAAATCCTCTGACAATTCTGATGCATGTTGAGTGTGTGTATGTGTGTGTGTGTGTGTGTGTGTGTGTGTGTGCGTGCGTGCGTGCGCGCGCGTGTGCGTGCGTGCGCGTGCGTGAATGTGTGTGTGTGTGTGTGTGTGTGGATGTGTTCGTCCACGCGCGCGAGTGCATGTGAACTATTTATTATACGGGTTGATCTCTGATCCCTACAGAACGCGAAACAAACTAAAAAAGAGCACCAAAGGCAACCATCACTTTCTTGACAACTGCATCGGTATGTCTATGATGCTGACTTGACCACTAATAACAACCCCCCCCTCCCCCCCCCCCCCCCCCCCCCCCCCCCTCCCCCCCCCCCCTCCCATCCAATCTCCTTAGCTTGTCAAACGCGCCGCCCCAGGATGACACGAGTCACACGACCAGTATCGCACGACCATCCCTACTACAGTCGTACCTCCCTTATAAGACCTTCAAAAATCATCCAAAATGAGGTCTTATAAGGGGAGGTAATTTTAATACTTACAAAGAAGGGCAATGACTCAGAGAAGTAGGTCTTATATGGGAGGGAGTCTTATAATGGGAGGTCTGATAAGGGAGGTTCCACTGTACTACATTGTCGGAGTCGGACAAGCTTGCGTGCGTGCGTTTGTGTGTGTGTGTGGGGGGGGTGAGAGAGAGAGAGAGAGGGTGAGAGAGAGAGTGAGAGAGAGAGAGAGGAGAGAGAGAGAGAGAGAGAGAGAGAGAGAGAGAGAGAGAGTCAAAGTAAACAAAATTCTTTATGATCTCGTTAAGAGAAATTACATTCTCATGCAAGCACAGTACAATTATACAAGCATTAAAATGTAAACAAAAGTAAGAAACAAAACAATAACAATTAACAATATCACAAACCAGTATGGCTATCACTTGAGTATGCACACCCCCGCCCACCCACCCGTCCCCTCCCCCGACCCCACTCACACACGTACACACAGAACACATTATAAGATCCCCCTAAGCTAAACTAACAGACTATAGAGATAGAAATGAAACCAATAACATCATTATATATAATAATAATAATAATAATAATAATAATAATAGCAAAATATTGCCATACACTCACAGTCACAAACACGATTGCAGGACATTTGCCCACTGGTCTGTGACAGAGTATAGGAAAACCAGGCTAAAGTCGGAAATTATCACTTTTGACGTTTTTATATAATCTGAAAGTTTAAATTCTACAGACTGAAAAGCAAAAAACAGAATTGATCTATCTGGCATAGTCTTTTTTCTATAATTTTTTTAAAGTTGACAAAATACACAGAATCAAGTATAGCTAAGCCACCTGTTTTTGTGCATTGCTAAGAATGTCTCTCAGCGACTTTAGCCGGGTTTTCCCACCACACACACTTATCCACACACACACCAACATACACCCCCACCCACCCCCACCACACACACACACATGCACACGCACGCACGCACACACACACACACACACACACACACACACACACACACACACACACACACAGATTTGCCCGATTTTAGAAGCTGCTGCTTAACCCCTACCCCACCCCCATTGACATATCGAAATAGTTAATAAAAACAACACCAGAAAGTAATAACTAACTCAAAGCTTGGCAGCCTCAACGTACATGTCACGGGAACATTTGGAATCCGGGAGAATTCAGAATCTTCCCTGGAAAATTCAGAATTGTCAATTCCCCGGGAAGATTCTGAATTGTCCTGGGCTAGATTCCGATTTTTTCCCGGGATAGATTCCGAATCTTCCCAGCCTTGGGGAAAATCGGAATTTTCCCGGGAATTTTCCCAAGCAAGTAGCTCATAGAAAACGATTCAATTACAATTGAAAATCATTTAGAGTCCAAATTAATTTGTAGTGATCACAATGCACGTAACACTAATACATTAGGATAGACATGTTAGGTCAACAGAGAGTTAGTCGTCAACCTTTTAACCGTATGTAATCAAGGCCAGCCCCTCCCCCCCCCCCCCCTCTTGTCCATTTTTACCCCCACCGTCTTCAGAGTCCATTTTTAGTCCCCCCCCCCCCCCTCTTGTCCATTTTTTAATCCTACCTCCCCCCCCCCCCTCCCTTCCCCCGCCCCTCTCACCACCGTGTCCGTGTTCAGTCTTTTCGCACCAAAACGCTGTCTTGTCGCTATAGGGCCGGGTACAGGGGGCGGAGTCTAGTTGTGGCGCGCGCTCCAATCCTCTGGGCCGATAGTCAGCCAATGAGAGATGCGCACCGGAGCATTGGTTGAGAAAGACAAGCCTTCAGGAACAAACCCTGTGCGCGTCACTCTGTGATGTAACGAAATAAAACTAAGCTTTTTCATCGAATTCTTGGTCATTTTGCGTTTTCTTTGTCCAAACGACACAGCGTGGATAGAGTTGCCCTCCCCACCCCCACCCCCCCCCCCCCCACCCAGGGCCCTGGGGCCCTGGATCCCTACCTTTCTTTTTCGGTTTTTTTTATTTTGTGAAGTTGCACCCATGTACATTATATAACATTATTTTATATTTCAATTCCAGAAACGGCTGAAAAACCCACCGCCATTGAAATATTATTGAGATGTTTCTAGTATTCGGTTTTTGTCTGATTTAATTTATGTGCAATGTGGGTTTTTTTAAAATTTATTTCTGTAATCCTGACACTTTTGCATATGATAACTGTGTGGTTTAAGAACTCTTAAACTGTTAGTATCCCGCAAAATAGTGTGCATTTGTTTTCTATACATATATAACATGTTACTTTATATTTCAATTCCAGAAACGGTTTTAAAAAACCCCACAAACCATTGAAATAAGATGTTTCCAGCACTGATTTAATTTCTGTGCAAATGTGCATAATTATGTGCCCTCTCGGGCCTAGAGGACGTTAAATCCCATTTTCCCTCTGATTAGTGTAAAACGGTTTTAAAACCCCCACAAACCATTGAAATAAGATGTTTCCAGCACTGATTTAATTTCTGTGCAAATGTGCATAATTATGTGCCCTCTCGGGCCTAGAGGACGTTAAATCCCATTTTCCCTCTGATTAGTGTTATTTTTAATATAAATATAACATATTACTTTATATTTCAATTCAAGAAACGGCTTTTTAAAAACATGCCATTGAAATAAGATGTTTCTAGTACTCGGTTTTTGTCTGATTTAATTTCTGTGTAATTTTTTTAAATGGCTTTCTGTAATACTGAAACTTTTGCTTATAATCATAACTGTGTTGTTCAATAATTCTTAAACTGTTAGTATCCCGCAAAATGGTGTGTATGGGTGTTTAGTCTATAGATATAACATGTTAGGTACTTTATATTTCAATTCCAGAAACGGAGTCACGTTAGATCAGACCATCTCCCTCCAACAACATGTCTCAAATGTTTGTCGATCTGCATACCTTCAGCTCCGCAAAATAAGTTCTGTTCGCCATTATCTATCTACTGACGCCACGAAAACTTTGGTCTGTGCTTTTCAGTTTTGTCTAAAATCGATTACTGCAACTCTCTCCTTGTTGGCCTTCCAAAGTATCTTCTCAGTCGCCTCCAAAGAATTC
>JAGGCT020004036.1:5299463-5303652 GCA_017654935.2 Phymorhynchus buccinoides
AATGCCAGCATGGGAGGTGCTACACATTGCTCTGTTGTGAAATGTTCGACGAAAATTCATCGTTGCAAAGGCCCGACTTTTCATAAGATTCCCCCAAAAAGGTGGCAAACACGAAGAATGGAGACAGCTGTTACTACACAAGATCAATCGAGAAGACAAAGAATTCAATCCTGATACAGCTGCAATTTGCTCAAGACATTTCAAAGAAGAATGCTTCAAATCTGGTGAGTTGTTTCAATGCTTATTCAGATTGTTAGTTCAGATTGTCAGTGAACTTTTATTAACAACAAAGAGAAGAGAAGTCAGGAAACTGCATGGATTGATATTTTACTAATATGATTACTGCAATGTTATTTGAGTGTGTGTGCATGCACGTGAGTATGCATGTGTTTTTGTGTGTGTTTTTGCACGAGTACGTGTTAAAATGCACATGTGGTCATGAATCTGTGCGTGTATGTTTGTGTGCACATTTTCTTCTTTCTCAATTACTTTGAAGCGTATTGTATGTTGATGCTTGAATGTGTGTTTGGTTGTACCAAGTGCATCTCTCTCTCTTCTCTCTCGCTCTCTCTTCATGTCTTCCTCTCTCTCTCTCTCTCTCTCATCTCTCTCTCTCTGTGAGTGTGTGATAGAGGGGGGTTTTGTGGGGGGGTGAGTGAGAGAGAAAAGAGAGGGAGAGGGTCAGGAAAGAGAAGAGAGAGAGAGAGAGAGCCGGGAGAGTTATAGAGAGAGAGAGAGAAAGGAGAAAGAGAAGGTCAGAAGAGATTGTAGAGAGAGAGAAGAGTGAGAGAGAGAAGAGAGAGAAGAGATAGAGAGAAGAGGGAGAGATATAGATAGAAGTAAAGTAGAGAGAGATATAAGAGAGAGAGAAAGAGAGAGTTAGACACAGAGAGAGAGAGAAGATAGAGAGAGAGAGTTAGACAGTATAGGAGATGAGACTAGATGAGAGAGAGAGAGAACAGACTGCAGGTGAATAAACATGTAACACAACAACCCTTTAGTGACATACAAACACATTTATAACAGCACATTTTTATTTGGTTTTCCTTCAGATAGTTTTGTAACATTTATTTCATTTGCATTGCTGAAATAGATGGACTATACACACACTAAAAAGATGGTGCTTCATTTATGACAGGAGATAATTGTTTGCGACATTAAGAAAATCATCTGAGTGAATCAATTGCAGCTTGGCTATGACTTTTTCCTGTATAATTACAGTACACACGCACTCAGTGACTCCACGCACGATCAGTTAGCTCACTACACACCCACACACCCACACACACACACACTACACACACACACACACACACACACATAATTATAGAGTATTTCACAGAAAACAGAAAGCAGTATCACTTATCAAATGCTAGTAGCACTAAATGGAAATTGTTTTACAGTTAACACGTGTCATCACTGTTCATAGGTGACGATGGCAGACGGTACCTCATTCCAGGAAGCGAACCAACAGAGTGGATGTCACAAAAGAGCACTGAGATACAGAAACCGCCAGAAAGAAAGCCACCGGTAAACATTATTACCAATATTACTATTTAGCTGACAATGAAGGAAAAGATTATGACTCCAGCCAGAAATAACTTGTTGCACAAGATCTTTAAATTACTTGTTGCAAACACAAGGAAATGTGTCTAATCTTTTATCTAATCATTAAGGTAATAATATGCAGGCTAGACATGGTATAGCTCACTGTTATAAATCTGCATAATTTAAAATAAATTTATAGGGTACGATATCGTGAAAAAAGCTCGACGCCTAGCAAAGCACATACTGCAATTTAAAAAAAAGTAACAACAACAAACAAAAAAAATCCCCAACTTTTTGAACATTATAATATATATGCACCTGCTATGAATAAGCTATTTTTATAAACATATGTGCATGCATCAGTTGACCTATTTTTTCTTATTAATTCCCTATTATATCAAAATAATGTAAACTATAAATGTCCTGGCAAATATGTGAGGTACAGATGAAACACAATTAATACACACACCACACACGACACACACATCAACACACTTACAAGTAATGCAGTCATGACTTGATTTCCAGAAAGGCCGGAAAAATGTAAATAGAGGGCAAGTGTCATACAGGAGAGGGACATGACCAAAAGAGCAGAATTCTATTTTAGGCCACCCACCCAAAATAGCATAGCAGACTCAGTACCACCACCAACTCTCAGCACCTACTCAAACCTCACCCCTCCCCCACCTTCCCGTTTCAACTGACCGCTTAGCAGATGACTGATGCCTCGCACAGTTGTGAAGAGAAATTGGACTAGCATCTTGTTCTTTAAACTGGTGTCGTTTTGCGAGAAAACGCGTATCATCTGTGTCAGACTATAGACTTTTTATATCTGCTTAGACATTGTTCACAATGCTGGGAATAGTGTTCCTAATTCAAGATCGTTGGCTAAAAGATGGAGATTATCCTTAGTCCTACAGGTCCTTACAAGTTCCTTACTTGGGGATGGCTGAAAGCCCTTTTGCTACACTTCCACGGGGATCTAAAAACTGTAATAAAAGAATGTAAACAATTAAATGTGCTGGCAAATAAAAAGGTACGGATAAACACAATTATCACACACACACACACATAATAATGCACATGACTTGATTTCAGAAAGGAAAAATGTAAATAGAGGGAAGTGTAAATAGAGGGAAGTGTAAATAGAGGGAAGATGAATTCTAAGCCACCACCATCCACCAAGAACAAGTCAAACAATCTAAAACTACCATCTACCACTCTCAAAAACCTCTCACCCCCATTACCAGAGTTCCCTCCCTGATATCCTGCTCCTCAGACTGACCATCAGCATGATGACTTTTTACAGTATATATTATAATGCCATCATTTTGCCAAAATAATTTTTTTCAGACTATAAGGGCAATGGCTTTTTTTCTCAGACTAAGAGAAATAAGACCCCGGTGCCTCATAATATGACATAATAATATTAGGATAGAGATGATGATGTTTTTTTTGTTTTTCAGCTTCAATACAGAGATAGAAGGCATCAGTCCTCCGGGAAAAGCTCTCCACCGGTTGAAGAAGACAGTTGTCTGATGTTATCGCTGCTAGATCTGTGGAAAATTTTTTCCCCAAGCCTTTTCTGCGGCAGAACTGGGGAATCTCCCTTGCTCTACAAGGCATCGGTTTAAAAATGACAGGTCCACAGAGTCCATATCTGAAAAGAGAAAACAGGCATTTTGACAAAGAAGGGATTTTGTTTTAACCTTTTGTTTTACATGACATTTGCAAAAGTGCAAAACGTTGCGAGATATCAGTGATGTAAGTGTGTTGCATGATATTTTTCCTTTGTTTTTCTAAAGTGGGGTTTTTGTTTCAAGTCCCTAATCAGTATGACCTTGCCCCTGCAATAAAACTAAAGCAATCAGGTGATAGCTAATATCCGGCCCCGGCCCTCAACCTTGTAGGCCTATATTAAAAGTGATTGAAAGTGCAGACGAACGGACGGATGAACTGACAAAACAAAAACAATACAGTACTTCACGAAGCTTCACTCTGGAACTAAAAAAACACAATTGATTTTATTATGAAGTTTGAATGCTTAGCTTAATGTGTACATAACATTACATGTGTGCAGATATCAAGTGCATAAACGTTCTCTCTCTGTGTGCAGGCTATGTATATGTGGGTGTGGGTGTGGATGAGGGGCACGCATGCTATTTTATTTTGTTCTTGGTGCATTAATATATTGCACACATATTTCTTAAAATACCATCAGCAAAAATAGACATATCTCTTCATTGCAAGTTACACTGATGTTTATTTGTGTCTGCACATAGATCTGGTTAATGTCTCAATAAGCTCAGTTGTATGTAAAATGTGTTGATTACATTACAAGACTGTGTGTACAAAGTAAGCTTTATATGCATTGTTTTTAATAAATAGTATGTTCCGATGAAGGTGTAATGGTTTGAAGAGATGCCAGGAGATACATATAAATATTTTGTTATTATGCCTTGATGGCATTTATTGAATACAGTTCTGCATTATTGTTAGGGGGGGGGGGGGGGGGGGGGGGGGGGGGGGGGGGTGGGGGGGGGGGGGGGGAGACAAAACGGAGGCTGAGAAAGAGAAAAGGAGAGGGAAAAAAAGAAAAACATAGTGGTAAGAGAAAAGAATAAATGATAACGCCACCATG
>JAGGCT020004036.1:5304152-5329152 GCA_017654935.2 Phymorhynchus buccinoides
TATTGAGACTTGGTATTTATACACCTCTACCCCCCCCCCCCCACTACCCTCCCACCTCATCGCCTGAAAACGGGTACATTGGGAGGAGTCTAATCGTCCAGTCAATGCCCATGACAAGATAATCTGTGACTATCGACGGTTCAAGTCTGGCTTGTCTACTTCTGTCTGTCTCCTTTTCCTGCTCTCTCTCTCTCTGTCTCTCGTCATATCTTTCTCATCGTGCAGCATTTTCTCTTTCTCTCTCTCTCGCTCTCTCATCTCTCTCTCTCTCTCCTTTCCATCTCCGTCTCGTAACCCCCTCTCGCTCTCACTCTCGATCGTTCCCCCTCTCTCTCTCTCTACACCTCTTCTCTCACTCTCTCTCTCTCTCACCAGTGAATTTTGTGTTGGTCTGTTTTCTTTCGTTTGCTCTATTTTCTGCATGTAGGACTGGAAAACAGAAGGTTTCCTTTTTTAAAATGGAAGAATGTTGCTTCTCAGTGAAATATTTTCAATGCGAAATTTTGAGGGTGGTGGTTACTAAAGTTCACTAAATTCTCACAATTATAACCTTTTTATCAATGACAAGTTGTCGCACAAAATGTCACAATGATGCATGTTGTCTCTATTCTTCTGCTTTAATGACTTATCAGTTGTCACACGCGTGTCACAATGATAACAATTGACCATCCACGAGTCGCCTTGACCGGGAGTGTGTGACGTCATCAACATGGCAGATTTATGACTTCTGTTGCCGAATACGCGGGTCACTTTGGGACGACTTAATTAACGAAATTGCTTCTTTAAAAAAAAATTGGATTCCCATGCTTAGACACGAAGGAACATATTCTTAGTTTTGGATAAAGAGCGTAAAAGCATACATTGCACTTTGAGAGAGAGAGAGAGAGAGAGAGAGAGAGGAGAGAGAGAGAGAGAGAGAGAGAGAGAGAGAGAGAGAGAGAGAGAGAGAAGACGAAAAACAAGTTTGAACAAGTTTGAACAAGTATGAAAAAGTTTTTTTTATTGCCATTAGCAATAGCCCTCTTGGCAAGGGGGATACAAAAAGTTTGAATCAGTTATAATAACATGGCTCCCACTCACACATGTCTTCATACACAACGCACTCGCACACCAGCACACACTTCCCACACATAATTAGTGCACGGGAAATATTGGAATCCGGGAAAATTCGGAATTCTGATTTTTCCCGGATTGGTCTCGGTAAAATTCAGAATTCTGATTTTTCACGGGAAAATTCCGAATTTTCCCAAGCTGACATTAGTGACATTAATTGTGTGTGAGATAAACAAACTTGCACGGTTTTCATGTCCTGTTCTTTTTGTTATGAAATTTAACACTCATATGCCTTCACGAAATGTTATGGAACACCTGTAATGAACTTGTAATGGAAAGGTATCGCTAAAATCTGATATAATTGATACACTATTCATATTTCGTGGAGTAATTTACCAATAAAACTTCTCATGCTTAGCTGTATTTAATGTGGGATATTCGACATATAAGGCACAAATCCATAATTGATAGTTAGGTGTGCTTGTGCACGAGTTCCTAATGTATTTGTGTTAAGTGCATTGTGATCACTTCAAAATAACTCTCCGTGTTTTGGAATTGTAAGAAGATTCAGTTGTATGCTGGGTGCTCGTGCAAGAAGGAGAATAATGGAGAAAAAACAATTCTATGACGTTTTGGAAAAATACGCGGAGGAGCTAAAGAAACAAAAACAAAACAAAATATGGATTACGAGAGACATACAACAAGATCTTAGAAAATTGTGAGTCATCAAAGGGGGGGAAATGCACCGATGGTGCAAGATTCAAATATTGGTGCATTACCAATTTTAGACTGGTGAAAATCGGTGCCAAGAAGACGCTACATTGCAATAGGCCCGGCCACCCTGTAGTTCAGAAAGAAGACATGTTCGACGTTCTACAAAGGTGAGTCGCCAGTTTGCACACGCACACGCGCACACGCAAACGCGCGCGCACACACACACTACTCTCTCTCTTACTCACAAAAAGCCTATTCATGTTTTTACACCCATATAATTTTATATGATTATGCCACGACACGGTCATATCATTTATGCTTTTTGGTCCTGTCAACTGTAAATTACTATAATAATGCAGATTCAGATACAGATGTCCACAAATTGTTGCCCGTGAAGATCGATATTTTGATGAAGAAGAGCGAAACTGTACTTTCACGGAGGATGGGGATATGGGTGGGGGGAAAGGAGGAGGGTTGTTGTTGTCACCTGCGTCATCATTGTCACGATCATCGTCATCATTACCATTATCTTTCCTTTAGTCATCGTTTAAATGATATAAGAATTATATCGCTATCGGCTTAGGCCCATTACCCGCTATTTTGTGTGTTGTAGATGCCACGATCGAGTTTGTCACTCAGGACGGAACAAGACCTGGGATGAAGTTTCTCGTAACTATTCCTGGGTGAAGATGTTCATGGTCAAATTGTTTCTGAAAACCTGCGCGACCTGTGGAGTCCGTCGTCCAGTCAAGCCGACACCAGCTGGAAAGCCCATCATCAGCCTTGGATTTCTCACCCGAGTTCAAGTTGATTTAATTGATATGTCCAGTCGACCAGATGGAGAGTTTCGGTGGATCATGCATGTGAGAGATCATTTCTCAAAGTATAGCTGGGCGTCAGGTTTGACCTCAAAAAGGGCAGCTGAAGTCGCTGAACACCTGACAACTATATTTTGTATGTTCGGCCCTCCTAGAATCCTTCAAGCCGATAATGGCAGAGAATTTACTGCAGCGATCATCCCTGAGCTCACCACGACGTGGAAAGGATTGATAATCATTCACGGCCGCCCGAGGCACCCAGAAAGTCAAGGGTGTGTAGAGAGAAGGAATGGCGATTTGCAAGTAAAATTGGGCAAATGGATGGAGGACAACGGGGAGTCGTGGAACAAGGTGTGTGTGTGTGTGTGTGTGTGTGTGTGTGCGTGTGTGTGTGTGTGCGCGTGTGCGTGTGTGCGTGTGTGTGTGCGTGCGTGTGTGCGCGTGCGTGTGCGCGCGCGCGCGCGTGTGCGTGCGTGCGTGCGTGCGTGTGCGTGCGTGCGTGTGCGTGCGTGGACGTGTGCGTGTGTGTGTCTTTTGCTTGAAAGAGACACTTCAACTCCTTTGGGGGGAAAAGAAACACCCAAAGGCGCTGTTGGGACGCAATGACGCACTGGCCCTACCAACACAAGAGCAGCCCTCAATTTCCTTCATGCCATTTCGTACCTCCATCCCCCACCCCAGACCTTCAGGCTATCTATCTTTTGTTTTTAGAAGCCACTTGGGGCCTTCGATTCAGTTAATAGAAATGCATTATGGAACGTTCTTAGAACTAGTGTCATTAATTATGTTACATAGAGCTGTTAAAGGAATATAGAGTACTGTACTAGCTTGTGCAAGAGATTTACACATCATTTTTCATTTGTCCAAGAGGTGTCAAACAAGGTTGTTTACTTAGTCCGCATTTGTTTTCTTTCTTTATTAATGACAATTTTTTTTAGTTTGAAAGTTGTTTATTGAAGTCAGACGAGTCATCTGTTACAATTCATTATTTTCAAAGCGCCTTCATGTTGTCAAAGCCTGCAGAAAATCGATACCATTTTTGACTAATTTTCCCTACAAACGTTTTGGGAGAAACGTTTTGGTCGAGGTTTGTATGAATGCCTTAAAAAAAACACCAGTGGGTAAGACCCATGGGTAATGGCGTAAAGCCACGCTCACATCTGATGTGTTGATAGCTTAAGTGGGTAAAGCCACGATCACATATGATAAGTGCTGATTGCTTAAGAGAGTTCCCACGAGCTGGACGATCACTAAATACAAAGTGGTCACCACTCCCATGAGATAAGGTCATCATGAGACTACCCTGACAACAGACCTGTAACAGTGGTTGATTGGTCCTCATGTGACTCTTCCTTTCTTGACTCTCCAACTAGGCCCAGCAGACCCCTCATCTTAATGACTGGCCTTCATTGCGTGAAGACGTTATTGCGAGCCTGTGCGTTAAAGTTATTCACTAAGTGTTTGCTTTTTTGACTGGGCTGTATGGATGATTATTAATACCTGTATACTTTTGAAGATTTCTGCTTTGTGTACACCTGGATTTCTGACTTCTTCTTGACAGAAACTAATTCTTCTGAAGGTGAGTCTTCACATTTGTTATTTCTTTTATGTAGGACATTTGTAAAGCCACTACCTTTCTGTGCAAAGTATTATTAATGCTTTTCAAAAGGAAAGAAAGAAACATTGATAGACTTTAAGCTGGAAAAAAGAAGCCGACAATTTGAAGAAAAGGAGGAAGATTCACAATACACTTTTTGATAGGAACTGTTATTAAAATAACCGAACCAATACATAGGTGAATAATGCTGTGCTTACTTACACTTATGACATGTGTACAGCCACTACCTTTCTGTGCAAAATAGTATTAATGCTTTTCAAATAGAAAGAAAGAAATATTGATAGACTTTTTAGTTGAACAAAAAGAAGCCGAAAATTGGAGGAAAAGGAGGAAGACTAACAATACACTTTTATTGATAGGAACTGTTATAAAAATAACCGAACCAATACATAGGTGAATAATGCTGTGCTTACTGACGTGGGTTTTTTTTCTTGTTCACTCAACTGACTGGGATTAACGTGGCAAAACTCCCTTTCGGCCTAACGTGGAATGTACCTTTCGTCCTAACGTGGAATGTCCCATTGGGCCTAACGTGGCAAAACTCCCTTTCGGCCTAAAAGGAAATAATGGTTAACGCCCTCTTTGGCCTTTCGGCCATGTGGGGCAAAACTTCACTTTTGGTGCACATTTTAACTCAAAAGGAAATTCATTCCACATGTTAGCAACTCTGTTACTGAAAACATTTTTTCTAATATTAGTATTACACCTTTTGATAAATATCTTCCCATCAGAATTTCTTGTTAGATTATACTGTGGTGATTCAAAAAATGTATCCCATGACAAATCAATATGGCCATTGAATAATGTGTAAGTTTCAATAAGATCCCCCCTAATTCTTCTTCCCTTTAATGAAAACAAATTAAGATACAAAAGTCTATTTTCATAAGACATATTTTTACACTGCTTTACAAGTTTAGTAGCTCTGCGTTGAACTTTTTCTATTGATTTTGACTGGTACTTAAATCTTGGGAACCAAATAATATTGCCATACTCTAAATGTGGCCTTACTAATGCTTTATATAATTTATTGAAAATATCACAGTTCATACTTATAAATGTTCTTTTAATTAGACCAATCATTTTATAGGCCTTATTAATACAATTTTGAATGTGTGTGTCAAAAGAAAAATCTTTGTCAAAAGTCACTCCAAGGTCCTTTTCATCTTCACATGTTGTCACAGAGTATGATACATTGTTCTTGGTCATGGTATATTCAATATGGGGATTATTTTTTCCAGCATGCATAACCTTACATTTATCAGTATTAAAATACAGATTCCATTTATCACTCCATTCTTGTAGATTAGTTAAATCCCTTTGAAGTAAATAACTATTAACTGATTTATTGAAAATCTTTGTGTCATCAGCAAATATTTTGCATGATGATTCCACACACTCTGGCAAGTCATTTATAAACATAGTAAATAAAAGAGGTCCTAGTATGCTCCCCTGAGGGATTCCACTCAGTACTTTAGCGTCTGATGAGTATTTCTCACCAACTCTAACCTTTTGAGACCTGTCAGTTAAGAAATCTTTTATCCATCCATGTATATTCCCAACAATCCCATAAGATCTGATTTTCATTAGGAGTCTGTTAAAAGCTTTTCTGAAATCTAAATAAATAATCTATTGGATAACCATCATCTAATAAGTCAGTAATTTCCTCCATAACCTCCATAAGCTGAGCATGCAAAATCTTTTGAGTCTAAATCCATGTTGACATGTGGCATATAGTTTATTATCATTCATATGGGCTATAATTGCATTTCTAATAAAAGATTCTAAAACTTTACATAAAATACATGTTAAACTTACCCGTCTATAATTACCTGGCTCAGACCTGGAGCCCTTCTTAAAAATGGCTGTAACATAAGCTTTTTTCCAATCAGTAGGAATTACTCCAGATTCTAGGGATTTATTAAATAATGATGTTAGAGGAATAGATAATTCGCTTGACAGTTCCTTTAGAGAGAGAGAGAGTTTATGTTTATGAGAGAGAGAGTTTATGTATGTTCCTGGATGTGTACTTCTATTTGTGAGTGTAGGTGTTTTCTACGTATATTTGTAATAATGTTATGTTAAATGATTTATGTTTCCATGTTTGCTTAAAAATGGAAACAAATCTCTTGGTAATCACTACTTATTATTATATAAAATGTCCAACCTTCTCATTTCAACATGATTACAAACTCACAGCCACTCACTCATTCACTCTTTCAAATCAGAAACACTTTATATTTCAAATGTAGTTTATTGCTCATTTCAGCATGATTACAAACTCACAGCCACTCACTCATTCACTCTTTCAAATCAGAAACACTTTAGATTTTAAATGTAATTTATTGATCGACTGATTCATACATGTGCAAATGTCATTCATATGCTTAAAATTGAAAATGCATATTGATTGATGGGTGTATGAGAGAATGAAGGAATTGTGGACTGGAAGGATGAGAGAGGGACATAAAATATGTTAAAACAAAATACAGCTATCAACACTGTGCATCTTTTTCGTTTGTTTGTTTTGTTCATATGTAAAAAATATGCTTGTTTACCTTTTTTCAAAGGTTATTTTCACTCTGGTGCTAAAAAGCAAGAATGGACTTCGAAAGAATGCACGCAAGAACTCCAATGGAAACATATTGGAAGTAAGTCATTTTTTTTATGGGGAAGTGGAAGGGGGGAAGGGGAAGGGGGGAAGGGGCCGAGAACTGGAGGACAGTAAGGGGTGCAGGCATAGGGAGAGAAGTTGTAATGAGGTGATGGGTTAATCGGGTGTGTCTAAACACCGGAAAATACCGAACATTACCGGAAAATGCCGAAAGGTGAATGCCGAATGGTCATGGCACCGAATGGTAAGGCTGAATTATGAAAACACACAGAACCAATTATAAATATTGTCATTTAGCAACCTTAGATTTATCATCACCTCTTACCTCATGTTGTGCTGCTTTGCCACCATGCGTGACTTTTGCTTCCCCAGTGCCAGTGGTACAGCAACAGGTGAATATGCGGTACCCCCATCCCCTCTCCTTGGGTCAGTATCCTCTGCTGAGTGAAAATCCGCTTAACGTCCTCCCGTCTGAAACAGACACATAATCTATGGAACATTAGTAGATATGAAGATGGTGGGAACGATCCTGGAGGCAGTGCCCGGAGGCAGTGCAACTCCAGGAAAGTCCCGAAGTTTTAATGAAACAGATGTATATCAATCCTCTGCTGTTGTCTTCTTCCCGTTTTGAATTGCTTTTGCTTGGCAGCCTACTTCATACTTCAGTGTGTGTGTGTGTGTGTGTGTGTGTGTGTGTGTGTGTGTGTGTGTGTGTGTGTGTACTATAAATGAATCCTTTCAATGTTGGGATAAGATGTAGATGAACACCTCGTCCTCCTCAATCAGTCAATGTCTTGTATTTTTTAGTCCCCGAGCCGAAGGTTCGGGGAGCTATTGTTTTTGTCTGGGCCGTCCGTCCGGTGTCCGTCCGTCCGTCCGGTGTGCCTCCGTCCGTCCGGCTATTCGTCCGTTTTTCTCAAAAACTATTCAGTCTATCATCATGAAATTTGGTATACTAGTTGGCCAAGATGCAAGCTATCCACTGATGTATTTAGTTTTACATTAAGGTCAAGGTCGCGCCAGTTACGGGGTTCAAACCCCGAAACACATAATCGCTAATATCTCGCGAAGTTTTGCATGCATTTTAATGCAGTTTTTTCACAACATTTCTTGATGAATGGTCTATAACACAGAGTTCATGAATGTTTCTGTGCTCGCGTGTGTGCATGATCGCGCGCGCTCAAATCACGGGTCCGAACCCCAAGGCTATATATAAAAAAACTATTCAGTTACGTGCTGTTTTCATGCGGTTTTATGTAGTTACGTGCTGTTTTCATGCGTTTTTATGTATGTGTACAGCCGACACATTCCGATTTCGGAGTAGCTCGGCGATGCTGCGAGGGGACTTTGCAGCCGCTCGGCGTTGCACTTGTTTGGTCTTTTTTCAGTAGCGTCTTTGTAGTCTAATATTAGAAACTGTGTATTTTATTATTCAATTTAGAGTTTAATGTTTTTTAGCCGTACTATTCGGGTTTTTTTTTTACCATTCAATTCACCATTCAACATTTGCCGTATGCTTTGACCATTCTGCATTCACCATTTTTTGGTGCTTTTTTTGGGACAATTTTCCATTCACCATTCGGCATTTTGAGGTGTTTTCTGCACCATTCGGTGTTTAGACATTACTAGTTGTTTACGTTTCAGTGTGAATTAATCGTTGTGCTTGAAATTGAAAAAAGGACAGTAGTGGTATTAGCTTTGGTTTGTAGTTAGAAAGGGAAGATATGAGATGAAGGAAGAGGGGAGGGGGTGTTAATGTTGTTCAGACAAAAAACATGTTAAGGTCTCTAATCTCGATAACTAAGTTAAACGACAAGATGGCAACGCCATATAAACATAGTCACAGTTACTAGGAACACCCACACACATATACTCCCCCCCCAAAAAAAAAAAAAAGAAGGGAAAATAAATTGTTTGCCGCTTGTCGTATATTTAAAAATGATATCTCTTGAATTTGATCAAATAGGACACACTAAAGAAATTCAGGGGAGTTACTTTTCGACTCTATGGTCGTGTTTTTTGTGTGTTTAATAATTTCCTGTATTGATACAACATTGTTTGGCAATAAGATATTTTGCAACAAAATAGTTTTAAATAACCCCTTTTCAGTATACTTACTTTGGTTTCAAATCACCCATTATCTTTTAAATAATCAGTGGGTTTTTTTAATATTCAAGCATTTCTCAGTGGGATTACGTTGGTATGTCTTGTTGGTCTGTAAATCTGACATAATGGTCAGCAACTGAGCAGAATTCTGGGCCATTTTAGAAGCCCTCTCATATATAAATTACCTTCCTAATTCACCATTTAAGATTATTATTTACTCAAACTCACTCTCCTCCATTAAAGCTTTACAAGGAGACAACCACAACCGACTAGAAATTAAAAACGAGATTAAAAACTTAATCCATCAACTTCACCTTAAACGTACAGACGTTATGTTGGTGTGGATCCCATTCCCACTGTGGCCTTGCGGGTAACGATCTAGCCGACCGTGAGGCCAAAATGGCAGCCACGCGTCGATCAGGTACTGTACTTGACATAGGCCTATCACTTGGAGAAGCTAAAACCCTATTAAAATCAACTTCGTTGAAATTTACGCCAAGGCCCACTCCTGGGATCACAACATAGTTCAAGGGGGACTGTTCCTTACCGTTCCACGCTATTTACAATCCCTAATTTTCCGCATAAGAACCAAAGCTTATTACAGTAAATTTCAAAATATTATTTGCGAATGTCAAAATAATCTTAATTTTGACCATCTTTTCAACCCCTGTATACATATTCAAAACGAATTTACAGAACTGTTTCAAAAGTTAAAAACAGTCAATATACCATTTACCCAAAAAACAATATTAACATACGGTTCTAGGGTAACATACGGTTCTAGCCCTTAGTATGGCTGGCAGAGGCCATACATAAATCAACATTTAGACAACATTTCTAACACTTTTGACTAATAATAGCTATATTTAATTTCATTGGCTGTCAGCTATGGCAGCCATCTTGACCTAAATTTAAATATATATACTTTACTGAGCCGCCACTGAGCCAATAAGTTTTTCATTGGTGGGGGTGGGGTCCCTCCGGGCCGCGGGCCGGACACCTATCTACACTCCAGTCCCCCTCTACCCCTCCCCTTTTTAACTACATGTGAGCCAGTGGGGTCGTAGTGACTCTTTTGAGTCCACCTCCTTTTTAACTCCCTTTCCCGGTAGATGGGTGTCCGGCACGCGCACCGGAGTGGTTCCTTGTAGTCGTCACGCTTAGCGTTTGTGCTCCCCCCGCACCTAGTGCATGGACTACTCAAGCGACGCCTTTCCACTGCTCGGGGTGGGGAGGAGGGGTCCCTCTCCCTCCCTCCCCCCGCCCCCAGTAAGAAAGAATCGTTAACCACCCCCACCACCATCATATTATACTAAATTACATTTTTGTCTGGGCTCCCGTGCCAGAATAGTAACTAATATTGTAATTAAAATAATATAAAATAATAAAGAATGCTAAACTTATAAAAGCTATATTTTTCATCATAACGATGGCGGGAGAGATTGTGTAGCTACCGCCCCCCCCCCCCCCCCCCCCCCCCCCCCTTGGGATCAGATGGAACAACAAAAATACACACACAACTCAATACAGCTATCGCCGTCTTTCATTCCCAAATCCTTAGTCATTTATTTCAACGCGGCAATCATTTCATTGGCCCTGGTGAAATACATTAGGAAAATTCCAACAAAAAAACCGACTGCCTCGCGAACGCTAGCCGGGGGTCTCTCGTGCGATGCCCCTCATTCCGGGCGTGCGCACAAACACCACACATTTTTAACCAGCAGTCATATTTTACTAAAAAAACAAATTTTTATCACTTTATAATACTTTATGCTATCAATAATCGGCACATCAAGAAATTTAATGTACATTATTTTATAAATTTTAATAGTAACTTTTAACACACAGTATTATAACAAACATTTTGTCAGTCGTTCTTTGACTCGGATGCCTAGGGCCTTTTGACCTTACAACAAGAGACACATACCCCCTATTACACATCAATATTACAACAAGAACACTTTATCACCACATCACTTTAATTACCATCACACTAATCACAAACTCAACACCACAAGCATACAATTAACATGGGTTGTCTCCCCTTGTTAGGGGGAAGGGGGCCTCTGTTGATGCCCCTCCAATAATCAATTTACAATAAATAATAATGATGTAAATATATAATAATATAATACGACATGGTGTCCTATCTTTTAATTTTGTGTATATAACTGAGATAAAATAGATACACTTTTGTAACTGATAGATACATAATGGGATCCCCTTGGAGGACCCCCGGGTTACCACCCCTCCCCCCTGATAGATACATAATGGATCCCCTAGGAGGACCCCCGGGTTACCACCCCCTCCCTCCCCCAAGCCCGTGATGTGGTCTCCCCCTTGATGAGACGGGCCTGCTTGGGAGTTGTTGACGCGAGGATGGCTCGCGTGTTCCTCCCTCAGTCGGCCCGCCCCCACTTGGTGTGCCGGGACCCTCCTGGACACCCAATACCCCCCCCCCCCCCTTTTCCACTTTACCAAGATCCCAAATATAACTTTTTAACTTGCATCATACAGCATGTTGCTTTTAAAATTGTCCGAAATGGATGGAAGTTCAGTTTAACGTCGCGTATCGGCTTTCGCCATGTACGACGGGCTGAACAAACCAACCAGGGTATAAACAAAAATTTATGTTCCTGTATCACTGTCTTAGCCAAGAGGCCGAGAAGCGATCAGAATCTTGTCCGAAATGTAAATTTCTCCCCTATTTATAGGGAAGTCCCGGGGGAAAGAGTACCTTCCCCTGGTAGCACAATAATATATTATATAATTGTACACCCTTGTAAAAAGTATACTAGTTATGCTTATGCGGTTGTGTGTGTGTGTATATGCAACACATAAGCGTTTGTACTTGTGTTTGTAAGTGGGTGTGGTTATTTCCTTGTCTGTCTCGGGTCAATAGATGCGGATGTCCCCAGGGGGTGTGAAATTCTCCCCTAAGTAGATTTACAAGTTCGTTTTGAGTGGACAATAGGCGGCAGTCTGACTGTCCACAGAGGGGGGGGGGGGGGGGGGGGGGACGCCTAAATCTTTGTTAAAGCGTTAAGCACCTTGGTCTTTGTGATTGTGAAGTGCCCAACCCTACCCTCGCCTTTGAGGTAGGTTAAATGGGAACCTCAGTGATTTAGCACATACTTGTTTGGGAAGATTTGCTAGGAGCTATGTTTCAGTTCATTCCTCCAGCTGCACAGGGCTGTCTTACAGATGGGGCGCTTGTCGTTGTCCACAAGGAATACTATAACCTACTAAAGAGGTGAAATGTTCAAACCAATGAAATTAAACTGTTTGTTAAAGTGACCAATCAGAAACAAACCCCTGGTCAGATATCCAATGAGATTAGGTATTAGGATCCGAGGGCTAAATGTGGGTAGAAGCTTGCTATATATTTCGTGAAAGCGCTCTAGGCTTTCTCTTGTATGGCCAGCAGCAGAAGTCTGAACTTGCTCTGAAGACTCTGAAGTCTGTAGCTGGTGGTCAGTCCTTTGCCTGGGATGTGTGTGTGAGTATTGACATTTTGGGACTTTGATTTTCTAATTCGTGATTGATTTTGTTAGATAAAGATTGCCATGTTTGTGATGTGCATTTTCGATATTTCTAAGGGAACAGTCTTCATGGGATTTCGCGTTATTTTTGGTTGAAGAATTCAATTGAGATCTTCTTTCTGTTAAAGCGTTTTATTGGAAGAAAACCAAATTGAATTGAAATTGGATTACTAGTTTTGATCCAAACATGTTTCCATAGACGGCACTCTCTCTCTCTCTCTCTCTCTCTCTCTCTCTCTCTCTCTCTCTCTCTCTCTCTCTCTCTCTCTCTCTCTCTCTCCTTCTCTCTCTCCTCTCTCTCTCTCGTCTCTCTCTCTCTCTCTCTCTCGTTGAGAGAGTCAACTATCTCATAAAGTGTGTTAGTGAAGGTTAGTATTATTTTCTGTTTATGGATGATTTAACCTTCCACGATTGTGTAGCTTTGTTAGTTGAGATGATCATGATTGTTTGACGATTTATATACTTTTGCTGTTTTGTTAGGTTAGAGAGCCTCATTGTAAGACGATCTAGGCAGATTGTTACCTAGGTAATTTGATGGAGTTTATTGGGTTTGAAAGGGCGAGACGGTTTAATTGAATAGTAGAATTAACCACGAGTTCTTGGCCACTTGATAAGTTTAGAGTCGGGTCAGGCGAGCTGTAGTGGGCAGTTGCCTGAGGGAGTGAACAAAAGTAGGCCTCCTTGGCGGCTTTTTGTATTGGCCCCTTTTGTACTGCTAAGGGAGGCGAGGTCCATTTGTTGAGTAGGGTCTTTGTTGAAAGGGATGGTCATGGTCTAAATGAAGGAGTTCATTGAGACTAGGTCTAATGGGTTGAATGCAAACGGAAACATGTGCTTTCTTGTTGTTTAATGTTAGAAAGTAATACTGTTAGTTTATCTTTATGTGTATTGGTAATTGTCATGTACTGAATGCTATTGACGATGTTATTTGGGATTATCGTGATTGATTGAATCAAAGGATGGTTAATAAGACACGAGGGTAGATGTAAAACTTGTTGAAGTTAATCTGAATTTCAGAAAGTGATAATTTCGGCTTGGATAGCTTAGGTTTAACTGATGGCGTTAAACGTGTGTCATTGTTCCGGATAGGTTTTTCTCTGTAACTAACCTATGCAAATCCAAAACAAGGGACTAAGCTTGCTATAAGTAATCCTCGAGAGTGTCCAGGGATTATCTCCCTTTGATAATAATTAATTCGTTGTTGATTGCTGAGAAGATATCCCTATTATGTTCATCGTTGATTTTCATGTTATTGTTTTAAGGATGTTGATCGTAACATTCTTTTATTATTCTAGTTCATTGTGAGCCTGTTGTTGTATGCTTGTGCTATGTCATTGTTGTTACAGGTCGCATTGTTGCTAGAGTCCTTTCCTTTTACTTAGTTTCCTTTTCCTCTTCTTATCCTTTTATTATATCCTTTTCTTTTGCTTTTATTTCTGTTTGTAGTTTAGTAGATTGATTAAAGAGTGAAAATTCCAAATTGTCTCCTTTGGTTTATTGTGTATCCCTCATTGTGAAAGTCTACCGAACTCCTTCACCCTCTTCAATTCTTTCTTCTTAAAATCTCTTTTCTCTTTCTACCTTTTTAAAAGAAATCCTAACCTATCTACCCCGAACCCGACACCCTTTCTGTAACTGTGCTGCCCCACTAGGGTAGGTCTGAAAGGGTGGTTTACATAATGAAAAAAATATTTATTGATTTTCATTTTCTGTAAATAACTATATAAATGTACATACCCTGTAAATATTTACTAAATATTTGTACATACATTCTTTTAAATTAAATAAGGTCCAACTTTTTTTTATGAATAAAATAAAATTTCGAATTTTTAAACTCTGTAGCCCTTAAATTTTAATAACAGAGGGAGATTTTGTTTCGTTGGGTGCCAGACAACAAAAGAATTTTACATTAAAATGCTACATTATATAGTTAATTTAACCAGTGTCATCTGACACAAAGAATTATTTTATGAATTTTAAATCTTTTCAAGTAAATAACAGACTTGCGCTTTTTATAATTCCCCTTCCACATTTTATGTACCACGTCTTTGTATTGTCTTAATGTCCTGTTCTGTTTTATTTTTTAGTTCCTCATACTAACCCAATACAAATGTCCCATATGTGCCTTCCCAGGTCGAGAGGACGTAAAGCTCTAAATTTCGGTCAGCAACTGCAAGGTCCAAGGAATCGTACAAGGTTTTATTGCGATCGGTCCAGTGGGTTAGGTGCTATGGACTAGAACACATTTTGGTCACACACTCACACACACACACACACACACACACACACACACACACACACACACACACACACACAGAGCAAGATGGCCATAATCAAGACCATATATCTGTCATTAAAACAAAGCCTATACAAGAACATCAAACCTTTTAAGGCACATTCAAAAGTTTTCCCCAAACGTGTATGCATACCCTTTGCTACAAATGATTATGCAGTTGGCTTGGCAAATTTGTGTTCTAATCCCTTTCTTGTCTTTTGTGAATGTGTTTCAATGGATACAACCTTTGCCATTATTTACCTGTGAACTGTTTTCTCTTCCTGTTACAGTGATCATATCCGCAAAAACCACGGGACGGCACAGTCGCATAAATCTTATTTTACGCTTGCCGATTGGCAAGCTGAAATGGTTTTAGAAAAGACATGGTCGGAGGGCACACCTGGCGGGCGAGTGGAACTCGGCAACAGACTAGCTGTCTACCACTCCCACGAGTAAGTCTGTCATTCTTTATTTGTATGAACGTGTGTTTCATTTTTCTGTTAATCTAAATCAGCCTGTTTAAGCTCAGGCAAGACTTGAGACTGGGATGAAAGTTTGTTAATCAGATGATACTAGACTTGGAGTCGATAATATGGATTAAAAAAAGGTCAGACAGACGTTGATACTAAGATAAGAGTTTCTTGGACTGTGGACTTCAATTGTTTTTAGTTGAGGATAAGATTAGAAGTTAATGAGTTGATACTAGAATTGAAGTTCATAACATTGACTAAGAAAGGCCAGACAGAATTGAGACTAAGATGAGAGTTTCTTGGACTGTGGCTTTTTCTATTGTAGTACTTTGTTTTGAGTTAAGGATAAGATGAGAAGTTAATGAGTTGATACTATGATTTCAGTTCATAATATGGCTTAAAACAGGCCAGACATAATATTTATATTGTAGTTTCTTTTTAGTTGAGTGTAAGATAAGAAATTAATGAGTTGATACTAGAATTGGACGCAATAACATAAATGTTAAAAAGGCAGGCAGAAATTGAGACTAAGATAAGAGTTTAATGGACTGTTGACTTCTGGGTTTTTTGGGGGGGTTATTTAGTTGAGATAAGATAATAATCTAAATTGTTTAGTTTCAGGTTTATTCAAAGTTTGATCCTTGTTGATTTTCGAAATCAGTTATTAAGGCAGGTATGACATTCTTTAATTATCAGATTCACTTCATTTCCAAGCTCTTTGATCTTCAAAGTCAGTTCAAACAAGAACTGTATGAAGAAAGAAAGACAGGGGTGAATGTTGTTTTGAAAATGCAGTGTGTGCATTTATCAATAAGGGGTTTATTTTCTTTGTGCAGTCACCTTGTAGGAATGACCAACGGTCAGCCTACAAAACGTGTCAAGGTGATCGGGGAGTGGTACGGAGGAAGCTGGCATATCGTCACAGCCTACCCAGTTTTGGATGAGTTTGCCAAAGAAGGGAAAGATGTGGTGGGCCCAATTGTCCCGGCCAGGCCCCCAGCTAGAGGGAGACGGGGCTGCAGCTCTGACCCATGCTGGAGGAAGGATGGTGGAGGGCAGAGAAGTTTCAGCTCTTTCTCCCCTAGAGCATCCAGCTCTTTCTCCCCCATAACTCCATATCAAAAGAGGCACATGTCCAGCCACGAGCCATTCAGAGAGAACACAACAACACGGCCCTTTTCTTCTAACAGGACACCTTTTGAAAAGAGCCCCAGCCATGAGGTGTCCTGGAGGAAGGAGAGGGCAACCACTAAGTCGTTTTCCTCCAGCAGGACCCCTTTCAAGAGAAGAGAGGGGTCCAGCGATGACCAGTGCTGGAGGAAGACCAACAGCAGGGAGCCGATGGCCCACCCACATGCGTCATCCCCCTTCAGGGCCCCTTTCAAAAGCAGAGAGGGGTCCAGTAATGATTCGTGGTGGAGATGAGAATGACAGGTCAGTGCGTCAAGGAAATGCATTTGTATGGCAATATTAATAAGCCTTATTATTGTTTATAAACATGGTAAGCATGTTATTGATTTAATACTTTTTCAACATCAACTGAATTCAGGCGTACTTTTCCCCATGAGTGTATAATTGACTGAATATTATCAATGAAATAGGACAGAAAAGAAGAAAGAATAATTTGAAGATGGCATAATGGAATAAATTAGAGTATGGTAACATCATCTGGTACCCGTATCTAAAACGTCAATCAGCTTCTATTGAAAGAGTACCAAATGGTTAAAAGTTGTAAAGATTTCAATTACCAAGATAGATTAAAAATGTTAAACCTTCATTCATTAAAAGGAAGACGTGTTAGGGGAGACCTTATACAGATGTACAACATTTTTTAACAACTTAGACGACATTAGCATTGATTCTCATTTTACATTGTCCATTTATAACACCACTAGAAATCAAGAGGGAAAATTACATATACAGCGTTGAAATAGAAACACCCTGAGGTGCTAAGCATTGTTTTAGTAATCGAGTTGCTAACCTCTGGAATTTACTAACACCTAACCTAAAAAGAGCACCAACACTAAATACCTTCAAAAATCTCCTTGACAAAGATGAACATTTTAGTCAACTATTTTTTTAATATGATGATTGAATTACAATCATAATTTTAAAAGGCATGCTTTAAGCAAACACAACAGTGTCAATGAAGGGACGTTTATAAGCCGCAAGGCTTAGGCTTGAGCCAGTCCCACACTATGCTATGATATACTATACTACTATGGTATGTTATCTAATTGTGCAATTATTAAGCAAACAATGGCGTTGTTATTGTGGTGGCAACAAGGCTGCGATGTTCTATTCTTCCTTTCATTGTAATATAAACACAGATAGTGTATAAAGGAAATACCAGTATAAAGTTCACTATTTCGAAAATAAAATTTCTTCTTGTGTTATTTCTCCAGTAGGGGTGGTAATATTCCTAGACATCGTTGCATGGCAGTCCCAGGCTGCAGTGTAGACAACCCCTCTACTTTAGCTGAAATGTGTTGAAATTATGCCAGCATTATATTCAAACCAATATTGCTTCTTGTGTTGTTTCTCCAGTACGAGTGGCGGCATTCCTGTACATCCATTGTTGGTCGACAGTACCAGGCTGGAGCAGCAGACAGTCCCTTTGAGGTCCTCTGGCTGAGTCACCTCCCAACATTGACCAGGAAACACCGAGCAGAGAGAAGAGGAGGGCAGCCCTCGCCTCCTTCAGCCTTCAATGTGCCCTTGCCTGATGACGTGGAGGCCGCCATTTTCATCAGAGGTGTTCTCTCCAGCAAGGCATCACGTTACGGTCAAGTGGTCTCCAAGACTCTACCTCCAGGAGGTGGCCAAACATCTGCGCTTGGAACATCACACAGACAGCTCTGTCTCCAATACGTGGTCAAATATGTGGGCTGGGGACATCACAGTGAAGCAGATGGCAATTTCTGAGGCCATGAGAATTGAACACAGAAACATGACAACAATCATGTGTGTGTGTGTGTGTGTGTGTGTGTGTGTGTGTGTGTGTGTGTGTGTGTGTGTGTGTGTGTATGTGTGTGCGTGCGTGCGTGTGTGTTTGTGTTTGTGCTTGAATGGGAAGGAAGTACATGTTTAGTAAGAAAATGTGCTTATCTGTATAATTGATCTAAAACTTTTAAATAAAAATTGAGAAATTCCCAACTTATAACCAAAAGCTTGCTGTTTTGTGTTTTGTTTTCTGTTTTCATTTTATGATTTTATTATTAATTCTCTCTCTCTCTCTCTCTCTCTCTCTCTCTCTCTCTCTCTCTCTCTCTCTCTCTCTCTCTCTCTCTCTCTCTCTCTCTCTCTCTCTCTCTCGAAACATGGCTTTATGGAGAAACATTCCTGCCATACTATGCTCACTAACATTATAGAAGAATGGCATTGTAACGTCAATAATGATGTATTTACTGGCGCAGTGTTTGTAGATTTTGCCAAGGCCTTTGACACGATTGAACATGCCCTTCTGTTAAGTAAACTTAATCTCTATGGCTTAAATTCTAACTCTGTTAATATGATAGCATCTTTCCCAAACAATTGAATACAAGTAGTTCTCCATGATTCTGTAATGTCGCCCCCCAAACCAGTCAACTATGGAATTCACCAGTAGTTCTCCGTGATTATGTAATGTTGCCCCCAAACCAGTCAACTATGCAATTCACCAGTAGTTCTTCGTGATTCTGTAATGTTGCCCCCAAACCAGTCAACTATGGAATTCGCCAGTAGTTCTCTGTGGTTCTGTAATGTTGCCCCCAAACCAGTCAACTATGGAATTCATCAGTAGTTCTCCGTGATTCTGTATTGTTGCCCCCAAACCAGTCAACTATGGAATTCACCAGTAGTTCTCTGTGGTTCTGTAATGTTGCCCCCAAACCAGTCAACTATGCAATTCACCAGTAGTTCTCTGTGGTTCTGTAATGTTGCCCCCAAACCAGTCAACTATGGAATTCACCAGTAGTTCTCCGTGATTCTGTAATGTTGCCCCCAAACCAGTCAACTATGCAATTCACCAGTAGTTCTCCGTGATCCTGTAATGTTGCCCCCAAACCAGTCAACTATGCAATTCACCAGTAGTTCTCTGTGATTCTGTAATGTTGCCCCCAAACCAGTCAACTATGCAATTCACCAGTAGTTCTCCGTGATCCTGTAATGTTGCCCCCAAACCAGTCAACTATGCAATTCACCAGTAGTTCTCTGTGATTCTGTAATGTCCCCCCAAAAACAAACACCCAGTCAACTATGCAGTTCACCAGAAGTTCTCCGTGATTCTGTAATTTCGCCCCCCCCCAAACCAGTCAACTATGGAATTCACCAGGGGTCTGTTTTAGGGCCTATTTTATTCTCAACGTATATCAATGACTTACCCCTTCATTTAGAATCACAATGTGAGCTCTTTGCTGACGATACAACCCTACATACAAAAGATGACAAAATCCTAATAATGTTTGTTCTTTACTTCAAAACGATATTGATAATTTAGTAACTTGGAGTGAAACAAAATATGTCCAAGCCCATATTTACATCCTGGAAAATCAAATTTCCTGATAACTACTCGTCAGAAACGTCAAAACCTAAAACAATGTTTACCTAGCATTGAAGTGTATAATAATCCACTAGAAGAATTTGATTCCTGTAAATTATTAGGCGTCACTATTAACAACAATCTATCTAAGTCTAAATATATTTCAGCTATCTGTAAAAAACCACATCAAATCAACTATTTCAACTGAACAGAATTAAGCATTTCCTAGATAGTCATACTCGAGAACCCTTCTTTAATGCATATATTCAACCAGAAATAGATTATGCTTCCACTTGTTGAGATCTTGCCAGTGAAAATAGCTTAAAACAACTAAAAAGCCTCTATAAACGCGCTCTAAAAAGTGTTCTTCTCAAGCCGTCCTCACTTTTAAACAGTGATTATAAGGAGCTAGGTATTCTTCCCCTTAATTAAAAATGCAATTTAAACAAAGATTTATGTTCAAGATATTCCCCCCAAAATGACGCCAACCCATCTAAGTAAGAGATTCCCTACTTCTAATATACGTAACATTATTCCTCGTCCCAGAACCAATCTTTTTAGGACATCTCTCACCTATTCTGGGGGCAAACCTTGGAACGATCTAACAGGTTCTTTTATGAACCTGACAGTGTTTCATCTTTTAAACGAGCTTACAACAAATATCTCATACAGAAATTATAAATATACATGTATTAGCAATAAAGCATCAAATACATTTTGCATGCACTGGAACTCTATATATGTGCAAAACACGTGAAACGCTAAACTCTCAATATAGGCCAAACATATTCTGTGTGTGCGCGTGTGTGTGTGTGTGTGTGTGTGTGTGTGCGTGTGCGTGTGCGTGCGCGCGCGCGCGCGAGCGCATGTGTGTGTGTATGTGTGTGTGTATGTGTATGTGTGCGCGCGCGCATTGTGCTAGTTGCTACCCCCCCCCCCTCCCCTTTTTTTCTTCTCCCCTTTTCATTTCAAGTTATTTCACCTTTTCCGTACATTTGGTTTTGTGTTTTTGAGGGCATGGTGTAGAAATGCTACATGCTTATCTACTAACCCTCAATAAACATTCGTATTTGTAGCATTCGTATTCGTGACATTCGTGCACTCTCTCTCTCTCTCTCTCTCTCTCTCTCTCTCTCTCTCTCTCTCTCTCTCTCTCTCTCTCTCTCTCTCTCTCTCTCTCTCTCTCTTAAAAACAAAAATGAAAATGTCATACTAGCATGTGTGTGTGTGTGTGCGTGCGCGCGCGCGTGCGTGCGCACGTGTGTGTGTTATACGCGGGTTTGCACATGTCAGGACATATGTGAAGGGCAATGAAATGTGTATGATGGCTACACATAGCACTAATAGGGCTAATTAAAACTGTGAAGGGCAATGAAATGTGTATGATGGCTACACACCAAACCACTAATAGGCCTAATTAAAACACTAAACTTAGTAAGACAAATCCATGTGTCAAGCAGTTAAATACAGAACTCTGGGTGAGGGAGCCTCCATTGTCCATCCATCTATTTTTAGCTGTGTTCGGAGACCCCACCCAGCTTTTGCATACGTTGGCAGCCCACAGCAAAGAAACTGACATGTGAACTTTCACTGCTCTCAACACACCCCACGCGACAGTCGGGTAATTTCATTGGCCCTTCCATTTCAGACGGTTTCAGGTTAGGGTCAGGGTTAGGAATAGGGTTTGGGGTATGGTTAAGGATAGGCATAGGGTCTAATAAGTCATCCACTTTTATTTTTGTGTGTATTTGACATTAAACTGACCCTAAACCTGTCCCAAACCATAATTGTTTCTTACCTTAACCCTAACCTGAAACCGTATAATCCACAAAAAAGGACACATTGATGGTATGTTATGAGATTGACACTAAACTGACCCTAAACCTATCCCAGAAGAAAAATGGTGTTTTACGTCCTCTCGGTCATAGACACATATGGGACATTTGTAAAAACAAAGATGGTGGGAACAATACTGGCTGCAATGCCCGGAGGCAGTGCAACACCAGTAAAGTCCCGAGTTTTTATCAATATAGATATGTGTAGCCGTAACCACGCCTCGGATAAACCTCATCGGCTATGGTACCGCCACAATAGTCATTAAACCTATCCCGAATGAATGAATGAATGAAATTTAGATTTTAACGTCCTCTCGACCTGGGGAGGCACATATGGGACATTTGTATTAGCTTTGTATGGGGAACAGGACAAAACATAGAAGACAATACAGGGACGTGGACATTACATGAAAAATACTGGGGGGACTCTAAAAAGCGCAAGTCTATAGTTATTATGACAAGGTATTAGGATTTATAAAATTGTTGTTTGTGTCGACTGACACTTGTTAAAATTTAACAAAGTTGATTTAAATTTTACTTTAAAAAATTCTTTTGATATTTGGTCTTTGTTACCCAACCGAAACCACATCTCCCCCCGGGATTAAAATTCAAGGGCTACGCGAAAATTGTGTTTTACGTCCTCTTGGTATGAATCAGACACATATGGGACATTTGTAAATTATGGTGGGAACAATACTGGAGGCAATGCCCGGAGGCAGTACGAAACCAGTAAAGTCCCGATTTTTTTTATTAATACAGATAGGTGTAGCGGTAAACACGCATCATATTTTTCAAGGGCTACAAATGTTTAAAAAGAAGTTCAAACTCCTATTTTATTCATAAAAAACCCAATGTTGGTCCTTATTTAGTTTTAAAAGAGTATATGTACAAATATTTATTCACTATCTGCAAAACATTATGAATCAACAAATATATTACAAAAGATACTTTAGTGTCCTTCTGCCCCCGGGACTTCCATGTAAAATAGGGGAAAAATGTACATCACGGACCTAAAAGTTTATAATGTCCTACCAGGGGAAGGTACTTCTGCCCCCGGGACTTCCCTATACAGGGGAAAATTTACCATCTCGGACTTTTATTTTAAAAGCTGCAGACTATGTATTTTTATTGTTTTTAAAAGGTTTACTTAAAATCTAAAAATTCTTATTTAGTAAATATTGGTTGAAGAGAAACTATCTTTTATGTGAGTGTACACAAGGTTAGAACATAGGGCACCATGCTGAGTTCGTATGGTAGTATTTTAAATGAGACTTAATTATCAGGGAGGCATCAACTGAGGCCCCTTCCCCCCCGAGAGGGGAGACATCCGTATTAAAGTATTTGTGGAATTGAATTTGCAATGGCGTATTATAACGATTAAAATAATGTGGTAGTAAAATAATGTTCTGTATCAAAATATATGTTATATTGTGATACAGTATGTTAAAAGTTACTATTAAAATTGAGGAAGTGATCTATGTTATGTTTCGGTCAACACTGATATAAAGTATTATGACACGATAACATTTTTAATAAAGTGTTGCTTGTTGAGTAAAAAAGTGAGGTGTGCGCGCGCACCCAAAGTATATGAACAATCATGCGAGAGATCCAACTGTCAAGCTAGCGATCGCGAAACGGTCGGCTTTTTATTAATAAAAAATATGCTGTATAAAATTATTAAAGTGAAAAACGGCGGCAGCCATTTTGTATGCAAAAATATT
Organism: Phymorhynchus buccinoides; assembly: GCA_017654935.2. Classification (NCBI taxonomy): domain Eukaryota; kingdom Metazoa; phylum Mollusca; class Gastropoda; order Neogastropoda; family Raphitomidae; genus Phymorhynchus; species Phymorhynchus buccinoides. Next base: position 5,327,435 of record JAGGCT020004036.1, read on the forward strand.
AAATTGTTCCATCAATTCCCAAGGGGGCATAGCTACAAAATCTCCCCCGCCCTTGATGTTATGATGGAACCCAGTTTTTTTACATTTAAGTAGTTCTAACAAAATTTATCATTGTTCTGGCACGGGAGCCCAGGTAAAACAGAATTTAAAATGTAATAATAAATAAGGAGGAGGTGGTTAACGATTCTTACTTGCTCGAGACGGAGGGAGGGAGGGAGAGGGACCCCTCCTCTCCGACTCGAGCAGAGGAAAGACGTCGCTTGAGTGGTCCCCCAAAAGGGGAGGGAGCACCAGCGAAAAAAGCATGACGACTACGAATGAAGCCTCCGGTGCGCGCGCCGGACACCCGTCCACTGGGGGAAGGAGTTAAAAAAAAGGGTGGGCTCAAAAGGAGTCACTTCGGCGATACGTGCGCATATTTAGATAATTGGTTAATATGGCTTTTGGGGTGAACGGAATATTGACAGATTTTAATTTTAGTAGCAGTTCATTGAGTTCATTTTGAACATATGTGCAGGATTTAAAGAGGTGATCAAAATTAAGATTATTTTGGCATTCACAGATATTATTTTGGAATTTGCCGTAGTAAGCTTTAGTCCTTATACGAAAGATTAGGCGTTGTATGTGACGTGGAACGGTAAGGAATAGTCCCCCTTGAACTATATTATTGTGATCCCAGGAATGGGCCTTGGCGTAAATTCCAGTTCGTTGGCCCACTCCCGGAACGATACTGATTTTAATAGAGTTTTGGCTTCGCCAATAGATAGGTATATGTCCTGCATGGTGCCCGACCGATGAGTGGCAGCCAGTTTGGCCTCATGGTTGGCCAGGTCATTGCCAGTAAGGCCACAGTGGGATGGGATACTGTACATTTACGATGGAGTTGAATTAAGTTTTTAATCTCATTTTTAATTTCAAGTCGGTTATTATTGTCTCCTTGCAATGCTTTAATGGAGGAGAGTGAATCTGAATAAATAACCATCTTAAGTGGAGCATTGGGAAGGTAATTTATATATGAAAGGGCTTCTAGAATGGCCCAAAGCTCAGCGGAAAATATTGAAATATGTTTATTTAATTGAAAAGCTTTACAAATGTTCAGTTTGGGAATAGTAAATGCACATCCAATTTGATTAGTATTTATTTTGGAACCGTCTGTGTAGATGCTTAATGCATGTCTAAGGCTGTAAATGTTTTCTTTTGCTGCAATAGTAATACGGTTTAGGTCTTCCTCTTTATTGTATTGTTGGTGTAGGGAAGTATCGTAATCTGGGGGGTCCCAGTCCCACTGTGGCACTATATGTTTGGCGTAAAAAACAATATAATTCATCAAAAGGTCAGACTTTTCAAACAAATATTTAGAAAAGTCATAAATATTAATGTATTTACGGACTGTTTTAGTTGATGAGGCGAAGTATGGATCTGAAAATTGGGGGAAGAAGTCTTCTTTAGTAAAGTTGTTTGTACTGTGAAGTCTAGTTAAAAAGGTAGCACAGTTTAGTTTTATAAGGTGATTTAAGGGGAGCCAGCCTATGTCCCTGTAAACCAAGTGGTTGACAGCGAAAAAGGGGAGACCCAGGGCAGTCTTTAAAGCTTTTAACTCCAAAACTAATAGTTGTTTTAAATTAGAGTTATTCAAATTGTAAAAGGTTTCCATGCCGTAAGTTAGTCGACTGCGGACTAGAGCACGAACTAAATAAGTTAGGAACTTAGGGTCCTGA